>CM059975.1:76058023-76658023 GCA_030490835.1 Annona cherimola | reverse complement strand
GAAAAACAAACCAAAACTCAGAAAAAGAGTGCCACAAGAAGCAATGAACTTTTAAAATTGATCCACATCGATATATGTGGTCCATTCTCATCATGTATTGGAGGTGAAAAGTACTTTATCACGTTTATTGATGATTTCTCACATTATGATTTTATTTTCCTATTACATGAAAAATCTGATTCTTTGAATACTTTTAAAATATTCAAAGAATTAGTAGAAAAGAAATTGGATAGGAAAATTAAAATTGTGAAATCTGACTGGGGCGGTGAATATTATGGTAAACATAGTCAATTAGGTCGAATCCTTGGTCCATTTGCTAAATTTTTAGAAGAAAATAGTATTTAACCTCAATACACGATGCCCGGAACTCCCCAACAAAATGGTATTGCTAAAAGGAGAAATCATACTCTCATGGATATGGTGAGAAGTATGATTAGCAACTCATTCTTACCCTTATTCTTATGGAGTGAAGCCTTGAAAACTACTATGTATATCTTCAATAGAGTTCCCAGTAAAGCTGTTCCTAAAACTCCATTTGAGTTATGGACATGCAGGAAATTCAGTCTGAGACATATGCATATTTGGGGTTGTCAAGCAGAAGCAAGGATACTCAACCCACAAGAAAAGAAATTGGACCCAAGGACAATTAGTTGTTTCTTTATTGGGTATCCAGAATGGTCTAAAGGGTATAGATTTTACAGTCCGTCTCATAATACTAGGATCATTGAGACCGGAACAGCTCGATTCATTGAGAATGACAAAAATAGTAGGAGTATAACTCCGCAAAATGTGGAATTTGAGAAAATTAGAGATCCTTCCTCTAGTTCATCACTAATAGATGCAAGAATTGAGATTGTACATTATAACATGACAGATTAACAACTAGAAATTGCTGTGCAACCCACGGAAGAGACTAATAATGAATCGATCTCAATTCCAAATAATATTCATCAATATGATAATGTAGAACATATTAATGAGCCAAGAATGTCTAATCGAATAAGGAGACCTGCTATTTCAGATGACTACGTTATATATTTGGAAGAATGTATTGACGATCCTTGTATTGAAAATGATCTATTAACATTCAAAGAAGCCATTAATAGTGAAAAGTCCGAATTATGGATCACTGCTATGAAAGATGAATTAGAATCCATGTTTCAAAATAAAGTTCAGGATCTTGTTATGTTGCCTAAAGGGTGCAAACCTGTTGCTTGTAAATGGATATTCAAAACCAAACGGGACCCTAAGGGTAATGTAGAAAGGTATAAAGCCAGAATTATTGCTAAAGGATTCACACAAATAGAAGTCATTGATTATAAGGAGACATTTTCACCAGTCTCCAGAAAAGACTCATTCAGAATCATTATGACATTAGTGACTTACTTTGACTTAGAGTTATACCAAATGGATGTAAAGACAGCATTCTTGAATGGGGTTTAGAAGAGAAGGTATACATGATGCAACCTGAAGGATTTGAAATGGAAAGAAATGTTAGTATGAAAATTAAAGAAATCTATATATAAACAAGCTTCCCGACAGTGGTATTTAAAGTTCAACAAAATTATCACTTCCTTTGGATTTATAGAAAATATTGGTGACCAATGTATATATCTAAAGTTAAGTGGTTGCAAGTTTATATTTTTAATCCTATATGTAGATGATATTTTGCTTGCTACTAATGATTTTGGTCTTTTACATAACACTAAAAGTTTCCTTTCTAAACATTTTGATATGAAAGATATGGGTGAAGATCATGTGTCATAGGAATTGAGGTCCATAGAAATAGACCTAAAAGACTTTTAGGGTTATCACAGAGGGCATATATCAATAAAATTTTAGAAAGATTTCAAATGTCTAATTGCTCATCATGTGAAGTGTCAATCTTTAAAAGTCAAAAATATAGTCTGCATCAGTGTCCACATAATGAGGTTGAGAAACAGGAAATGAGGTCCATTCCATATGCTTCTGCTCTTGGGAGCATGATGTATGCGTAAGTTTGCACACGTCCTGACATCAGTTATGCAATGGGATTACTTGGAAGATATCAAAGCAATCCAGGAATGGAACATTGGAAAGCAGTAAAGAAAGTAATGCGATATCTCCAAGGAACTAAAGATTATGAGCTCACATATGCAAAAACTGATCAATTAGAAATGATCGGTTACACAGATTCAAATTATGCTGGTTGTACAGACAGCAGAAGATCTACATTGGGCTATATTTTCTTATTAGCCGGTGGAGCAGTTTCATGGAAGAGTGAGAGACAAAATCGTGTAGTTGACTCTACCATGGAAGCTGAATTTGTCGGCTGTCATGAAGCATCCTCACATGCACTTTGGTTGAGAAAATTTATCTCATAGCTTAAAATTATGGATTCTATCTCTAGGCCTCTGAGAATCAGTTGTGATAATTCATCAGCGATTAACTTCTCTAATTATAGAAGAATTACTGGCGCTAACAAACATATTGATGCTAAGTTTATGTCAGTACAAGAAAGGATTAATGATCATCTGATATCGATTAGTTTTGTTGGTACTGCTGATATGATTGCTGGTCCCATGACTAAGGCCCTGACGCCTAAGGTCTTCTCTGGACATGTAAGAAATATGGGTCTTGTTATGTGGGACAATTATTGATGTAATCGATACATTTTGATATCTCATGTTGGATGATTATTTTCTTTTGTTTCATTATGGTATTTTGTTGACAGTTTTATGTGATTTGGAAACAAAAGATTTTATTTATTTGATATTAATGTGAGACATTAAAATTACATAATTATAAATCTGCCATTAAGAATTTAATTAAGTTTGTTAATATCGTGATGCATGGAAGGAAGTATGTTTATATTGCATATAGCCGCCATGATCCATGTTGACAAATTTTCTTAACTTAAGTATTAAAGTTGGATTGCGTATGTAATGACTGGGCATATTTTTCAAATGAGTGCACTCGTCCGGTAATTTTGCAAATGATAAATCCAAGGATTGTATTTTAAGTATAATTTTTCTTTTCTTTCTTAATTTTATTTTAATTAGGCCAAGTGAGAGAATGTTAGAATTAATCTCCTATAAAGTGTCCTAATTAAATAAGAAGTCTTTGGATTTAAAGGTAGCCCAGCGTATCTGAGATACGTACGCAATCCGAGTCCAAGTGGAACTATACTTCTACTAAGAGTCATGATGGGAAGGGCTCTATATATAGAGGAGTCTGGGTCTCTCTCTCTCACGAGTACATCACAAGTGGTTCCCATCTACCGCTAGTATCATATGGAGAAGTGTTGAGGGAGAAGACCTCGTACTTTACTTAGTCTACAGGGTGGAATCTACACACATAGATTCAGGTATGCTTCCGCATCACATGATTTCCAACAAGAGGTGCATAGAAGTGATTGTTGCAAGGACAATTTCCACGGCCTACGCACCCTAGCTCTAAGATTACAATGAACTCTGGTCAGCCATTACCAATCAAGATAGTGATTTACCACTGAATTGCTTAAATAACAAAATGATTAGCAATCTATCACTTGATTCGGCAGTGTAAGAAATTTTTAAGTTGGCATAAAATACCCTTAACTTCAAAAATCTAATATATATATCCACAAATGGTAAAACTTATTTTATATGTTAAATACAATTAGATAAATAAGTGTACGAAGAAAAAATTAAAAAACTATTATAAATGAGTTTTTTAAGGTTGACTAAACAGGACATTTGCTTAGCTTGTGCTGATAGCCTGATAGGATCATTCCTCTTAGTTATAATCGTATAAAAGGTACCAAACATTCTGACCACATTTTCACCCAAACATATCGGCCGAGTAACATGTTATTTTAAAAGGAAAAGATTTTTTAAAAAAAAGAGTTTTACACAAAAACATAGATGTAAAAATAACAATCATATATTTCTCAAATAATAATAATAATAATAATAATAACAATCGCATCCGTGCCGAACGTCATTTGAGATATTTTACATGGGTGGGTGATTCGATTTCAGTTCAAAATAAATGTAGATAATTGATTTAAGTAATATTTTTTAACCTTGATTAGGTGGCACTGCCTTTTTTTTTCCTCCCTCTATTCTGTACTCTCCTCTTGTATCCTAGATGGGGCATTCGATGGTGATAATTTTATATTTCAACTAGCAATTTTATACTTTTCAGTTCCGATTTAACTAATTTCATTTATTAACATAACCCTTGATTAAATGTAATTCCATATAACATGATTAATTAGGATGCCCGTTTATCATTCTTAATGTTGGAATTAAAATTATTTGCAATTACCACTTGTCCAGAGTTTGGTTTATTAGTTTTGTTGACCCTTTCTAATTTCTTAAAATTTTCTTTTTATAATTTCGAAAATATAATTTTTCCAAAAAAACATTTAGGGTATTTTTTTTAATTCACAATTTTAAATGAAACTTTTAAGTTATCATATTTTTAAGGGGCATTCACATGCATGGCGATGAAAAATTAAAATAATTTCATCTATGCTAATGGTTTATAATTTACAGTGACATTTTTACATAAAATGTAAGGCAAGTTTGCTCCTAATTCTATATATTCACACCTAATTCCATGCATAGGAGTGCGCAAATCTTCAGCGTGCACTGGTGCAAAAATCCTTTTTTATTTTTTTAACAATATAAATTATGAAAATGTCATTAATTTTTAAAAATTCAAAAAAATATTTACAAATCTTCAAAAATAGTAAAACTTGATAAGTGAACGAAAACAGCCCCTCCGTATTTTACCTACAATGTCATTTATTGCCACGATGTTAGAGTCCTCCCAAACGGGCCGTCGGGCCAAATATGAGATCACTAACATGCTCCCGTAAGCTTTTGAAATGCCCAATTTACCCATCCACATCATGTAACAACGCTGGGAGCAACGACCTCCATTGATCACAGCAGGAGCAAAAAACCCGCCTTTGCCGGCCCAGCTCCATCCTCACTATCAACAGCTTGCAACACTCCAATTAATCCAATGTTCTTAGATTGTTTTTTTATATTTTATATTGTTTTGGGTGGATGGTCTCCCACAACCACCAATTAGCAATCGCACCTATTGCTGCTGTCTAGCGTCGGCAGCAAAAATTGAATTTAGCATCTTCCCAATTTGACCAAGTTCGATGATTTAGCAGTAACGAAGGCCCAAGGTCGACGAATTAGCCGACAACATTGAAGAAGGAGACACGGTGACGACACATGGGTTTCCGGCGCCAAACGGCTGCACATGCAAGATGAGAGCGGCAGGGAGATTGGTGGCAAGATCCGATGGAAGAGGCGATGAAAGTGTGGGTCTCAAGGAAGGATTTGGAAGAGCAGAGGTTGGCTATCGAGTTTGGGTGACCTGAACCTGAATTGATTATTGTAATATATATTTTTATAATATTTATTTGGAGAAGAGAGCGGCGGTGTTGGCTTGAGTTTTGCCCAATTTTATTACGGATTGTTGTCGTTGCTGTGATCGTTGTGGAAATGGAGAGCATGGCTTGAACTTTTGGTTGGTTTGAAGTAGTGGCCACGATCTGAAATAGGTGGCTGCAATTGTGTTGCTGAATATTACCAAAAATAATGGCTGCCCATCTTGGAAATTTTAGCTGCTTGGATTAATGGCAAATGCAGCTACTGAAATTCGATGAATAAGATGTATTTGATCATTAGTTGCTATTGGTGGTTGCTACTAATTTGCTTGGAGTCGAGGTCACTAGATTGAAAAAGAACAATTGAAACCTCCATTGACAATAACCATAGTCGGTAAGGGTACTTGGCTGCTCCACTCGGTGCTTTGGGGGTGAATAGATGATGGAGCACTAAATCTGGTACTCCACTGCTGCACTGGATTATGTGTGCAAGCATCCGAGTTTTGCAATATAATCATGAAAATAATTTGTAGTTCCGCCCAATGATTTTAATAACCCGCGATAATCCCCAAAATTTTAAATAAAATATTTCATAAAACCCCTTTTGTCAAATGCAACTTTTGTACTTAAATGGACGAAAATAATATTAAAATGATAAAAATATGCAATTATTGCTAGGCTATATTCTACTTAATGTAAAGAGAAATTCTAAATTAGGTCGTTTTCTTTCTACTCCTAAGAGATTTTTACATTTTTCTTGCTTTCTTATAATAAATTGTCAATTCACATTTTTTTAGCGAAGGATTTGGGACTAAATAATCATAGGATAAATATAGACTGATTTGAGAAACTCCACCTAAGCACCAATTCCAAAAATAGGGTGAGAAGTTAAGTTTACAAATAGAATTATGATTGAAATTTTAGAAATAGAGTTAGGGTTAAGGTTAAAATGAATTTAAGTTTTATGAGCCCAAGTCACACCCTTAGTTTCAATGCTTAGCATGACAACAAAAATTTGTTGCTTTCTTGGTCATCACTTATTTTATACTTTAATTATTAATTTTAGGCATAAACAAAATGACAAAAGCAAAAGATAATAATATTTATCCAAATAAGATTTGAATTAATCATGTCGCACATGGGCAAAAGCCTATAAGTTGTGCTAAAAAGCATAACCAAATGAGATCTAATTCCTACACCTAGGGATATAAATAGAGTTGGCCTCAACTCAAACTCAACCAACCAATCCAACCCGATTTATAATAAGGTTAGATTAAGAATTTTCAAAAATAATAAATTACATGATTTGAATTTACCCAATTTCAAAAGTGGGTTGGTTTATATTGAATGGTTGTCAACTTGACCTAAACCAATTTTATATATTAGTGTAAATTATGATAGATTATTAAAAAAAATCATACATTAGCAAATAATACATACAAAATAACTTGGTATTGTTGTTTTGAAATAAGATTATTTAGAAATTATATTACTGTATAAGTTATAAATTGAAAAGTATTTCTATAAAAATTATTATTTCAATACATTTATATTTTAAAATAAATTTAATTAATTTATTAACCCGATTTCTAGACCAAATCGATTTCTATAGAGTTGGATTAAGGTGTGAAAAATAGAATTAAAAGTAGGATTGTATTAAGATTTTATATGGTAGATTAAAGTTATGTTTACTCCAGCTTAATCAGCTCGACCAAATTTACTCTCCCACCTGCAACCAACTGTTGAGAAACAAACAAGTCCTAAAGGATTAATTAATTTCCTAAAAGCCCTTTGGGGTGTAAAATAGGCCAAGGTAAAGTTCTACATACGTCTTATCTTTTTTCGATGGGAATTGAGGCTTGCTCCAGCTCATTGAACCCAAATCTTACTTATGCACGCACGCACTGATGTCAAGCCACTAGGCAATGCAAGCATTGACCATGTAAGCCTTATCTTATTAGCAACAATTTCAACCAACCTTGCAGTGAAATTATTTGTACAATCTTAACCTTAAACTGACCCTAAATAACAAGGTGGAATGCGCGCTGAATTCAATTTGATGAATGGAATTAAAATATTTCAAATAAAATCAGGTCAATGGTTACAACCATAATAAATGCATACTTGTTTCGAATCCATATTTTCCATTAACTGCGACATTAAAAATTATCCTCCACAAACTTGCAAAAAAAATTTATCCACCAATCCAAAATACCAAGTGAAAGTGAAGCAATACTGGCAGGAATTGGGGTTTGGGGAAGAAAGACTTCTAGTGTTTCTCAGCTTCATAATAGCTCAAGAACTCAGAAGACTTAAAACCTACCTGCCATATGTTACTAGAGCAATAATAATAGCGTTACTTCAGAACAAAACTTGTATCCATATTTTTAGTTATGATCACATTTAGAATAACATAAACCACCACAAATTTTAACCTAATTCCAAATATGACAAAAAATTCTACTCCTAACTCTAAATATGACAATGTTGTTAGGTTCTTTTAGATGAAAAATATTCAACTACAACTTCATTGCACCACAATTTTGGTATAGTTATCTCAAAATGAGTCCCGTATGATCATAAAATTATAATCTATCCAATCTACAGTATTTAGAATTATATATTCTATTACCATACCAATTTCCATTTCAATTGGATATGTATGAACTCCGTCTGAAAATGATACAAATTCAACATAATAAAATAGTTTAATGTAAATAAAACTTTAAAATTATTTTTTCAACATGTAAATCATTTACTATAAAATTTATATATGGATAAATGATTGTATAAAATATCTATACATTTAAATATATGTGGAGCCCATATTGGACCAAATGCGCAATTAGTTATAATTCAGCTTCCCTACACAAGAAAGGTAAAGGTTCTTCATTTACATAATGGGACAATTTTTCAAAATGACCATGTAGCACCAGTCGCAGATGCTACGATGGGCTCGGATACCTTGCTCGCCTTATGAAATCTCGGCCAGATTGAAAGAGCCAGAACTTGCGTTTCTCATTAAATAGAAGGGTATTTAGTATGTTTTGGAAAGTGAATATTTGCATAGAATATGCCTTGATTTTAGATATGATCCTCAAGCTTTGGGAGCAGCGACATATGCACGGGATTCCCGTAGATTCAGCAGCGTGACGGGGCAGATACATCGTCAGGAGCTACTGGACGGTGTGCGTCTACCTTGTCACGGCTTCAACTTGATAAAACGTATTAGTATTAAATCAAATAAGCATATAACAATCGCCGTAACAACCAATAGATTTGTACCGCTAGATGTAATCATCACTGATCTTAAAGAGGAGATTAGTCCCTGTTTTCATTGAATAAGAACACCAGTCGTACAGAACTTGGATTCCGGTCTTCGGATTAAAACAGATATAGGAAAATCTGTTAACCCAAAGCTGTTTACATGGGCATGAAAAAAGGAAAAATAAAAATAAAAAATCTAAAGAAGAGGGGAGAGGAAGAGGAGAAACTAGAGCTCCAAGGAGCTGCCACAGACTCCCGTCCTCCCCCTTTGGGGATGCCTTCTCTTGTGTCTTGAACTTGGAACTTGCCCCTCTATTTATAGAGGGGACTTAGGCGCATGGGCCTTGGGCCGCAACTGTGGAGCCCGTCTCTTGTTGGGTTGCTGTCTTATTGGAGCATTTTGCTCCACGTGGGATGAAGCTTGGTATCTGGTGGGCTGCTACTGTCGAGCCCAGTTGCTGGATTTGGTGGGCTATTGCTGCAGAACCCAATTGTTGTGGGCTGAAGCTTGATATCTGGTGGACTGCTAATGCAAGAGAGGTGGGAAGAAAACCCTAAAGAGAAAAAGGGGGAGACAGGGGCGGCAACCGGGGTAGGGGGTGTCGAGGGTCGAGAGGGGGCATAAGAGAGATGGAAGGGGGTATGGAACCAAGCTACGGTAAAGGGGTAAACGCCTTTGCATGTTAGAGAGTGATTTCGACACCACTGCCAATTATTCAAAATACAAAAATTGCCATCTTGAATCCGAACCATCAAACAAAAATGAACCGTGGATGATAAGCTTCCTATGAGATAATCGTGGGAACGACTTTCTATGGGTTGGGGCTCTTTAGTTCATAGTGTACCCTACCTTATCAATTACTATAAGGTTGGTTTCGGTTTTGGTTCTAAAATGGTTCATTTAATACTCAAATATAATATTTTAAAAAAAAATTATATGTTTTTTTTTTAAAATCAAGTCATACTCATTGACGTTTTAAAATCACAAGTGTGTATGCTACTATTTATATTATTATATAAAAAATATATAATATAGATTATCATAACTTAATCATTAAATTATTAATATAATAATCCTAATCCACAAGCTTATTTATAAAAGTCCTTTCTAAGTTAATGACATATAAATATAACTAAACTAGTTTCTTACTTCGCAATCCACAACTCTATACAGTACAAGACTCATTTTAATTCGAATTTGTTAAAATGGATGTCCACACAGAACATCACAAACAAAACATAACACGTACTGCGCAAGATATCATATATATACATAGGATTATATTCATGCAGGTGGGTTCTAATTACCTAACGCATTTACTCTACTCATACCGTATTTGAAGAGGCGGGTAATAATTTGTAATATTTCTATTCACATAGATAGTATTTTACACTCTATCTTACCCAAATTAAAGTAGGGTCGGTGGGTACTTATAGTAACTTACCTAAGTTGCACTCCTAATTTCACATGTTCAACCTATTATTATATAAATAAACAATTATGACTTGCATGCAATAATGCAAATTCTAAAAACTCTCTTATTTTAATTAAGTTTATTTCACTCTCCACGTGAGCTGTTTAGTTTGTTAGTTCGTTTAGCAATGTGCCACTGAAGTTTTTTGTTTATGTCAACCAAAAATTTCCTTACACTTTGGTCAAGTGATTGATTACTAACAGACCTTCATGATTCCTTAAGATAGCTCCAAAACCCATCAAGTTTCGTTCGGCATTGCATCCTGCATCAACGTTCAGCTTGTATCTCCCTTCTTGCGGTCTCGTCCATCTACTGATCAGGCTGTCAGTGTCGCTGACATTATACTTTAGACTCAATTGTTACTTAGTTGCAGGTCAATCCAAGCCAATTGATATTATAGCTACGTTCATCTCTGCCTAAATGGCTAAATCCACCATTTCAAAATTACGAATGTCAATGCAGCCATTTGAGCTAGACTTGTTCGAGTCAAGTTTGGAATGTTATATGATGAAATAATTAAAACATTTGAGGTTTTTTTTTTTGGCAGAAAGAACATTTGAGTTGTTCAGTTTATGATATTTGGTTCTGAATTTTAAATTATTTAAATTTCGTTAAGTCAGTTGATATTTTTGAATTACTTTAACCAAACTAAACTACGTGATATTTGGTTTGAATTCTATACTTGAAACTTAAGAATAATCAACCCAAGCTCATTTAAACTTTGAGTTATTTGTATTGATTTTGGGATTAACTCAACCCGAAGTACACTACGAGTCTACGATGAAGCAATTTAAGTCATTTACACTAACAACAGTAAGTAATTCTACCTGTTAAATTTCAAAATAAATTTATCAAGTTCAAAGACTTATCAATGATCATGTTCTCGAGTCTAACTGAATCATGTTTTCATTTCCAAAGGAAGGTGTTTTAAACTTATTTTTATTTTCTCTTAGAAGAAACGAGCTTGGCTGCTTTTGTTTCGTTATTCATCTAAACCTCCAAACATACATAACAACAATAGTGATTTTAATAATTTTGGTCCTAGATCTTCATCATGCATTTGAATGTTTTGATTATAAAAATGAGGAGTTAAAAAATTTCTCAAATTCTCTGTAGTTGAAGAAATCAATATCTATTGAAGATGTGCTAACCGACAATGTCCATCTTATAAAATTTACTCTTTTTTTTATATATAAGTACAAAATTTACTGTTTAAATCATCGAAAGCTTATATTTTAGG
This sequence comes from Annona cherimola, assembly GCA_030490835.1. Taxonomy (NCBI): domain Eukaryota; kingdom Viridiplantae; phylum Streptophyta; class Magnoliopsida; order Magnoliales; family Annonaceae; genus Annona; species Annona cherimola. The sequence goes on along the minus strand of CM059975.1, from coordinate 76,646,667 downwards.
AGGGTGGTCCTCTACGGCCGGTTGTAATTCAAGCGAATTGCGGCTGGCTGGAAACCTTTTTATATATTTTTGTCATCAAAGGTGAACCCCGCATAGATTTTCAAAATATGAAAAGCTCAAATGGTAACTAATCTAGGTGATCCCACCTTTTCACAAAAAAAATAAAATAAAATTTAATCGATCTTCTAGCCTGCCACAATTTACTTGTATTATGGATGCTTGTATAGTATCATGTTCTTTTATTTTAATGTCATACTCATAGAAAGATGATCAACTTAGACGGATCTAAAAAACATAATTTTTTTTTCTTTACAAACAAGTTAAGTTATGTTTATTGAATCTATAAATAAATTTATTTTTGAATATTTTAAAGTATTTTTTAAAAAATTTTAAACACAGGATAAAAAATTACGACAATGCCACTATGTTTTAAAACACTACGATGCACTATCATATATCAAGAAAGTGGTTTTAAAATTTGAAAATATTTAGATCAGCGGAGTAACATGTTATTTTAAAAGGAAAAGATTTTTTTTAAAAAAGGATTTGTACAGAAAAACATAGATGTAAAAATAACAATCATATATTTCTCAAACAATAATAATAATAATAATAATAACAATCCCATCGGCATCCCAAACGTCATTTGAGATATTTTACATGGATGAGTGATTCGATTTCAGTTAAAAATAAATTTAGATAATTGATTTAAGGAATATTTTTTAACCTTTGATTAGGTGGCGCTGCCTTTTTTTTTCTCCCTCTGTTCTGTACTCTCCTCTTCTATCCTGGATGGGGCATTCGATGGTTATAATTTTATATTTCAACTAGCAATTTTATAATTTTCATGTCCGATTTAACTAATTTCATTTATTAACATTACCCCTGATTAAATGTAATTCCATATAACATGATTAATTAGCGTGCCTGTTTATGATTCTTAACGTTGGAATTAAAATTATTCGCAAGTACCACTTGTCCAGAGTTTGGTTTATTAATTTTGTTGACCCTATTTAATTTCTTAAAATTTTCTTTTTATAATTTCAAAAATATAACTTTTCCAAAAAAACATTTAGGGTATTTTTTTAATTCTCAATTTTAAATGAAACTTTTAAGTTATCATATTTTTAAGGGGCATTCACATGCATGGCGATGAAAAATTAAAATAATTTCATCTATGCAAATGGTTTATAATTTACAGTGACATTTTTACATAAAATGTAAGGCAAATTTCAAATATACCTATAAAGTTTGCTCCTAATTCTATATATTCACATCTAATTCCATGCATCGGAGTGCGCAAATCTCCAGCGCACACTGGTACAAAAATCCTTTTCTATTTTTTTAATAATTTGAATTATGAAAATGTCATTAATTTTTAAAAATTCAAAAAAAATATTAGCAGATCTTCAAAATTAGTAAAACTTGATAAGTGCACAAGAACAGCCCTTCTGTATTTAAATTAACAATTGTATAAAACAATAAAAAATAAATTTTTACACTCGAGTGCAAGAGAACAGCCCCTCCTTATCGTACCTACAATGTCATTCATTGCCAAGACGTTAGAGTCCTCCAAAACGCGCCGTCGGGCCAAATATGAGATTACTAATATGCTCCCATAAGCTTTTGAAATGCCCAATTTACCCATCCACATCCTGTAACAACGTTGGGAGCAACGACCTCCATCGATCGCAGCAGGAGCAAAAAACCCGCCTTTGACGTGGCTCAAAGATTCCAGCCATGGCCTCATCCAATGTCAGCGAGTTCTGCAAATTCCCCCTTTACCCAGCTCCATCCTCACTATCAACAGCTTGCAACACTCCAATTAATCCAATGTTCTTAGATTTTTTTTTCTTTTTTTCTTTTTCCTTTTTTTGTTTTGGGCCGGATGGTCTCCCACAACCACCAGTTAGCAATCGCACCTATTGCTGCAGTCTAGCGTCGGCAGCAAAAATTGAATTTAGCATCTTCCCAATTTGACCAAGTTCGATGATTTGGCAGTAACGAAGGCCCAAGGTCGACGGGTTAGCCGACGACATTGAAGAAGGAGACAGGGTGACGACGCATGGGTTTCCGGCGACAAACGGCTGCATGCAAGATGAGAGGGGCAGGGAGATTGGTGGCAAGATCCGATGGAAGAGGCGATGAAAGTGTGGGTCTCAAAGAAGGGTTGGGAAGGGCAGAGGTTAGCTATCGATGATGGAAGGTAACGGTTGTGTAGTCGGAAGAGCCAGAGACAGATGATCGAGACCAAAGTCGGGGATAATCGTATTTGTCATGGCAGCGCTGGTTCTCTGCCTACAGATTATCGATCAACGGGACGAAGGTTGGTTGGCTTTGATCGAATCCATTTGCTGGAAAGAGGATCGGATCCGGCAGATGCTCGTCTCTGCGATGGTGAGACGCCTGATTTTATTGAACCCTACTCTAGTGGTGGCTGATGAATGGTGTTCTGATTGCTGCCGACGAGGTGGTCGGAGCTCATAGAGATGACGCGGCGGGCCTTTGTGTTGACTTTGGGTTTCCTCCCACGTGGAGATGTCCCACATTGAAAGAAAAAAAAAACCAAAAGCTACGGCGCCCGTTGTTTTCTCCTCTCTCTCTCTCTCGTTTTCCTTTCCCTCTTTTTCGCTCTGGTTTCTTTTCTCTCCGCAATGTCTGTTCGTCGTCTTCGGCGAGATCTATCATCGGAGAACGCTGTTCGTCGTCTTCGGCGAGATCTATCATCGGAGATCGCTGCGGTAAGAAGATTTGCAGTTACAAACAGAGCTGGACAGAAACAGGGAGGTTTCGAGCAGTTTTCTTCAAAGAGAGATATCTCTTTGATCTACCGTCCGATTGAGCTGATTTTTGGACAGGTCCTTCTTCGCTCGTGGTTCTACAATCTGACCATTGTGATCGTTGAATAGGAATCTCAGGAGAGAGATACACACCCAGAACAGAGGATTCGAGTTTGTGTAATCCTAACTCCCTTGTTCTTCTTGTTGATTCTACATGTGTTGTCAAGATTAGTTAATCTTGAGATTGATGCATTATATGCTTCTAGCTTAGCTAAAGAGAACATTGTGTATTCCCATTATATTTTGATAGTGGAGATTTCAGAGGACCAGTGGTTTTTACTCCTTAAGTCAAGGAGGTTTTCCACGTAAAATTCTTGGTGTTCTTGTGATTGTGATTGAAATTGTGCTTGTGTTTATTGCTGCTCTACAGAATTGCTTCCTGTTAGGTTCACACAAGAGAGGATAAATATTATTTATTGTTATCAGAACAGGTTTTATCCCATCAAGTGGTATCAGAGCGTGGTTTTAGTAACCTTGTGCCTTGTGTTGAACAATGGAGGTTAATACAAATAGAATGATTAATTTGAATGGTTCAAATTATCATGTGTGGAAGGGAAAAATGGAAGACCTACTGTATGTTAAAGATTTTTATTTGCCTGTGTTTGCGGAACAGAAACCGGTAGATAAAACTGATGCTGAATGGACTTTGCTTCATCGTCAAGTATGTGGGTACATCAGACAGTGGGTAGATGATAATGTTTTAAACCATGTCAGTGAGGAAACACATGCACGTTCTTTATGGGACAGGCTTGAACAACTGTATGCTCGAAAAACAGGGAACAACAAGTTGTTTCTAATAAAGAAGTTGATAGGCTTGAAATACAGGGATGGAACTCCTTTATCAGATCACTTGAATGCTTACCAGGGAATTCTTAATCAGTTGGCTGGGATGAATATCAAGTTTGAAGATGAGGTGCAGGGGTTATGGCTTCTAGGCACATTACCGGACTCGTGGGAAACGTTTAGAATGTCGGTATCTAACTCAGCTCCAAATGGTGTAGTCACTATGGATTTGGCTAAGAGTAGTGTTTTAAATGAAGAGATGAGAAGAAAGTCACAGGGTCCGTCACAGTCAGAGGTCTTAGTCATGGAAAGGAGGGGGAGGAGCAAGAGTAAAGGTCCGAAGAACAGAGACAGAAGCAAAAGCAAGTCAAACAGGTTTGCCAATGTTGAGTGTTATCACTGTGGTAAAAAGGGGCATATAAAGAAGTATTGTCGACAACTCAAAAGAGACTACAAAAATGAAAAAGGGACAGAAAAGAAAACTGATGATAGTAATGATGTTGATAGAGTTTCTGCCATCACAGATGACTTCCTTGTTGTGTATGATGATGATGATGTTGTCAACCTTGCATGCCATGACACTAGTTGGGTGATTGATAGTGGTGCCTCCATTCATGCTACATCACGAAGAGACTTCTTTACATCTTATACATCCGGAGACTTTGGGAATGTTAAGATGGGTAACAATGGTGTAGCTAAAGCCGTAGGCATGGGAGATGTGTGCTTGGAGACCAACAATGATACGATGTTACTTTTGAAAAATGTTAAACATATTCCTGATATTCGCTTGAATTTGATTTCAGCAAGTAAACTTGATGATGAGGGGTTTTGCAACACCTTCAATGATGGTCATTGGATGCTTACTAAAGGTTCTATGATTATGGCTAGAGGCAAGAAGTGCTCCTCATTGTACTTCATGCAGGCAAAGGTTTCTGCTTGTATTATCAATGCAATGGAGAATGAAAGTACAACAGAGCTATGACATAGAAGACTATGTCACATGAGTGAGAAGGGTTTGATGGTTTTGACAAAGAAGAATCTTCTTTCTAGATTGAAGAATACAACATTGAAGAAATGTGCTCATTGCTTGGCAGGGAAGCAAAACAGAGTTTCCTTTAAAACGTCCTCTCCTTCAAGAAAGCCGGGTATACTTGATTTAGTATATTCTGATGTTTGTGGTCCCATGAAAGTAAAAACACTTGGTGGTGCTCTCTATTTTGTGACTTTTATAGATGATCATTCAAGGAAGTTATGGGTCTATACCTTGAAGACAAAAGACCAAGTGTTAGATGTGTTTAAACAGTTTCAGACCTCAGTTGAGAGAGAGACTGGGAAGAAGTTAAAGTGTATCAGAACTGATAATGGAGGTGAGTATTGTGGTCCTTTTGATGAATATTGCAAACAGCTGGGTATTAGGCATCAAAGGACATCTCCGAAGACTCCTCAGTTAAATGGGCTAGCTGAGAGAATGAACAGGACACTAGTTGAAAGGGTGAGATGTTTGCTTTCACATGCACAGTTGCCAGGATCCTTTTGGGGTGAGGCTTTGAGTACCGTTGTACATGTGTTAAATCTCACACCCTGTGTTCCTTTAAATTTTGATGTTCCAGACAGAGTTTGGTCGGGAAAAGATGTATCCTACAGTCACTTGTGTGTCTTTGGATGTAAGGCCTTTGTGCATATTCCCAAAGATGAGAGGTCTAAGCTTGATGTCAAGACAAGACAGTGTGTATTCATTGGCTATGACCAAGATGATTTTGGCTACAGGTTTTATGATTCAGTGCAGAAAAAGCTTGTAAGAAGCCGAGATGTTGTCTTTATGGAAGACCAAATCATACAAGATATTGAGAAAACAGTTAAAACAGTTTCTCAATATTATGATAATTTAACAGACTTAGATCCAGTTCCTCTGACACATGTGCCAGTACAGGTTAGAGATGAAGTTCAAGATGACCAGGATAGTACGGTTGATGTTGATACTCATACACAGGTTGAGATTAATGATGATATTCTCGAGCAGTCGCCAGTATCAGAAGTTTCACCAAATGTTCCACTCAGGAGGTCTACTAGAGATCGCCGTCCTTCTACACGATATTCTGTTGATGAGAATGCGTTACTGACTGACGGGGGAGAGCCTGAATGTTATGCAGAAGCCATAGAAGATGAACACAAGAAGGAGTGGGTTGAAGCCATGAAAGATGAGATGAAGTCACTGCATGAAAATCATACATTTGAGTTGGTAAAGTTACCTATGGGCAAAAGAGCTTTGAAGAACAAGTGGGTATACAGAGTGAAGCTAGAACAACATACCACACAACCTCGATACAAAGCAAGATTGGTCGTCAAGGGATTCAATCAAAAGAAAGGTATTGATTTTGATGAGATTTTTTCTCCGGTTGTTAAAATGTCTTCTATTCGTGTGGTTTTGGGTCTAGCTGCTAGTCTTGATTTGGAGATTGAACAGATGGATGTAAAGACTGCTTTTCTCCATGGTGTATTAGACAAGGAAATTTATATGGAGCAGCCAGAGGGTTTCGTGGAAAAAGGAAAAGAGGATTATGTGTGTAAGCTGAGGAAAAGCCTTTATGATTTGAAGCAAGCACCAAGACAATGGTATAAGAAGTTTGAGTCAGTTATGGGGAAATATGGCTACCGGAAAACAACTTCTGATCATTGTGTCTTTGTGCAAAAATTCTCTGATGATGATTTTATTATACTATTGCTTTATGTCGATGATATGTTGATTATTGGCAGAAATTCTTTGAGGATTGACAGGTTGAAGATGCAGCTAAGTAAAGTTTTTGCTATGAAGGATTTAGGGCCAGCAAAACAAATTCTTGGCATAAGCATTCATCGTGAGAGGAATGCCAAGAAGTTATATCTGTCACAAGAGAAGTACATTGAGAAAGTACTTCAGAGGTTCAACATGGACAGAGCTAAAGCGGTTAACTCTCCTCTTGCCACCCACTTTAAGCTAAACATCGAGCAGTGTCCCTCTACAGACATAGAGAAGAAGGACATGGAAAGGGTTCCATATGCTTCAGCTGTAGGAAGTTTGATGTATGCAATGGTATGTACAAGGCCAGACATAGCTTATGCAGTTGGTATTGTTAGCCGGTTCTTGTCCAATCCTGGGAGAGAGCATTGGAATGCAGTTAAGTGGATTATGAGATATCTACGAGGTACTTCCAGTTTGAGACTTTGCTTTGGCAATGAGAAACCATTACTAGTTGGCTACACGGACGCAGATATGGCAGGAGATGTGGACACTCGTAAGTCTACCTCTGGTTCCTTGATTACTTTTGCAGGGGGAGCTGTAGCTTGGCAATCAAGGCTACAGAAATGCGTTGCACTTTCTACAACCGAAGCGGAATTCATTGCAGCAACTGAAGCATGTAAAGAGTTGTTGTGGATGAAAAGGTTTCTACATGAGCTCGGTTTCAAGCAACAAAGATATATCATATTTTGCGATAGTCAAAGCGCAATTCACCTTGGTAAGAATTCTTCTTTTCATGCAAGATCAAAGCATATTGATGTGAGGTATCATTGGATAAGAGAAGCTATTAATGATAAGTTGTTTGAACTTGAGAAAATTCATACCAATCATAATGGCTCTGATATGTTAACAAAAGCTCTACCGAGGGAGAAGCTTGAAGTTTGTCGTTCAATCATCGGGATGACGAATTCCTCCACATAGTCGGAAAGGGGGAGATTTGTTGACTTTGGGTTTCCTCCCACGTGGAGATGACCCACATTGAAAGAAAAAAAAACCAAAAGCTACGGCGCCCGTTGTTTTCTCCTCTCTCTCTCTCTCGTTTTCCTTTCCCTCTTTTTCGCTCTGGTTTCTTTTCTCTCCGCAACGTCTGTTCGTCGTCTTCGGTGAGATCTATCATCGGAGAACGCTGTTCGTCGTCTTCGGCGAGATCTATCATCGGAGAACGCTGCGGTAAGAAGATTTGCAGTTACAAACAGAGCTGGACAGAAACAGGGAGGTTTCGAGCAGTTTTCTTCAAAGAGAGATATCTCTTTGATCTACCGTCCGATTGAGCTGATTTTTGGACAGGTCCTTCTTCGCTCGTGGTTCTACAATCTGACCATTGTGATCGTTGAATAGGAATCTCAGGAGAGAGATACACACCCAGAACAGAGGATTCGAGTTTGTGTAATCCTAACTCCCTTGTTCTTCTTGTTGATTCTACATGTGTTGTCAAGATTAGTTAATCTTGAGATTGATGCATTATATGCTTCTAGCTTAGCTAAAGAGAACATTGTGTATTCCCATTATATTTTGATAGTGGAGATTTCAGAGGACCAGTGGTTTTTACTCCTTAAGTCAAGGAGGTTTTCCACGTAAAATTCTTGGTGTTCTTGTGATTGTGATTGAAATTGTGCTTGTGTTTATTGCTGCTCTACAGAATTGCTTCCTGTTAGGTTCACACAAGAGAGGATAAATATTATTTATTGTTATCAGAACAGGTTTTATCCCATCACTTTGAACTCTGGCGAATCTGTTAAGGGCTGCTGCAGATCAGTCGTCTTGCGTTTCTGGTTCGGCAGCCATGAGAAGCTTGAAGATGGGAAAGATAAGCACCGTTGCGCTGTTGCTATAGGGTTCTGTTGAATTTAATGGAAGGTGGGTGCTTGGTTGCCGAAGAAGAATGGCTATTCTGATTCATCTCCCGACGCTGCAGCGACTGGCTAATCGGTGGCTGAAATGATGGGCACGCAACCGGATTTGGATGGGGAAGATGACAGAATTTTGTCATTTTAAAATAATTAATTGGGAGGAGGGGGATGGGGGTTGGGTTGCAACTCGGATTGGTTCGGTTTGAGTAGTGATCTACCATACTCATACCCGATTTATAAAAAGTTTATCCTATTTTACTCATTTGTCGGTTCCGTTCTTAGTATACCCTACCTTATCCATTACTCATATGGTCGGTTCCAGTTCTGATTCCAAATCAATTCCTTTAATACTCAAATACAATATTTTTTTAAAAAATCTCTATTATTTTAAATAATGTAAAATAATACTCATTTATGTTTTAAAATTATAAGTACATATATTATTGTTTATATTATTATATAAAAATATGAAGTATAGACCATCATGACCTAATCATTAAAACTATTAATATATTATAATCATAAGTCATAAGCATATTTATAAGTCTTTCGGAAGTCAATGGTGTATATATAAATAACCGGACCAGTTTTATACTTCATAAGGTACAAAATTCATTTAAATTTAAATATCTTAAAATATGTGTGCAAATAAGACGTTAAAGACAAAACATAATACATACTATATAACATATATTATACATAGATATAATTATGCACCTAATTAATTACCCATATGAGTACCTATGCAGGTCGGTTCTGGATATCCAACGTATCTACTCTACCCGTACTCTATTTTAGGAGACGGACAATAATTTGTACTCTACCCATATCTATGAATAATATTTTCTACCCTATCCTATCCAAATTAGGGTTGGGTCGGTAGATATCCATGGGTACCCTACCCAAGTTGCACCCCCAGGTGGTGCGTTTGAGTATAAGTGAAAATTTAGGGCAAAATTAGTGGGTATAATTAAAATTTGTCCTAAATGATAATATAAATTTCCAAAAAAAATTTCCCAAATTATTCTAATGTACAACATGACTTTCAAAAATTTAAATTTTCAACCACTAAAAGCAAAGAAACAACAGTGGTAAAAAGAAAATAAAAAATAAAAATTCAAGCATCGCAAAGATAAGCAGTTATAATATCGGTCTATGTCTTTAAAAATGATTTAAATTCCAGTGACTGGAAGCAAGATAGCTGGGTCCGATGGAAATGCAAGCAAGTAATAAAAACGATTTATTATTAGTGTGAACTATTGGAACGTAGAAGAGATTTGATTAAAATAAATAATTAACCCCATTATACCTATGGCATTTTGAAATGGGTGTCTTACCTAGGGGTGTAAATAGGGTTGGGTTCAACCCGAGCCCGCATCAACCCGAACCGATTTATACCATGGTTGGGTTGAGGTTTTGGAAATTGGTTTTTAAAAATTGGGTTCAACCCGACCCGATTTTGAAAATGGGTTGGGTTGGGTTAGGGGTCGGTCAACCCGACCCGACCCGATTTCATAAAGATATGTATTTGCATATATTTTATGACAGTGTATTTTATTCATATTGCTTAGATATTTAAATAAAATTGTGTGGAGTTTGGAAATATGTTTGACTATTTGGTTGTCAAATGTTGTTTGAATTTATTTTGTTTGAAATATATTTGGTTAATTAGTTGTGAAATTGTGTTTGGATTATTTGGTTATATTGCATCGTAAATAGGTTGTTTAGATATTTGCTTGCATTGGTGATTTAGAATAACATAACAGGTCAATTGAGAACTTAAGATATTTTTAGCTTTGATTGGAAGCCAACTAAGAAGGTAAGTAAGACTATAATATTCATTTTTCTATTTTGCAAAATTTTCTGCAATAATTTTACTTGGCTTTCACTTTTTGACTTGGAGAGGACATCGATTGCTCAAAAATACAAAAACAAAAAAGCGAATCAATTACTAAACTTATCCTCCACTTTTGAGCTATGTAGAACTTTTATTGGTACTTATTGTTTTTATAATTATCATTATTTTTATTATTTTACAAATTCAGGTAAACAAAAGTTTAACTAGCATTGATAACATGTGTAATCTATTAGCCCGATTTCTAACCCGAACCGAACCGATTTAAGGTGGGTTGAAATAGGGTTGGGTTAAGATGTGAAAGGTAGGGTTGAAAGTAGGGTTGGGTTGTAATTTTACAAGGTGGGTTAGGGTTGTATTTGTGCCAACCCGAGTCAACCCGACCCGATTTACACCCCTAGTCTTACCTTAATCTTCTCTCGTCGTGAATCTTCCCCTAATGGCTGCCCATCTTGGAAATTTTAGCTGCTTGGATTAATGGCACATGCAGCTTTGATCCGGCTTGGTAGACATTTGATTTTTGCCCAATTTTATTACAGATTGTTGTCGTTGCTTTGATCGTTGTGGAAATGGAGAGAATGGCTTGAAATAGTGGCCACGATCTGAAATAGGTGGCTGCAATTGTGTTGCTGAATATTACCAAAAATAATGGCTGCCCATCTTGGAAATTTTAGCTGCTTGGATTAATGGCGCATGCAGCTACTGAAATTCGATGAATAAGATGTATTTGATCATTAGTTGATATTGGTGGTTGCTACTAATTTGCTTGGAGTTGAGATCACTAGATTGAAAAAGAACAATTGAAACCTCCATGGACAATAACCATAGTCGGTACGGGCTCTTGGCTGCTCCACTCGATGCTTTGGGGTGAATAAGTGATGGAGCACTAAATCTGGTACTCCACTGCTGCACTGGATTATGTGTGCAAGCATCCGAGTTTTGCAATATAATCATGAAAATAATTTGTAGTTCTGCCCCAATGATTTTTAATAACCCGCGATAATCCCCAAAATTTTAAATAAAATATTTCATAAAAATATATTTTTCATAAAACCCCTTTTGTCAAATGCAACTTTTGTACTTAAATGGACGAAAATAATATTAAAATGATACAAATATGCAATTATTGTTGGGCTATATTCTACTTAATGTAAGGAGAAGGTCTAAATTAGGTCGTTTTCTTTCTACTCCTAAGAAGTTTTTACATTTTTCTTGCTTTTTTATAATAAATTGTCAATTCAGATTTTTTTAGTGAAGGATTTGAGACTAAATAATCATAGGATGAATAACAAACATATATTGATATGAGAAACTCAACCTAATCACTAATTCCAAAAATAGGGTGAGAGGTTTAGTTTACAAATAGGATTATGATTAAAATTTTAAAAATAGAGTTAGGGTTAAGGTTGAAATGAATTTAAGTTTTATGAGCCCAAATCACACCCTTAGTTTCAATGCTTAGCATGACAACAAGAATTTGTTGCTTTCGCGGTCATCACTTATTTTATACTTTAATTATTAATTTTAGGCATGAACAAAATGACAAAAGCAAAAGCTAATAATATTTATCCAAATAAAATTTGAATTTAACATGTCGCACATGGGCAAAAGCCTGTAAGTTGTGCTAAAAAGCATAGCCAAATGAGACCTAATTCCTACACCTAGGGATGTAAATAGAGTTGGTCTCAACTCAAACTTAACCAATCCAACCCGATTTATAATAAGGTTAGATTAAGAATTTTGGAAAATAATAAATTACATGATTTGAATTGACCCAATTTCAAAAGTGGATTGGTTTATATTGAATGGTTGTCAACTTGATCTAACCCAATTTTATATATTAGTGTAAATTATGATAGATTATTAAAAAATTCATGCATTAGCAAATAATACATACAAAATAACTAGGTATTGTTGTTTTGAAATAAGATTATTTTGAAATTATATTACTGTACAAGTCATAGATTGAAAAGTATTTCTATAAAAAATTATTATTTCAATAAATTTATATTTTAAAATAAATTTAATTAATTTATTAACCCGATTTCTAGACCAAATCGATTTCTATAGAGTTAAAATAGAGTTGGATTAAGGTGTGAAAAATAGAATTAAAAGTAGGATTGTATTAAAATTACACGGTAGGTTAAAGTTATGTTTACTCCAGCCTAAGTCAGCCCGACCTAATTTACTCTCCTACCTGCAACCAACTGTTGAGAAACAAACAAGTCCTAAGGGATTAATTAATTAATTAATTTCCTAATGGGCCTTTGGGGTGTAAAATAGGCCAAGCTAAAGTTCTACATACATCTTCTCTTTTTTCGATGTGAATTGTCGAAATTGAACCCAAATCTTACTTATGCATGCACGCACGCACACACTGATGTCAAGCCACTAGGCAATGCAAGTATTGACCATGTAAGACTTATCTTATTAGTAACAATTTCAACCAACCTTGCCCTGAAATTATTTGTAAAATCTTAACCTTAAACTGATCCTAAATAACAAGGTGGAATGCGCATTGAATTCAATTTGATGAATGGAATTAAAATGTATCAAATAAAATCAGGTCAATGGTTCCAACCATAATAAATGCATACTTGTCTCGAATCCATATTTTCCATTAACTGCAACATTAAAAATTATCCTCCACAAACTTGTAAAAAAAAATTATCCTCCAATCCAAAATACCAAGTGAAAGTGATGCAATACTGGTGTGATGCAATACTGGTGGGAATTGGGGTTTGGGGAAGAAAGACTTCCGGTGTTTCTCAATTCCATAATAGCTCAAGGACTAAGAAGACTTAAAATCTACCTGCCATATGTTACTAGAGTAATAATAATAGCGTTAGTTTAGAACAAAACTCGTATCCATATTTTCAGTTATGATCACATTTAGAATAGCATAGACCACCACAAATTTTAACCTAATTCCAAATATGATAAAAAATTCTACTCCTAACTCCAAATATGACAATGTTGCTAGGTTTTTTTAGAAGAAAAATATTCAAGTACAACTTCACTACACCACAATTATGGTACAATTATCTCAAAATGGGCCCCTTATGATCATAAAATTATAATATATCCCACTTATTGTATTTAGAATTATATATTCTATTGCCATACTAATTTTCATTTCAAGTGGATGTGTATGAACTCCGTCTGAAAATGATACAAATTCAACACAATAAAATAGTTTAATGTAAATAAAAACTTTAAAATTATTTTTTCAACATGTAAATCATTTACTATAAAATTTATATATGGATAAATGATTATATAAAATATCAATATATTTAAATACACGTGGAGCCCATTTTGGACCAAACGCATCGTTAGTTATAATTCAGCTTCCCTACACAAGAAAGGTAAAGGTTCTTCATTTACATAATCAGACAATTTTCCAAAATGACCATGTAGCACCAGTCGCAGATGCTACATGGGCTCGAATACCTTTCTTGCCTCATGAAATCTGGGTCGAATCGAAAGAGCCGGAACTTGCATTTCTCATTGAATAGAAGGGCTGTTAGTATGTTATGAAAAGTGAATATTTGCATAGAATAGGCCTTGATTTTGGATTTGATCCTCAAGCTTTGGGAGCTATGGCATATGCACGGGATTCTCGTGGATTTAATAGCGTGACGGGCCAGATACATCGTCGAGAGCTACTGGATGGTGTGCGTCTACCTTGTCGCGGCTTCAAATTGATAAAACGTGTTAGTATAAAATTAAACAAAGCATATAACAACAACTGTAACAACCAACAAATTTGTACTGCTAGATGGAATCGTCACTGATCTTAAAGAGGAGAACAGTCCCTGTTTTCATTGAATAAGAACACCGGTCGTATAGAGCTTGGATTCCGGTCTTCGAATTAAAACAGATATAGCAAAATCTGTTAACCCGAAGCTGTTTACATGGGCATGAAAACGAAAAAATAAAAATAAAAATCTAAAAAAAGGGGGAGAGACAGGGAGAGTTGGAGAGGCAGCTAGAAAAAGGGAAAACTAAAACTTGGAGAAGAGGAGAAACTAAGGCGCCAACGAGCTGCTGCAGACTCTCGTCCTCCCCCTCTGGGGACGCCTCCTCTTGTGTCTTGAACTTGGAACTTGCCCCTCTATTTATAGAAGGGACTTAGGCGCGCGGGCCTTGGGGCGCAATTGTGGAGATTGTCTCTTTTTGGGTTGCTGTCTTATTGGAGCATTTTGCTCCATGTGGGATGAAGCTTGATATCTATTGGGCTACTACTGTAGAGCCCAGTTGCTGGATCTAGTGGGCTGTTGCTGCAGAGCCCAATTGCTATGGGCTGAAGCTTGGTGTCTGGTGGGCTGCTGATGCAGGAAAGGTGGGAAGAAAACCCTAAAGAGAAAAAGGGGGAGACAGGGGTGGCAGCCAGGGTGGGGGTGTCGAGGGTTGAGAAGGGGCACAAGAGAGATGCGGGGGGGATATAACCAAGCTACAGTAAAGGGGTAAACGCCTTTGCGTGTTAGAGAGTGATTTCGACACCCCTGCTAATTATTCAGAATACCGAAATTGCCATCTTGAATCCAGACCGTCAAACGAAAATGAACTGTGGATGGTAAGCTTCCTATGAGACAATCGTGGGAACGACTTTCTATGGGTTGGGGCTCTTTAGTTCATAGTGTACCCTACCCTATCAATTATCATAAGGTCGGTTTCGGTTTCAATTCTAAAATTGTTCCTTTAATACTCAAATATAATATTTTAAAAAAATATTTATATGTTTTTTTTAAAAAAAATCAAGTCATACTCATTGACGTTTTAAAATCACAAGTGTGCATGTTACTGTTTATATTATTATATAAAATATATATAATATAGATTATCATAACTTAATCATTAAATTATTAATATAATAATCCCAATCCACAAGCTTATTTATAAAAGGCCTTTCTAAGTGAATGACACACACACACACACACACACACACACACACATAACTAAACTAATTTTTTACTTCACAATCCACAACTCTATAGGGTACAAGACTCATTTGAATTCGAATTTATTAAAATGGATGTTCACATAGAACATCATAGACAAAACATAATACGTATTATACAAGATATCATATATATACATAGAATTATATCTGTGCAGGTGGGTTCTAATTACCTAACGTATCTACTCTATTCATACAATATTTGAGGAGACGGGTAATAATTTGTAATATTTCTATTCTCATAGATAGTATTTTATACCCTGTCTTATCCAAATTAAAGTGGGTCGGTGGCTACTTATGGTATCTTACCTAATTTGCATCCCTACTTTCACATGTCCAACCTATTATTATATACATAAACAATTATGACTTGCATGCAATAATGCAAATTTAAAAAATCTCTTATTTTAATTAATTTTATTTCACCCTTTACATGAGCTGTTTAGTTTGTTAGTTTGTTTAGCAATGTGCCCAATTTTTTGTTTATGTCAACCAAAAATTTCCTTACACTTTAGTCAAGTGATTGATTACTAACAGACCTTCATGATTCCTTAAGATAGCTCTAAAACCCATCAAGTTTTGTTCAGCTTCGCATCCTGTATCTAAACATTCAGCTTGTATCTCCTTTCTTGCGGTCTCGTCCATCTACTGATCAGGCTGTCAGTGTGGCTGACATTATACTTTAGACTCAATTGTTACTTAGTTGCAGGTCAATCCAAGCCAATTGATATTATAGCTACGTTCATCTCTGCCTAAATGGCTAAATCCACCATTTCAAAATTACGAATGTCAATGCAGCCATTTGAGCTAGACTTGTTCGAGTCAAGTTTGGAATGTTATATGATGAAATAATTAAAACATTTGAGGTTTTTTTTTTTTGGCAGAAAGAACATTTGAGTTGTTCAGTTTATGATATTTGGTTCTGAATTTTAAATTATTTAAATTTCGTTAAGTCAGTTGATATTTTTGAATTACTTTAACCAAACTAAACTACGTGATATTTGGTTTGAATTCTATACTTGAAACTTAAGAATAATCAACCCAAGCTCATTTAAACTTTGAGTTATTTGTATTGATTTTGGGATTAACTCAACCCGAAGTACACTACGATGAAACAATTTAAGTCATTTACACTAACAACAGTAAGTAATTCTACCTGTTAAATTTCAAAATAAATTTATCAAGTTCAGAGACTTATCAATGATCATGTTCTCGAGTCTAACTGAATCATGCTTTCCATTTCCAAAGGAAGGTGTTTTAAAATCATTTTTATTTTCTCTTAGAAGAAACGAACTTGGCTGCTTTTGTTTCGTTATTCGTCTAAGCCTCCAAACATACATAACAACAACAGAGATTTTAATAATTTTGGTCCTAGATCTTCATCATGCATTTGAATGTTTCGATTATAAAAATGAGGAGTTGAAAAATTTCTCAAATTCTCTGTAGTTGAAGAAATCAATATCTATTGAAGATTGTCGTCCATCTTATAAAATTTACTTTTTTTATATAAGTACAAAATTTACTTTTTAAATCATCGAAAGCTTATATTTTAGGACGGTGGTCCTCTACGGCTGGTTGTAATTCAAGCGAATTGCGGCTGTCTGGAAACCTTTTTATACATTTTTGTTATCAAAGGTGAGCCCCGTCTAGACCAATGTAAAAAATATAATTTCTTTTCTTTAAAAACATGTTAAGCTATGTTTATTGGATCTATAAAGAAATTTATTTTTGAATATTAAAAACATGTTAAGCTTTGTTTATTGAATCAATAAAGAAATTTATTTTTGAATATTTTATGTATTTTTTAAAATTTTAAAACAAGATGAAAAATTACGACAATGCCACTATGGTTTAAAATCTTTTAAAAATACTTAAAAATATCTAAAAGTAGTAAAATTTGATTTATAGATTAAATATACCAAACTTAACAAGTTTATAAAGAAAAGAAAGAAAAAACGAAAAATATATGTTGACGCCAACTTAAGAGGATCAGCCTCCATACTTATATTACTAAACTTCGCTTATGAAGGTCCGATAATCTTATCTCTACCTTATAGGTTAGTTGTAGGAGGATGGGTTCTTAAATTAGTTTCAAGGACCCAATTCACAAGAAACACTTCCACAATAATTGTTATGGGAAGTAGCATCTCCACCAACAATTTTCAACGGGAGGCCCAATTCATGGGAAGGGATTCTTGTGAGAGAAAACAAAAAGATATAGAGGCATTTTGGTATGTTTGTTTAAAAATGTGAGTATATTTGTTTTTTGATAAAAATTTTATTAAATGTACATAAAATCTTAATCCATTCCATTCATTTGGTGGAACAACCACTAAATGTATGTAAACATATTTTTTAATTATTTGATATTTTGTAAAAAAAAATTTTGTAGAAAATATTATTTTTCACTAAGATTTCATCATAATTGTTAAAGTTCAAAAATATATTTTATAATAGAAATTATGTTACATTATTTAAAGTTTATATAAATAAGGTACTCTCAAATATAACAATTTCACTATTTATTTTTGAATTTTTAAAAATTTAATAATATTTTTTATTTTTCGTATCTAACCGCATCTAACTATATCTAACCTCATCCAATCGCATCTCATCGTATCTAACCGTATCTAACTATATTAACCTCATCCAATCACATCTAATCATATCTAATCGTATTTAACTATATCTAACATCATCCAATCGCATCTAACTATATTTAACTGTATCTAACCGCATTTAACTTTCATTTTATATATGCTAATTGTGATTTAACACTCGTGATGTGATTTTGTACTCTTTATAATGTTATTTACGCCTTTTGCACATAATTTTAAGTTTAATTGATAGAATTTAATGGCTATAATTAAATAACAACATCTAACCATATCTAACTACATCTAATCATATTTAACTGCATCTAACAACATCTAATCTTATCTAATTTTTTATGTTAATAAGTTAATCCTAACCTAACACCTGTAATATGATTATAAGCCTCTAGTTATGTTATTTGTACCTTAATATTCAAAATTAAAACTCGAATAATATGATTTAATAAAATCTATTTAAATCTAACCACATCTAACTACGTCTAATCACATATAATCTCATCTAATTATGTCTGATCACATCGAACCTCATCTAACCATATCTAATCGCATCTAACTAGATCTAATTTTTACATTAAGAAATTAATCCAAATTTAACACCTATAATATCATTATAGGCTCATAATTAGGTCATTTATCAGTTAATATCCAAAATTAAAACTTAGATAATATGATTTAATAAAATCTATTTAAATCTAACCATATCTAACTGCGTTTAACTACATCTAACCGCATCTAATCTCATCTAATTGAATCTAATTTTTGATAACAATAAGTTAGTTATAACTTAACACCTTAGGTCATTTATAGCTTAATATCCAAAATTAAAACAAGGATAATATGATTTAAAAATTCAATTAAATTTAACCATATCTAACCGTATCTAACCACATCTAACAGCATCTAACCTCATTTAACGACATTTAATTATATCTAACTAGATCTAATATTTTATATTAATAAGTTAATCCTAATTTAACACTTATAATATGATTATAGGCTCCTGATTAGGCCATTTATACTTTAATATCCAAAATTTAAAATTCAGATAATACGATTTAATAAAATTTACCTAAATCTAACTATATCTAATGCATTTACTAGTATCTAACCATATCTAAACACATATAATTGTATCTAATAGTATCTAATAATATCTAATTTTAATATTTTAAAAAAATGTACATGAATTTGGGTATTTTACAAATGATATATACTTCATAATTCATTTTTGAACTATACAAACCTTAATTTTGACTTACAATTTTCAAAATTGAATAAATATATAAAGTTATAATTAAAATAATGATTATTTTAAATTAAATTAATTAAAAATCTAATTAAATATATAAAACTGTAATAAAAAATAAACTTGTAATAAATTATATTTATTTAAATTATACATAACTATAATTTAGAATTAATAATATAAAGATATATGACTTTTCAACACTATTTTAATAACAATTAAACTATAATTTAGATTAAATAAACTAAATAAATATATATGACTTTTTGGACTTTTACTCTAATTAGCTTTTATATACACTATCTAAAAATGAGATAATTTATTCTTTAGAATAAATTTATTATTTAAAATAATTTTAAAATGTATATTGTACCTTTGAAAAGTGCATTTCTATATTAGAAAATTAATTAGTAGCTGCATTACTCATCTTATTACTTACTGATTAATATAAAATTATGAATTTAATAAATTATTGATTTAAATTAATTTATACTTGCGTTACTTATTTTATTTTAATTTTTTTTAAATCATAAATATATAAAATATTATAATAATAAAAATTCTATTGCTTATATAATATTGCCATTAATATGTGGGTTAAGTCTGCATAAAATTTTTTTAATCATAAATATGGTCAATTTATTATATTGAGCTATTTTGAAAACTTAGTAGGTGCTAAAACCCATTGAGTTTACTTATCTATGTAATTGTTCATTTCAATAGAAAAATATTTCAATTTAATTAAAAATAAAAGTTAATTGTTCATTTACAAAATTGCATCTTCTTGTACCAGACCCCTAGTTGTGGCGGGTATGGCTCTGTCAAGGTAAGTCTCTAATAGAAAAAGGAATATAAACAAACAACTTAATTTCATCTAATTGTTTCTAGCAGATGAAAGAATATTGGTTATCAAGAAGAAACAATGTTTTGTTCAAGAAAAGAAATTATTGGACCATTCTAGGAATATGGGGAGGATTGGTTATCACATGAAGCACCTATTAACTAGAACTGGCATGTCAAGAAGGAAATCATACCATTTCATGACGTCATAATTTGCTTACAGATTCAAAATAAGTTGCTTAATTGTGCAAAAGAGAAGGGTTTAGGCACCCTTTGCACCCCAAAATGGATTCCCGAAAGTGTTGGTTGCATTTCCTGTCATTTAGGTAGATTTTCATTGCACTTCGGTTGGTTTAAACACTTTCTAATGTGGCTGTAATCTGTAGAGAAAATTGTATGTTCATTTTAAGAAATTGTACAAGTTCCATCTTCATATATGAACACATATGCCATCACAAGGAAAAACTCTATTTCAACAATTAAAATATAAGTGTCATCTCCGTTTATACATGTGAGAATATATAATTTCATAAGGAAAAACCAATTTCAACAATACCTGTACAAAATTCAGCAATGCACCATACAACCTCCTTTCAACAGAATTTCTTCTATACACATAAGTGAAATCACATATACCATACTCTCCATTACATTCTCCAAAGTAGAAATTCCAACAAATTTCAATGATTGAGTCAAATAAAATGACTGTAAGTTTCAGAACATTCCATTTGAAAATTCCAAACTATCACCATCATGCACAATCCACCACATTTTTGCTGCAATGGACTCACACATGCAGACATCCTCTTCTCCAAGTGAATCAAACCAATATAGACTCATAGACACAAACAAAAAAAATTGCAGGTATTCTTTTCAAGATGCAAAGAAAGGAGCTGCAATTCACAATAACCGAACTGATAACTTTGATACACAATAGCACAACACATTTATGTTGTCAACAGATATAAACAAAAATTCAGATAAAACCATAATGAGTCTGGTTCCAAATCAGCCCTGTAGAAGTGCATGGAGGCAACCGGATAACAGATCTTAAACAAATCAAGAAAATCCTTCTTATTTTTTTCAAGATCAATGAAGACAATCTTATTGCACACAGATTTGTTAAAACTAGAAACTATGTTCTGCAAAGCCACATGATTTCCCCACAATTGTAAAACAGAGAAGTTCATACCTAGGTTGGTGATACGTAGTAAGTTTTTCTCATTTCATGCTTGAAGACATATGAGCAAAACAAAAAGCAAGTTGTTCACATTCATGTAAAAACGTGGAAATTAAACAAACTAAGAAAATGCTTGAAGTTGAATAGAACAGCCATGATGCTAAACAGAAATCATTTGAGAAAACAAAATAGGTTGCACAGGAACTGCTTTAATCAAAACAAAAACAGATTCTGTAATCATTCTAAACTGAAAATAGGAAAACTGAAATCTCGAGCAAAAGACAAAGCTGAAAATTCATGGAGAAAACACTTATGAGAGAACCAAACAAACGAAGCAGTATTTTCAGAACATAATCAAGGCTGCAAGGAATCGAGATTACCCTCTCTCTCAAACCAAAACATTTAAGACCGATGAGAAACCAAATGTAACACGAGAAACGAAAATCTAAAGAGAATAGAGAGATCTCCAATGTTTTATTATAAATGAAAACTAATCTAATACATATATAAAGATGAAAGCAAGGAATGAAATTTCCAGGCAACAAAATCTAAAATGGGTATAAAATGGAATAGAAGTCATTGCAAAGAATACAAAGTAACCTAAAATGAATAGTAAAATGGGATTAAAATGCAACCAAATAGAGATTTTAATCAAAAGCAAACCACAATTTGCATAGCATGCCACTCATCGATCAATGAGGATGAATCCAATCACCTAAATTGTTCACAAGTATGAAATTGGATAGTGGATTATAAAATGAAAATAAAAAACAGAGATGACATGCAAACAAATAATGCCAGTGGAAAATGGTTTATTCAACACTAAGAAAAACGAAAATCAATTCTAGGATTACATGGCTGCTGTATGAATTAAAATAAGAAGCAATCGGCAGTTTATTATACCTAGCTTCTCCTCTTCTATCTCCCTTGTCAGCTCCCTCCTCTCGGTCACTCTCTATCCCGTTGACGCAAAATCCAGTAGCTGTTCCTGGCTTCTCCTCTTCTCCGGCAACGATGCGACAGGCAGTGTGAAATGGACAGGCAGTTCATCCTCCTAGCTTCTTCTCTTCTATCTCGCTCGTAGGCTCCCTCCTCTCGGTCACTCTCTCTGCCCGTCGAAAGAGGCAGCTTCTGAAGAAAGCTAATGGGCATAAGTAAGTCATACATGCAAACGTACACGCGACTGTGGAAACCTACTTTCCAATTTTGCCCCATCGAATCTAAACCACATGTTTGAAATGGACGGCAGATGTGGCGTTTGCATTTTCAGATAGTGTGAAAACGTTTTCACTGAAACCAGTCTCTTTTGTTTATCCTAAGTTTAGAATCGGGATTGGATGGGCACCATGCCCAAATGCCTAACCATTAACCATTGCACCTCTGGTGTTGGTGGCAATTTAATTTTGATTTTCATTTTCAACAATAACCGCTTGATACTATTTCAAATACCAAATAAAATCCATTTATTTTCTTAGAAAACAAAACCGAAGAGAGGCATCAGACAATGACTGCAACCAGTTCTCGTGTTCTACAGATTAGCTGCACAACCCACTAATAAAAACATAAATCACTGGTTGGACCACACAGAAGCTGGCTTAGATGTTTGATAGAGTTCTTCCAAACCCATCAATTAGCAATCAACAAAAAACAAACTCCCAGCATCCAAGGGAAGAAAGGCTCAAAAACTCCATGACCACAGGCCTTACACTCCACTGTTTTTATTATAAATGCCTTCACTTCATCCTATAAACAAAACCAACTTGCAGAAAATTGAAGCCCACTTTTTAAGCTCTATACAACTTACCAATCACGGAAAAAAATAAAAAATTATTTCTTATTTTATCATCAGCTAATATGCTTACAACATTTTCTGTCAAACGGAAGGAGATAGAATTGCAATTCCTTACAAATCCATGGGCAGAATTGTGCCGAGCGAACCGAACAGACAAACACCTCATTACTCAGTGCGAGCGCCTTCAGACAGAGCATCTCTGCATGCCAAATTCAGCACTATCTGTTCTCTCAGTGATAGGCAGCTTTTCCCCTTCCTACATGGCTGCGATCTCCTTCTCCTATTGTGAGACCGCTCGTTCTCTCGGTTCTCCTATCTTTCTTTGGCTCTTCTTCTCCACTCTGTCAGATGCAGGTTCTCTTTTGCAGGTTCTTTTGTTGTATGATGCTCTTCCTAAGTCGACGACTAAGGAGACAACTTCCTTTGCAAGCTATTGACCAATGCCCATTCCTACATACACGCGAGTCTCTCCCATTCTTTTCCCACATTACCCTTCCTTGCTACAGCGCATCTGAACCATCCACTTGAAATGAACGGCAGATAGAGCATGTGTATTTTCACTCAAGTGTGAAAACATTTTCACTGAAACCAGGCTCTATTTTTTTCACCTTTCGAAAATGCCCAAATGCATAGCAGCCATCCAAAGGAAGCTAAGCTTTGGCACAGATCGGATAGTGGCGAGCTTCCTTTTCAGTTTGGGCATGGTGCAAGCTTCCCAGTTAGGACATGGCAGACATGAAGTCACAAAACTCAATCAACTTGTAATGACAAACTTGTAATGACAATTGAAGATATTTACGATCTTTGTGGTTCACTGGATGAGCTAAAGTTGTTCACAGCTGCTGTTGATAGGCAAGCCAGCAATTGAAGCATCATAATAATAATAATAATAATAATAATAGTTTGATAGACGTGCAAGTACAAATGTGTCATCCAAGGATTTCACTTTCCAATCAACTTCTTGGATTTTCGTCTTCTTTTTTTTTCCAGATGGGATCTTAAGGCAATGGAAAAACTTCCAAATTATATGCAACTATGTTTTCTAGCTCTCTACAACTTTGCTAGTGAAGTAGCTATCATGTCTTAAAAGAGTGAGGATGCAATGCACCGACATATATCAATAAAGTAGTTTTAAATTTTGAAAATATTTAGATCTACTCATAAATTGTTAGAAAATGATAATAATTATAATATCATTTATCCGCATAGAAATGACGTTTTAGAGGTTTAAAAGTTGAAAATATAATTGTAAAATTAATGTATAAATCAAATAATGTTACAACATTAAATTTTTTACTTTTTCCAAATGTAGTCAGTAAACATCTTTAATGTTGATGACGCTTAGTTTTCTAATTAAGGGTGTATTTGGTAACTGATAAAAATTTTCAATAAAAAGTTTTTTATGTAAAAGTTTTTGAAATAGAAGAAAATGATATGATATGATTGGGTTAAAGATGAGAAGTAAATAGAATAAGGTTAAAATAAATAGGTTAATTATATGAGTAGTTATGTAGAAACAATTGAAAAGTAAGATCATTATATAGAAATATATGAATAAATAATTAAAAATAACGTAATTATGAGAAGTGAAAATTTTTTTAATTAAAAACTTTGAATTTTTTTATGTAAATTGATTACATTTTTAACTAGCCAGCCGGCAACACCTTAGCATATCTCAGATTTTCATTCTATGCATTCGGGTGCAAATACCCATTTTTTAATATTATTTTTTGAAATATTTTTCATACAACTATTAATCTATGTGTATTTAATATGTGTATCAATTTTTACCATTTTTGGAGATTTTTAAATATTTATTTTGAATTTTTTAATAATTAGTGGCATTTTAGTAAATTTAAATTACTAAAAATGCCACTAATTTTTAAAAATCCAAAATAAATATCTAAAAATCTCCAAAAAAGTAAAAATTGATACATATGTTAAATAGACCTATATTAATGATTCTGTAAAAAATGTTTTAGAAAAATATATAAAAAATAGGTATTTGCACCCAAGTGCATTGGTTTAGGTTCCAGCATATCTCATATAATGAACCTAAAGCTGCGCCCACTTAGTGATTACTAAAATATTCAATCTTAAGTATTATAACGCAACACATCGACTAAAGCATTTAAAAAGTTTTGTAAAGAAAAAGATTAAAATAATATATATTTGAAATTTATGATCCAAATTTAATCATAAAAATTTAGTATGATCATACTTTCAGTGTTTTACATTTTATAAGTATAATGAGATCCATTAATTTTTCATATTTATTTAAAAATATAACAAAACATGTGACAAAATTTTCATTTTTGGTAAATTATTCTTATACAAACTACAAAGGTATGAATAATATTAAATTTTAGTGTCTTAATGATAAATTTAGTGTGTGTTTGGCAATTGAGAGAAAATGTCAAGTTCCAACTTTTCAATTTAAAACTTTTCACTCTCCGCAACTATCATATTTTTTTAATCATTTTTTTAAACTTTCTTGTACAACTACCATACTTTTAAATCATTTTCTACACAACTATACATACAACTAACCTATCTATTTTAACTTTATCGTATTTACTTTTCATTATTATCTCTATTATATCATATCATTTGACAACTTCTACTCTTCGAAACTTTTCATCAAAAGTTTTATCTACTCTCAAACACACCCTTAATGGATAAAATATGCTTAGAGTTTAAAGCCTCTACACCCAGAAAAACTTTAGGCAACGCATACGTCCTGTTAGGGTAATATTATATATTGAGAGATGAATTTGTACACTCCTCTACATCTAGCCTAAAAAAAATACATTTTAAAGTATTTTTTATTTCCCTTTTATGAAAACTATTTAATAATATTTTAATTATTCTCAAATGACTAAAATATTCTTATATTTTAAATTCAAAAAGATTATATTTAAATCCAAAAGTTATAAAAACTGTTGTATGTATTAAATACATTTCCAGTAAACTAGGTCATAGGCCTAGTGGTACGATCTAGGAGGGAAAATACGTCATAGTCGGTTGACAAGGGGGTTGAATTCCAGCCTCTACGGTTGATGGGGTGTTTATTATTTCTCTCCTTAGTTGAAGTATTTATAGTTTACTCCCTATTGTGAAGATGTTAACGAAAAAATTCCTCCATTGTGTAAGGATTGAATGTAATAAATTGTAATATTAGACATCACAGTATATATATACCAATAAAAAAATACATTTCCGATAATAGTCTTACAAAAATAAAAATTTTAAGAATATATTTTTTGCTGGATGCGTGGTTGCTCCCATCCTAATCCATGCATGTAGATGCATAGAATCATAACACTTATATTTTAATATACATCACCAATATTAATACTGATGATGTGGATCAGCTATACGAACTCATGTTTATCACTTTATTGCATCCGGATAATCGTAACACTTGTATCTTAATGTACATGATAAATATTAATACTGATGATGCGGATCAGGGATCCGAACTCATTTTTATTACATTCAGAAGAAAATACGTAATACGGTAGAGAAAAACAAAACAAAAAAAGAAAAAAGAAAAAAAAAAGAAAAAAACAACAATTATAAGGACAACATCATAAGTAAGCAGGAAAAACAAAGGGAAACAAAAGGCGAACTTGCTAAAATTACTCGTTTCCACCAAATGCACTTTCATCTGCCCGTCCGCTTTTGTCTCGCCATCCACCGCATCGCGAAAACATAAACCTTTTCTTCCAAATCATCGACAAAATGGAAATATGCAACCCTCCAAGTCTTCTTCAAAATCAAAGCACTACAAACTACCCAAAATCCAACCACAAATCCTGGTGCAATTCCAATATAAAACCAAAACATTTGATCATGATCTCCTCCTTTTTCATGATCGCCTACCGTACCTGGATGATCTGTTTCATCTTGGTTTTTCCCATCACTGCAGTCCGATAGCGGAAAACCACAGAGCCCGGCATTTCCGGAATAGATGCTTGGATCGGGAAGCGTTTGGAGCTGCTTACCAGATGGAATTCTTCCCGACAAATTATTGTTTGACAAGTTCAAGGAGCTCAAAAAGTACAAGCTGGAGATGCTCTGTGGAATAACGCCTGAGAGCTCATTTCTGGATAAATCGAGGGACTCCAATATCGCCAATCCACCAATGTTGTTTGGAATCTTTCCAATGAGATGATTTCCGGACAAGTTCAGGACATTCAATCCAGAAAGAGTTGTGAGGGCATCTGGGATCTCGCCAGAAAAATTATTACTTGAAAGATCAATGCACGTAAGCAGAGATATTGTTTTGGTATAAGTAAGACCTAGCCCCTTGGTTGTTATATCCAGGTTCTCGCCGTAAGATAATGCGTCAATAGAATATTCTGGATCAAAATACCCGACATAAGCAAGGCTTTCGTGTGTTCCATTTTTCATGGCCTTAAGGTCTTCAAAAGTTGGCGGAATTGGACCAGACAAGCAGTTATATGCGGCATCAAACACTTGAAGAGAAGTTAGATTAAACAACTGTAGTGGGATTCCTCCGGTGAACAGGTTGCCTCTCAACCGAAGATACCTCAACCCAACAAAGCTCTCACCGATCCAAGGTGGAATCTTGCCTGAGAATTTATTGTTACCAAGGTCCAGTGTGACCAAATTACTGCAATTTTTCAACGACGAGGGCAATTTACCGTGGAGGCCGTTTCCACTCAAGTGCAAGGTTTCGAGACTTACTAGAAAACCCAAAGATGCCGGCATCCCCCCCCATAAATGGTTGCCACTCAAGTCAAGACCTGCAAGGTGAGTGCAATTGCCCATTGTTGCTGGAATGGTGCCACTTAGACTGTTACTGGAAAGATCAAGGTAAAGCATTTCTGACATTTTACAAATGGAGGGAGGAATTGAACCACTGATCCTATTACTTGCACAAGAGAAGAAAACGCTTGGAAAGGAAATATTAGTTGGGATTGAGCCTGAGAATTGATTGTTAGAGAAATCAAGTAGAGAGAGCAACGGTGATGATATTCTAGGAATGGAACCGGTTAAAATATTCCAGCTCAAATCAAGGTATGACAGATTCTTCATTTCCAAATTGTAAGGCAGCCGACCGGAAAGCATATTATGAGACAGGTTCAAATACTTAATGGTGGTTCTGCTATGCCAAAAACTGGCGGGAATGGCATCAGAAATGGATGCACTGGAGATATCTAAAGCCTCAAGCATCCTTTGAGTGTGCAGCCAGAGTGGGAATCGAGGACCTATATTAACAGATCGTAGGTCAAGGAGATGGAGCTGAAATGGAGGGATCCAGTCAGGTTGCAAATCCATAGCCAATGGATTGCCAGACAATGTTAACTACTTCAGATCTCTCAGATTCTCAAAATGAGCTGCTGACAAGGTCCCTGATAGGAAGTTGGAACTCACGTCAAGCTGTATTAGACTAGAAAGTTGTCCCAAAGCTGTTGGGATGTTCCCTGTCAATTGATTCTCTCGGAGATCCAACACTTGAAGGGAAGACAACCCTCCAAGAGTTTCAGGGATTGTTCCATTCAATTGATTATTCGCCAGATGCAAATATTTAAGGGAAGACAGTCCCCCAAGAGAAGCAGGGATGGGCCCACTCAACGGTCTCAACAAATGATTGAAATCAAGAAGCTCAAGCCTTTTGAGCCGACCTAATCCATCAGGAATGGTGGCACCATCAACTGTCAAACTGAGAGATACGAGTGAGCTAATGTTTCCAATTGACTCTGGGATTGAACCATGACTCAAAATCAAATCAAGTTCCTTCAACTTGTTCCAACAGCCTTCCGAGAACACAGACCAATCAGGAGCAAGATCATCATTCCAATCTCCCATTGATAGCTCTTCCAAGCTAGGGAGTTGTGACATCTGGTAAGGAACTTGGCCGTGAAATTTATTAAAAGAGAGACTTAAGGAAATGAGGCTGGAAATGTTAGCAATCCAATTTGGAATTGGAGAATCAAAGTTGTTGTCTGCGGTATTAAGGACTTGAAGAGATGTAGTGTTGACAAAAGAAAGAGAGGGATTAGTGCAGGAAAGAGAACAACTCGATAGATGCAACTCCACAAGAGAGAGGCAACCGTTCATTACGACATCAGCCCAATGGCGTCTGGCGAGGGAGAGATTTACAAAGGACATGTCTAGGTACTCCAGAGACGACATGTTTGTGAGCCACCAAATGCTCTCTGAACTCAAGTTGCTATTTGAAGAGAGGTCCAAGAAGACTAGTTTAGAGAGATTCCCAAGCTGATGAGGAATTCTTCCACCGAGTTCAGCAAATGATAAATCCAAATGCTTCAACTCCTTCATGGACCCTAGAAAGCTTGGAATTGTACTGCCACCAAAGTCATTGGAACTCAAGTCCAAGAAATGGAGATGATTGAGTTGGAGCAGGGCTGGATCAATTGGTCCACTCAAACGAGATTCAACACCATCAGCAGGGAGTTCAATCTTGGTGACATACCCGGTGTGGTTGTCGCAGGAAACACCTTTCCATTTGCAGCAGTCAGCATCTTGATCCCATGAAGAAAGAACGCGAGAGGGATCAATCAGAGCATTCCGGAAGGTGTTGAGTGCTTCTCTTTCCCTGTCGAAGCATGCACCCACTTCGTAAAAAGCATGACACAGGATTGCAAGATTAAGAAGAGCAGCAAATGCAGGAGGAAGCACCATGCTAACTGTAGCCTTGTGGGTCTTAGAAGCGACAAACTGTCTCCCTTTTCAGATCCCTCCAAGCAAACTGCATGCTATCTTTTATTTTCGGACTTGGATTGGAACAGGGGAAGAGGCATGAGAAGTGTGAAAAGTCAAAATTTCAGTGCACTAAGTCGGCTGTCGCCCTTCTTTTTTTATTCCAATGGATGATTGAGAATGTTTTTTTTTTTTGATGAAAAGGATAGCCTCTGTCCCCTGCTCCCTCTCAATTTGAGAGAGGGGAGGGACAGCGGAATCCGATAGATTTATTTTTAAAAAATTATCTGTATAGAGTTTTCCAATGACAGCTTGGGGTGAAACACCCCACCACAATAGATGGTCCGCATTTGAGGCCGAGACCATAGCAGCTAGGGAGTGCGCGACGGCATTTCCCTGCCTTAACACATGATGAACAGTAAAGAACTCATACATAGTAAGAATCGATCTAATTTCGTCAATTATGAGACCCACCGGGGAAGAGATAGGTTCCTGGTTGGACAAAAAATTGCAAAGCAGTAGGGAGTCAGTCTCAAATTGCGCCTGGTGATGTTTAGTTGAATGACCCATTTGATTCCCAAAAGAAAAGCAGTCGCTTCTATAAGTAGAGGCTCTCTCACCCCTGACCACTTCCATCCCCTTGCCGCAATAAAGGAACCCTTTGAGTCTCTAATCACTGCGGCGCATCCAAATCCATCCCGATCCACAAGACATCGGTCATCCGTGTTTATCTTGACAAAACCCTGCGGTGGTTTTACCCATCTAGTCACCATGGCACCATCGGACGGCTCCGTTTGTGTCATCACCATGGCACCATCGGACGGGGTGGTTTTACCACCGGGTATGTCACCATGATTGAGAATGTTAAAGCCGCGTAGGTCAGTCCTGGACTTTCTATCCCCGTCAACGCATGTTTGATTCTTCTTCCACTGCATCGAGGAATGCGTTCTCTATTTTAGTTTTTTTTTTAAAAAAAAAATCTTTTCATGCAAAAGCTAAATTTTATTTTTTTAAAAAAATTTAAAATAATTATGACCAGCCACGTCGAATTCAAGCCCAATCTTTATGAATAGCTACATCGCTGGATCCATTAAAGCCTTGAAGGTTTACATGTCACTGGTTCAATGATTACTAGCACAAATTGCTCTTGTATTCGTAAGGTTTGTTTTTAATTTTTAACATACCCACCATGTTTTACAAATTTTACCCTATATTTTTATCGCACTAATAATATTTCATGTCATTATTTGATAAGATTATTTTGTCTATCTAAATTTTTCTAATTTAAACAATTTAATCCTAATATAGTCTCACTTGAACTATTTAATGCTACCAATTAATGAGTTACCATCATCAACAAACGGACTTGAGGTTAAATTACTTCAATAAGAAAGTTTTAGGAGAAATAATAGTTGTTTGTGACACCATTGATAGCGTGGATATAATTGAAATTTAAAATAAAATATTTCAGGTATAAAAGAAATTTATAAAATAATTTAGGTATATTAAGAATTAGGGTGGCCATTGAGATGGGGGATTAAGGTGTGGCGTGATATATTTATCTAATTTATTTATTTATTTATTTTGTGTAATAAATGGCTTGACTTGGATGTAAATATTTAATGTGGGTATAGTTATAATAACTCTATTGCTTGGATGTACTAGATCAAGTCTGGTTACCTCGTCAAGATGATATTGTTTAATGTATGAAAAGTTCCTAGAGCTTTATACGGCTCGAACTGAAAATTAAGGCAAAAACTTTGATTTTAGTTCAGGTCATTACAAAAACAATAATTTTGAAGTAAGTTTCTCTGCATCTAAACCATCTAAAATATTATTACTATATAAATAAATGATTTCATAAATTATTATTATATTCTAGTACATATGGAAATGGATTTAAGCATTTTTCATAATTTATGCATGAATATTTATATTTTTCGACAAATGTGACCCATTAACACACTTGATCTCCTAGATAAATAAATGACGTTAAATATAATGAATGAATTAGATTTTTTATCAATAATCAAAATCTTAAAAATTAAGAGGGTTACATAGCCCCACTATTATGTAAAAATCTATCTTTAAAATTTTAAAAATATGTACATATGTATCTCAAAGAGGGGTGATCGGGTGTGGCAGGGCACAAGGGGCTATGACCAAAATTTTTTTTTTTAATTTTGTTATAAAAATGTAGAGTTAGGTGTATTTAACCTATAAACCAAGTTTTTACTATTTTTAAATGCTTTTAAGTATTTTTTAAAACACGGTGGCATTTTTCGTAATTTCTAAGTAAGAAAATTATGAAAATGTCACTATATTTAAAAATAAAAATATTTAAAAGTATCCAAAAATAGTAAAACTTAGTTTATAGGTTAAATATACTAAACTTTATACGTTTATAAAAATTAAAAAAATATTTTTGAGGGGTCCCATGCGGTCGGATGCATGGGATCTCCTCTGTATCTAAAAATAATGGATTTTGATTTGCGAATTAGCTTTATTAGAAAAGGCAAATATATATGGTCTAGGCTAATAGTTGCAATTATAAGCTGAACTAACAACATCATAGCTCAGCACATAAGCTAGATTTACAAGATGGTAGCTAGACAATGATTATCAATATAAAATAGTTATCAAACGCAAATCATTGGCCTAAATTATTTTCAGTACCATAGCAAAAAAAATTATTTTCAAACATATTGGTGAATTGCATTTTAATTTAGGACTTTGGTTGTATGCTCCCGGGAGCATGCAGCGCTGCATGCTCCCGGGCGCATAACCTATTTTTTATATTTTTGAAATTTTTTTAATAAACTTATTAGCCCAAGTGTATTTAATCTTTGGGTAAATTTTTACCATTTTTGAAGTATTTTAGATTTTTATTTTTTATTTTTGAAAATCAGTGGCATTGTTGGTAATTTTAAATTACGAAAACGCCACTGATTTTCAAAAATAAAAAATAAATATCTAAAAACCTCCAAAAATGATTAAAATTGATATATACGTTAAATACACTTGGGTTAACAAGTTTATAAAAAAAAAATTTCAAAAAAAAATTTAAAAATAGGTGCATGTGCCTGAGAGCATATAACCGAAGTCCTTTAATTTAAGCATCAAAGTGGAGAGAATGGGGTAGTACCACTTAAGAATTCAATAATACGGTACCATAGAATTACATCCCAATAAAATTTGCTACATTGGGTGGTGGCTAGCCTTACATTTCTCACTTACAGGTCATTGTCCTACTGCTTTTCTTGATGTGAGAGAGAGACGAACGATTTATCAGCACGGCATCTCATTTCATTATAAGGAGGTGGTTGATTGCTGGACTTTGATTTCCCTGGTATTTGTTGCTCTTGCCATGTTTGAACGACTTAGTATTGCATATTTATGGCATGCGGGTGACCAAGGGTTGGTTTTACGTTCTGGGCGGGCAAGGTCGAGGGGGAAAGGCAAGGACATTTTCTCTAATATCATCGTGGAATATGATTATATACATTATAATATATTTTGGATTAAATACAATATTTATTTATTTTTATAATTAATCTTTATTGTTGATGCAACATCTAAGATAAATGCAAAGTTGGATCAAAATAAATTTAAAAGATCAATTCTAAATATGAACATAACTTATACCTATATATAAATACATAACTACACATTTTTAGGCAGTCTAGTTTCTATAAAATATTTTTTCTATGTAATCTCCTCTATATTTAAAATCTTGATGGCCGATAGAAAATCCACTCAATCCATTATATTTAGTATCATTTATAATATATTGGAAACCCTTTTATTTATTTAGTTTCATTGTATATGAGGTCTCATCTATAAATGTGTAAAATCAATGTAATAAAATGGTTTAATATTAAAACGATAATTTTGAAGTAATTTTTTTACAATTAAACCATCTAAAATATCACTACTATGTAAATAAATGATTGTATAAATTATTATTATATTTTAATACATGTTTACATGGATTTAAGTATTTTTCATAATTTATACATGAATATTTATATTTTTAACAAATGTAGCCCATTAACATAGTAGATCAAAACGAAACTTGGTATCCTAGATAAACAAATGATGGAAAATATAATGAATGAATTTAATTTTAATCGATGATCAAAATCTTAAAACTTAAGAGGGTTACATAGCCCCGCTTCCAAGTAAAAATCTATCTTTTGCGGCAGGTCACATGGTAGGGCACATGGGAGTAGCCATGCATCCGACCAAAAAATTTATTTTTTTTATTTTTTTTATAAAAATGCAAAGTTAAGTGTATATCACCTACAAACCAAGTTTTGCCATTTTGGGATAGAGTCAAAAAATTATAAAAATGCTACTGTGTTTAAAAATAAAATTTATTTAAAATCATTCAAAAATAGTAAAACTTGATTTATAGATTAAATACACCTAGTTCTACATGTTTATAAAAAAAATCAAAAAAATATTTTTGCGGTTTCCTACGTGGGCGGACGCATGGGATCTCCCCTCTATCTAAAAAGGATAAATTTCGATTTGTAAATTAGCTTTATTAGGAAAGACAAATATATATAGTCTAGGCTAATAGTTGCATTTGTTAGCCACTAACAAGATCATAGCTCAGCACATAAGTTAGATTTACAAGATCATTGCTCCACAATGATTATCAATTAAAATAGGTATCAAACTCGAAATCATTGGCCTAAATGATTTTCAGTACCATAGCAAAAAAATTATTTTCAAACATGTTGGTGAATTGCATTTTAATTTAAGCATCAAAGTGGGGAGAATGGGGTAGTACCACTAAAGAATTCAATAATACGGTACCATAGAATTACATCCCGGGAAATTTTGTTACGTTGGGTGGGGGCTGGCCTTACATTTCCCAATTACTAGTCATGGTCCTGCCGCGTTTCTTGATGCGAGAGAGAGACGGACGACTTATTAGTACGGCCTCTCATTTCATTATAAGGAGGTGGTTGATTGTTGGCCTTTGATTTCCTTGGTGTTTATTGCTCTTGCAGTCTTTGCCTACGTGTGAAGTAGCAGAACGACTTAGTATGGCATATTTATGACATGCGGGTGACCAAGGGTTGGTTAAATTACGGAAAATATTACTGATTTTAAAAAATTTAAAAAAAATATCTAAAAATCTCCAAAAATAATAAAAATTGATATATATGATAAATAAACCTAGATTAACCATTTTATGAAAAAAATTTCAAAAAAAAATAAAAAAAATAGGTGCAGTGCACCCGGGTGCACTGAGGCTGAATGCACCCGGGTGCATAGGACTGGGCTCCCTCTAATATGTAATATCATCGTGGAATATGATTATATACATTATAATATATTTTAGGGTAAATTGTAATATTTATTTATTTTTATAATTAATTATATTTTTAAATTTTTTCTTCATAATCATGTTTACATAAGTATATTTAATCTATATACAAACTTTTACCATTTTATAGTATTTTTATTTTTATTTTTTAAAAGAAGCTTTTTAAGGGGTGCAAAATGACTTAAATGCCCTTAAAATCGATGATTTTAAAGAAATAAAAAATAAAAATGTAAAATTATTGTAAAATAACAAAACTTTGTATATGGATTAAATATGCTCATGAAAACATGTTTACGAAGAAAAAATTAAAAAAATATAGCTAGTTGTTAAAATAATCAAATGTTGTATTTTAACATAAAATACATCATAATTTATATAATCATACTCCTATCATCATTACCACTGCCTTTTGTTTCTTATTCGAAGTATTCAGACTTGAGTCTCGACCCTACCTGCTCTACTTTCACGGGCTTCCTTTGAAAGTGTGATTTTTGGATCCTTATCACATGCGCCCGGGAGCATCCGGGCGCATATACCTATTCTTTTATTTTTTCAAAATTGTTTATAATATTGTAAATTTATATGTATTTAATATGTGTATAAATTTTTACCATTTTTGGAGTATTTTAAATATTTATTTTTGATTTTTGAACATTAGTGGCATTTTAGGTAATTATTTTTTATTTTTGAAAATCAGTGGCATTTTAGATAATTTAAAATTACCTAAAATGCCACTGATTTTTAAAAATAAAAAATAAATATCTAAAATACTCCAAAAATGATAAAAATTTATAGAATGTTAATTACACTTATATTAATAGTTTTATAAAAAAAATTGAAAAAAAAATAAAAAAAGGGCGTATGCGCTGGGATCATGCAACACTGCATGCTCCCGCGCGCATGCGATAAGGATACGTGATTTTTTGGATGGGTCTATTTAGATATGTAGTTCATTAACATACTTAATCAAAATAAAACTTGGTCTCCTGGATAAACAAATGACATTAAATATAATGAATTAATTAAATTTTTTTTTATCAATGATTAAAATCTTAAAAATTAAGAAGGTTACATAGCCCCGCTATTTTGTAAAAATCTATCTTTGATATTTAAAAAATATGTACATATAATCTAAAAGAGGGGTGATTGGGTGTGGTAGGGCACATGGGGCAACCATGCGTCCGACCAAAAAATCCATTTTTTATTTTTTTTATAAAAATGTAGAGTTATGTGTATTTAATATATAAACCAAGTTTTTACTATTTTTAGATACTTTTAAGTATTTTTTTAATTTTTAAACATAGCAGCATTTTTTGTAATTTCTAATTCAAACAATTACGAAAATATCGCTGTGTTTAAAAATAAAAATACTTAAAAACATCCAAAAATGGTAAAACTTGGTTGATATGTTAAATATACCAAACTCTAAATGTTTATAAAAAAATTATTTTTGAGGGTCCCATGCGGCCAGACACATGGGATCTCCTCTCTATCTAAAAATAATAAATTTTGATTTGGAAATTAGCTTTATTAGAAAAGGCAAATATATATAGTCTAGGCTAATGGTTGCAGTTATTAGCCTGACTAACAAGATCATAGCTCAGTACATAAGGTAGATTTACAAGATCGTAGCTCGACAATGATTATCAATATAAAATAGGTATCAAACTCAAATCATTGGCTTAAATTATTTTCACTACCATAGCAAAAAAAATTATTTTCAAACATATTGGTGAATTGCATTTTAATTTAACCATCAAAGTGGAGAGAATGGGGTAGTACCACTTAAGAATTCAATAATACGGTACAGTAGAATTACATCCCAGTAAAATTTGTTCCATTGGGTGGTGGCTGGCTTTACATTTTCCAATTACTAGTTCCGCTCTCGCAGCTTTTCTTGATGTGAGAGAGAGATGAGAGACTTATTTTTTTATTAGAATATATTTATATACATCTCAACACATATTACACTAAAGTTCTGAGACTTTTTTACAAATATGGAGATACTGCTCTACTAAATAATTAGGAAGACACAACTTCCAAAAACAAATAAAAGATTATTGCTCCCACAAATAACCGGACGGAAAACTACAACTCGCATAAATAACTTTCACGTTACTGAAGATAATTTTTTTTCCTATCCCTATATTGAGGTAACTTGTAAACACAGACCCACGTGCCGTGCAGACCATTCGAATTTCGAACGCCCGCTTCTGCATTCATGGATGCTACTCCTGGGCCACGCGCCTAGTGGCTTGATGAGCGACTACTATGGAACCATGGTTTTTCTATGATATTTGGTTTTTCAATACTAATTATTATTCTATCAATCACATTATTTTTTTCATTTTTACCCATACATTCTAATTATTTTTCCTACCAACTACATACAACAAACCTATTTATTCCAACTATACCCCCTATCATTTCCTATCAATCACACATTTTTTAAAATATTTTCTTTTTTATTTCCCATCATTTCCCACAATCTCACCATTTTACACATTATCAAATGTCCCCTTAGTATGGCATATTTATGGAATGCAGGTGACCAAGGGTTGGTTTATGTTCTTGGTGGGAAAGATTAACGGGGCAAGGCAAGGACATCTTCGGTAATATCATCGTGCAATATGATTATATACATTATAATATATTTTAGATTAAAATATTTTTATAATTAATCTTTATTATTGATGCAACATCTAGGATAAAAGCAAAGGTGGATCAAAATAAGTTTAAAAGATTAATTCTAAATATGAGCATAACTTATACCTATATATAAATACATAATTACACATTTTTATCCAGTCTTACTTCTATAGAAAAGATTTCCTATATATTTAAAACTTAATGGCCGATGGAAAATCCACTTGATCCATTGTATTTAATATCATTTATAATATCTTGAAAACCCTTTTATTTATTTAGTTTCATTGTATATGAGGTCTCATATATAAATGTGTAAAATTAATGTAATAAAATAGTTTAATATTAAAACAACAATTTTGAAGTAATTTTTTTTAAACTAAACCATCTAAAATATCATTACTACATAAATAAATAATCGTATAAATTATTATTACATTTTAATACATGTGTTAATGGATTTAAGCATTTTTCATAATTTACACATGAATATTTATATTTTTAACAAATGTGGCCCATTAACATACTAAATGAAAATAAAACTTGATCTTCTAGATAAATAAATGAAGTTAAATATAATGAATGAATTGAATTTTCCATCAATGATCAAAATTTTAAAAATTAAGAGGGTTATATAACCTCGCTTTTAGGTAAAAATCTATCTTTAAAATTTAAAAAATATGTACATATATATCTAAAAGAGGGGTGATCGAGTGCGGCGGGGCACATGGGGGCAGCCATGCATCTAGCCGAAAAATTCATTTTTTTATTTTTTTTATAAAAATGTAGAGTTAAGCGTATTTAACCTATAAACCAAGTTTTGCCATTTTTGGATTGAGTCAAAAAATTATGAAAATGCCACTGTGTTTAAAAATAAAAATTTGGGATTTTCCCAAATATACCCATTACGTTTAACCATATTTACAAATATGCCCACTACGTATCAGAAATCCCAAATATACCTACTACGTTTTGCCAAAATCCCAAATAAGCCCACGCCGTCAGTGACCGTCTAATAATTTTTCAGAAATGCCCAGATTACCCCTGGCGTAAGATTTTCCCAAATATACCCATTACGTTTAACCATATTTACAAATATGCCCACTACGTATCAGAAATCCCAAATATACCTACTACGTTTTGCCAAAATCCCAAATAAGCCCACGCCGTCAGTGACCGTTACGTTAAGTGACGGAACCGTTACATAGTGGCTAATAATTTTTCAGAAATGCCCAGATTACCCCTGGTGTCTGTGCTATTGTATTTTTTATATTTTTTCCGTTAGTTTCAAAAATGATAATTTTTTCCTTCCGTCTATGCTATTGTATGTTTGGTATTTTTTTCCAGTTAATTTCAAAAATGATAATTGCAGAAAGGATGCATTTCGTTCTTGTTATAACCCATATGCATTTTGTCCCCTTTCATCACCTATGTACGGACGAATGACAGGAGAATATATGAGTTATAACAAGAACGAAATGCATCCTTTCTGCAATTATCATTTTTGAAATTAACTGGAAAAAAATACCAAACATACAATTGCATAGACGGAAGGAAAAAATTATCATTTTTGAAACTAACGGAAAAAAATATAAAAAATACAACAGCACAGACACTAGGGGTAATCTGGGCATTTCTGAAAAATTATTAGCCACTGTGTAACGGTTCCGTCACTTAACGTAACGGTCACTGACGGCGTGGGCTTATTTGGGATTTTGGCAAAACGTAGTAGGTATATTTGGAATTTCTGATACGTAGTGGGCATATTTGTAAATATTGTTAAACGTAATGGGTATATTTGGGAAAATCTTACGCCAGGGGTAATCTGGGCATTTCTGAAAAATTATTAGACGGTCACTGACGGCGTGGGCTTATTTGGGATTTTGGCAAAACGTAGTAGGTATATTTGGGATTTCTGATACGTAGTGGGCATATTTGTAAATATGGTTAAACGTAATGGGTATATTTGGGAAAAATCCTAAAAATTATTTAAAAGCATTCAAAAATAGTAAAACTTAGTTTATAGATTACGTACACCTAGTTCTACATGTTTATAAAAAATCAAAAAAAATTTGTGGTTTCCTACACGGTGGGATCTCCCTTCTATCTAAAAATGATAAATTTTGATTTGTAAATTAACTTTATTAGAAAAAAACAAATATATATAGTCTAGGCTAATAGTTGCATTTGTTAGCCGGACTAACAAGATCATATCTGGGCACATAAGCCGGATTTACAAGATCATTTCTTGGCAATGATTATCAATTAAACTAGGTATCAAACTCAAATCATTGGCCTAAATGATTTTTAGTACCATAGCGGAAAAATTATTTTCAAACATATTGGTGAATTGCATTTTAATTTAAGCATCAAAGTGGAGAGAATGGGGTAGTACCACTTAAGAATTCAATAATATGGTACCATAGAATTACATCCCAGTAAAATTTGTTACATTGGGTGGTGGCTGGCCTTGCATTTCTCACTTACTGTTACTGGTCCTGGTCCTGCTGCTTTTCTTGATGTGAGAGAGAGAACTTATTAGTATGGCCTCTCTTTTTCATTATAGGGAGGTGGTTGATTGTTGCCTTTGATTTCCATGGTATTTATTGCTCTTGCGGTCTTTTCCGACGTGTGAAACAGCAGAACAACGTAGTATGGCATATTTATGACATACGGGTGACCAGGGATTGGTTTACGTTCCGGGCAGGCAAGATCGAGGGGGTGAGGCAAGGAAATCTTCTCTAATATCATCGTGGAATATGATTATATACATCATAATATATTTTAAGTTAAAATATAATATTTATTTATTTTTATAATTAATTATATTTTTTAAGTTTTTCTTCATAACCATATTTACGTAAGTTTATTTAATCTATATACAAAGTTTTACTATTTTATAATATTTTTATATTTTATCTTTTATTTTTTAAAAATAAGCTTTTTAAGGGGGTACAAAATGACTTAAATGCCTTTAACGATTTAAAAAATAAAATTATCGTAAAATATCAAAACTTTGTATATGGATTAATTAAGCTTAGGAATACATGTTTATGAAAAAAATAAAAAAATAAAGCTAATTATTAAAATAATAAAATACTGTATTTTAGCATAAAATACATCATGATTTATATAATCATACTCATATCATACCATACCTGCTATGCTTTCATGGGCTTTTGTTTTTTTTTTTTTTTGTTTTTTTTTTTGATAAATGGAAACAACCTATCTCACCACCCTATATCGCGTCTAGGGCGGGGGGATAGGAAGAACCAAGATTCATTTCCAAAAAATTGTCTATACAAATTTTCTCATGAATAGCTGGGGGGGATGCCCCACCAGACTTGATGATCGACAGATGAAACAGACATAGAATCGGCCAAAGCATGTGCCACAGCATTGCCTTGCCTAAGGACATGATGAGCCGTAACATGGGGAGAAAGTGAAAGAATAGACTTGATCTTATCAACGATAACCCCAACAGGAGAGGAGATGGGGTCATTTGAGAGAAGAAAGTTAATCAGTAATAGCGAATCGGACTCAATTTGCAGTTTTTGAAAGTTGAGCTCATGACCTCATCTAGCCCCAAGAAGGAAAGCATATGCCTCCATGAGCAAAGGCTCCATAGTGCCACACCTACGCCATCCTTTTGCAGCGACAAACGAGCCTCTGGAATCCCTGATGACAGCAGCGAAGCCCATTGAAGGATGAGAATGAAAGATCCGAGCATCGACATTAAGCTTGAGGAAACTCGCCGGGGGTCTGGACCATTGGGGAACCAAAGGTCGATCAATCGCACCTCCAAGTGTGAGAGGGGTGGCCCTCTGGAGTTGCTCCATATAATCCATGCACCATTTGAGGGTGTTGGCAAAATTCGGTTTTGTTCCATCGACTCTCAATGCATTTCGCATAAACCATATCCTCCAGCAACAGAGAATGAACATAGCAAGATCCTTCGACGCATGGCGAGCGGAGAGAGAGGAGAAGATATCCTGAACCGGGGTCGAAAGAGAGATGCCCCCCGCAGCCCTAGAGCAAATATTTCTTATGACCTCGCACTCCGAGAATAAATGGTTTATGTCCTCAGAACCATGCCTACAAAAGAAACAAAGGGGATCCACATCAATACCCCTATTACGGAGGTTAAGGAGGGTCGGAAGTCTATTTTTAAACAGTCTCCAGCCAAAGATGAGGATTTTGCTGGGAAGATTAATCCGCCAGATTTCCTTATAAATGAAGGCTTGAGAGGAGCAACCAGCACCCGAGGCAAGGACCCTGTAAGCTGACTTTACAGTGAATGCCCCATGAGGTTCAAACTTCCAGAAGACTCTATCCTCTTGTGCGGGTGAGGGTAAGGGAATATGGTTGATTACATTCCACCCCTCGTACCCAGCCGCAGCCAAAATGCGATCCATTATCCATGAGTTGGAGGCCTCGCAGATAAAATGACTGACGTTGGTGTCGTCCGGGATTGATAGCGGAAGGGGCCCCGCCTTGGTGACCATAGAATCGAGCCAATTATCCTTGAAGAACTGAACGCGCTTTCCATTACCAATCCGCCACTTACACCCAAAGCGGATCACATCCCTAGCCTTAAGAATGCTTTTCCAAGTGAAAGAGTCCGATATCTTTGCCTGACAGCTCCAAATGTCGCCCGCTGGGAAATATCTGGCCTTGAGGATTTTATAACACAAAGAGTTCGTAGTTGTGGATAGACGCCAGGCCTGCTTTGCGAGGAGAGCATAATTGAAAATGTGTAAGTCTCTGAATCCCAGCCCCCCCGATAGTTTGGATTTGCACATCTCAGTCCAAGCAACCCAGCTCATTTTACGCTTTCCACCCTGCTCGCCCCACCAAAACTTGCTTAGCATCCCATTGAGATCATGACAGAATGATTTGGGGAGAAGAAAAATGCTCATTGAGTACGTCGGGATCGCTTGAGCAACAGCCTTTATCAATACCTCTTTGCCGCCCCAGGAGAGAAGCCTTCCTTTCCACCCTTGAATTTTCCTCCACACACGCTCCTTCAAGCCCTTGAACAGGTCCCTCTTTGTCCTGCCCATCCATGCAAGTAAGCCCAGATAAGTCTTTAGATCATGACCCGAAGCACCCAAAAGGGAAGTAATGTCCCGACGGTTTGTCACAGTGGTGTTAGAGCTAAAAAACACGGATGTCTTGTCTACATTCACAATCTGCCCCGATGAATCCGAATATTGGCGGAGGATAGCAAGCAAACCTCTAATATCTTCATTTGCAGCTCGAAGGAAAATGATGGCATCGTCCGCAAACAGAAGGTGGGTGAGAGAAGGCCCGTTAGGATTGATTTTGATGCCATGAATGATAAATCTGGCGGCTGCGTTGGATATCAGAGCAGAGAGGACATCAGCGCAAATAATGAAAAGATAGGAAGAAAGCGGATCACCTTGCCTTAGACCCCTTTGTGGTTGGAAATACGCCGTTTTGAAGCCATTGACATTCATGGGCTTTTGTTGAAAGCGTGATTTTTCAGTTGGGTCTATTTAGGTACGTAGTTCATTCCTCCATTGTGAAAGAGATAAAATGACTCATAATAACCTTTTATTTCATCCAATCCAACCCAAGGAAAATTTGACCCGTAAAGGTGCCTGATGATCTTAGACTGTCCATTACGAGTCAACCGGAAAAAATATACATTTATGTTTTTGAAAAAAATTATAGGCCTCACTTATATCTTCAATCCGACAAAATTTAGCAATTTTCTGTATTTTTGGTATTTTATCTTAATTCTTAAAAATTAAAAATAATAATGCTTTTTTATTTTCAAGAAACAAAATAATATATTTAATCGATTCAAATTTTACCAAAATTAAGAAGGCGAAAAATACTAGTAATGTATGCATAGTTATAAATATTTTTTTTTAAATAATAAAGAGAATTGCCTATAACCACCTAATTTATGAGCATTCCTTTATGATTGTAGCTCAAAAAAATGATATAATAAAATAACTATTGAGGCTAAAAAGAATAAA
This sequence comes from Annona cherimola, assembly GCA_030490835.1. Classification (NCBI taxonomy): domain Eukaryota; kingdom Viridiplantae; phylum Streptophyta; class Magnoliopsida; order Magnoliales; family Annonaceae; genus Annona; species Annona cherimola. The sequence goes on along the minus strand of CM059975.1, from coordinate 76,603,239 downwards.
ATAAAATATGTAGAATTGTTATATAAAAATAAGAAAAAGATTAGGTTCAATACGTCATAATAAAAACTATAAGTAGTTAGGCAATTAAATATCAAATTATATCAATTCTTTCAAAAGATATGTAACATAAGATAAGAAAGTTTTTTTTGATTAATTCCAAATACCGAACTTATACCTATTTTTATTTTATGAATATGAAAAATGACATAGATGACTAAAAATTTTATCTCTGATTTCAAATAAGACAACATCATTAGGATTTATTAAACAATGATGCTAAATATTTTCAAAACGACCAAAGTATCTTTATTATTTTTTTTGAAAAAATAATGTGTGCGCAAAAGAGTGATTGAGTCCACTTCACCTTTGCAGTAAAATTTGTTCTGGATTTTTATTTGCGACATGTTTGTTTAGTAATAAAAATTTTAAATTAAAACTTTTTATTTTTCACAACTATTTTATTTTTTAATTATTTTTACATCTTTTTATATAATTATCTTACTTTTTGTCATTTCTACACAACTGCCTATGTAATTAACCCAACAATTTTAACTTATTCCATTTACTTATCATTATTACATTTATCATATCACATCATTCTCCAAGAACTTTTCGCTCGAAAAGTAGCTTCGTCCGCCGATCTCTTGATAGGTTTTCAAGATCTGCTATTATTATAAGAATATCTTAATTAGCCGGTTATTATATTTCCTAAAATCCATAAATTGTTTATTTTTGGAAACTCTAGACTAAGGGTGGGAATCGGGAGCGGGCCATACCGGGTCATGGTTTGCTCAATCTTGACCCTACTTTTTAAAAATTGAGTTTCACACTCTTTTTATATTAGGTCAGGACAAGATCGATTTGACCCTCACTTTTTGTAATAGTTCCGGGACAAACTTCGGGGTGGTATCCGACCGGTTTCAGGATAGCGGGTCGGGTCAGATAAGATAATTTTAAAATTTTATATACCTATCAAGCATGAGTATACATCTATACTAAATTTAAATATTATATGCTTCGATATTTCACTAATTATTAAAAACACATAATTAAGAAAACAAAACATTTGAAAATATAGTATAAGTTTATTAAAATAGGTTAATATACAATTACACATAAGGGTTATTTATGTAAAAAATATTTTTATTGATTTTTATATTGCTTTTTAAATAAATTAATTTTTCTATTGTTGATAGAGTAGAGTATAAAAAGTGAAAATTTTGGAAAAAAAAATAATATTTAAATATAGGCTTATAATTTTTAATAAATTAATATATGCGAGGCAGGTCGGATTCTTCGGGCCAAGATATGGTCGACCCTATTTTTGAATTTAGGTCAAATTTTCAAACTCATCCCTATACTGGGTAAAAAATATATTGGTTTTACTGGCAAAAAATGGGTCCGGTTAAAGCTAGGTCACGGGTTGACCCCCACAATTCCCAACCTTACTCTAGACGCATGAACAAGGGCATCGATGGTCGCGTAGGATGTCATCTAGAGCCAAGTAAATTCTTTTGTTCGAGTGCGTGACGTGTGGATGCTCCACTGCAAGCATTTTGAGGTTTCATCCGGGCTAATTCCAAGCCTGATCATAAGTTATACCCACCACACATATGTAACATGGAAATATGATCACATGTGTTCAATCAAATTCCAAATATAAAATCACCCTGCCATCAATGTTGTCAGAACCGAACCGGTGATCGAACCGGTAAAGGAACTGGTCTGGTTCGAACCGGTTCAACCGGTTAATCAAACCGGTTCGAACCGGTGACGTCAGCATGACATATTTATGACATCATAAATTTTTTTTAAAAAATTTTAAATAAATATATTGATAAACTTATGTTTTTATAAATTCAAAATATATATGTTGGATTTTAATGACCACAATATAAGAACAAAACATGCAGGAAAAAATTAATAGCGAGTTTTAAAAAATTAAATACATTAACTGACCTGAAAGACTTCAACTTATAATAAGCTACGACCGTTGTTGCTTGGTTGTTGGTTCTTGAATTCTTTCTCTTTATCTCGGTACCTTGATGAATTGCTATAATTCTATTTGTAAAATCTAAATTCTAAACCTTTCAGTAAAAATCAGTCTTAAATTGAGTTCTAGTTGAAATTCAGATTAACACTTTACATTTATCCTCTCAACAAATATTTGCAATTTATTTTTGATCACTTTATAATTATTAACTTCAAATTCATTACAAAAAATATAAAATGAGTTACAGACTACTAAACATGTTAAAATTTATTAAATGAAGATGAAAGCATTGAAATTTTGAAATAATGAATATGCTCGTTGCAGTTTCAGAATATGCTCGTTGCAGTTTGAAATAATGAAAATTTATTAAAATACAGAATATGCTCATTGCAATTTCATGTTTTAGGCTTTTAGCTGCTGACCGGAGACAGAGAGACGGCGGCAGGGAGAGATGGCACGGGCGACCGCAGCAATCAGGGGCAGTCCGGGCAGAGATGGCGACCGGAGCAATCAGGGGCAGTCGGCAGAGACGGCGGGCGGCGGAAACAGCGCAGCTGCACAGGCGAGGCAGAAATAACGCAGCTGCACGGAGACGATGGAGACGACGGAGACGACGGAGACGATGGAGACGACGGAGACGACAGAAACGGATTCGCCGATTCGGGCGTCGGCTGCGGAAATGCGGATGCGAACGGCGACGAAGACGATGGCTCTGGAGTCTGGACCCGAGCAGCGACGAAGACGACAGTCACGACACCGATGGCCGATGAGCGCCTGGATGGCCGCGATTGCAGCGGACGGCGACGAGGAAGAAGGGGGCGTCGGCTAGGGTTTGCAGCGATTCGGGAATCGGGCGTCGGCTGCTGCTGAGTGCTGATCGATCCTTCGGCCCTTCCGCGGTTCCGCCCATTTTTTTTTAATATATGTATTTTATTATTTTTTTGCTACGAACCGGTCGAACCCGGTCGAACCGTAGTTACCGGTTCGACCGCCGGTTCACCGGTTCGTGCGGTTTTCTGCTTTTGAACCGAACCGTGGGTATTCGAACCGGACTTGGGACCGGTTCCCGGTCCAACCGGTCGGACCGGCCGGTCCGGTCCGGTTTTAATAACACTGCCTGCCATACGTTTACAAAAATAGTACTCTTAATAAATACAAAATTACACTTATTGAAAGGGTTAAAAATGAGTAAAATACTTTTGCGTTTAAAAATCTTTAAAAATATATACACCTCTCTTTAAAAAAAAATAAAACATGATTTATATATTAAATATATTAAAATTACAATTTTATAAAAATATAAGTATAAAAAAATAAGTTAACTACCTAGGCGCACTAAAAGCCCAATACATCCGGATGCAATAAAAAATTCATTCTATTTTTGTTCGAAAACTTAGAATATTCTATTTTTGTTCGAAAACTTAGAATTCATACGCAATATATAACTACAGGGATGCTCCTACGAAACTCCTTTTATTTTTAATATCAACATAGTTGATGAAAAATTCATTCATCTATTGTGTTTAGTTTCATTTATATATTATTATGAAAACTCATTTATTTGTCTAATATTGCTGTATATGAGCTTCATTTACAAGCATACAAAATCAGCATAATAAAATGATTTAATGATAAATATTAATTTTTAAGTGACATTTTCAGTATGTAAATCATCTAAAATATCATTACTACATAGATAAATAATTTTATAAAATATTACCATATTCCAATATATCTAGGAATGGATCTAAACATTTTTTAATTTACACGTGAACGTACCTATTTTTAAGCAAATATGATCTATGCACATGTTGAACTTAGACAAAATTTAGTCTTATAACTGAAAAAATGATGTTAAATACAAAAAATGGATTGTATTTTCTATCAAACATCAAAATCTTAAAATTTAAAAGGGTTATATGGAACCACTTCCATGGAACCGAGTAAGTATATAACCTAAATTTAGAGTAGAGTTGAACCAGCACAACAGTAACACAATACCAACTCGACTTCAAAGTAGCCTCAACCCAACTATTTGTTCGACCCATTGGCCTTTAAACGCGTTCGGTCGCTCATGTGGGCTGTACCATGACATTTCAACATTTTCCTTCTCCTTTGCCCATGTCGTCTCATTCCGTCGACACGTACGCATCTCTTTTTCCGTAATTCCAAAAATGCCCAAATGTCGTCACATTTCGTCCACACGCAGGTGATGGTTGATGGATCGATGCATCCATTTTTGCTTCGGGCGGTCTTTGGCTGGATCAGCCAGGCTTCGCTGTCGCTGCTGAAGATGCCTTGACTGAGGAGGTCGTGCAATGCGGGTTGCTAGGAGAGGCCTAGTTGGTGCCAACAACACGGTTTGAGATCGACGTGAAGAGAAGGAAAAAGGTGGTAGGAATTTTGGGGCCTGTAATTTTAAGGCGGAAAAACAGAGGCAGAAAAAATAGCAGCTTGCGTGGGACCATGACGATGTAGACGATCCGGCAGAAGCATATCTTGAAGAAGAAAAGCGGCAGACGCTATGAGAAAAAAGGAAGGAGGCAGATCAAGTACCAGTGCGTTGCTCCGGCAATAGAGGCGTTGTCAAAAATAAATACCGTCGATCATCTTGTCTTTTATAATTCGCAAGCATGGATTGGGATCAGAGGACTGGATGGGCAATGGACTGCAAATGCTTGTGTTTGGAGCTAATGCCTCGGTTCCGATTTTATACCAATGCAATCTAACTAATTCATGTTGCTAAGGACGGCGAAAGCCAACGCTACTTCATAGACGTAGTCTACTCGAGCATATATTTCATGTCCTTCGAATCACGAGAGGTTCATCGAAGGTAGCAAGCAGCAATTAGCGAATTTCATTCGTTTCAACTGCAACTGCAACTACAACTACAACAGAGTCATTTACATACTCAAGCTTGCCTTTTGCTACTTCTTCCTTATGTTTTTCTCATCTATTTGAGCCCATGTCGGTGCCATTATCGCAACAAGGCTCTTGCAGCAGCTCTGTGGGCATCTCAGGCTTTACCTTTCACCCTCATCGCCCACACCCTCAATCTCATGCAATATCCACCCTACAATAATCGGCCATATGTAATTTGGATCATGCTCTGTTTTCTCATTCATGGAATCTCCAGTTCCAGGCTCTACGACATTCATGATCTACAATAGTAAAAGAGGCAAATTTTGCGAGATGGCATGCTCTTGTATTTGGCTGCTTGGTCCATGTACCTGCACATCCCTAAAAAGGAGCTCCACTATCTGCATCTTCCAGAAAAAGAGCTTCGTGATCTGCAAAGATAGATTTGGCCTCCTCACTACCGTGTCCGCGGCCTCATCCCAAAACTTCCCAATTCCTTATGGTTACGGACCGGTCAATTCCTCCATCACCCTTGCCACACTTCCAATCCGGTCCCTCCCTCCCCTGCTAGCACTTCTACATCCCCTTTTACGGTAGCCCTAGGAACAAGAAGACGAGGAAGAATGCGGCGGATGGAGGCATTTTTGGAATTATACGAACAGAGACGTGTGCATGTTACGACATGGATACGAGAGGAATGAGGGGTTAGAAAAGAGACGTGTGCATGTGACGGCATTGATACGAGAGGAATGAGGGGTTAAATGTCGTGGGAAAATTTTAAAATGTTACGGGTATAAGAAAAACAATGATTAAATGTTGCAGTGAATTTTCCCAAAAAGGCCACATGCAAAAGTTCGTACTAAGCTGCACGCCTGCACCTTTCGCGGTTGTGCCTATTTTTATTACATCAAAAAAAAATACAAGAGACATCAAAAAGAAAAAAAAAATACACAGAAGAAAACAGAAATAAAAGCCCAAAACTAGAATGAATTTTAAAAAACAAGCAACCTAAACTAGAAGAAATACTCACATTAAAAAAAAAAAAAACTCGAAGAAACACAGAAAGGCACAGAAAGAAGGGAAAAAACAAGCCAACCCGCCTGAAATTACTTGTAGTCTTATACTCGCTGCATGCTGATTTCTTTTTTATCCGCTATCTTCTCCTTCAGTCTAGCCGTACTCACTATCACCAAAACATTAAACTTGTCTGTCAGATCATCAACAAATTGGAAATATGCAACCCTCCAATTCTTCTTCAAAATCAAAATTCCGCAAATTGTCCAAAACCCAACAACAAATCCTGGTGCAATCCCAACATAAAACCAAAACGTCAGAACAGGATCTGTTTCATCTAGATGATCCCTGTGATCAGCTGGGTCACCCTTGTCATCTTCACCTCCAGATGTCTTGTTCCCACCACATTCCGAAAGCGGAAACCCACAGAGCCCGGCATTTTCCGAATAGATGCTTGGATCGGGAAGTGCTTGGAGCTGAGTTCCCGATGGAATTCTTCCTGACAAATTATTGTGTGACAAGTTCAAGGAGCTCAAAAAGTGCAAGCTGGAGATGCTCTGTGGAATAATGCCACAAAGCTCATTTCTGGATAAATCGAGGGACTCCAAAACCGCCAGTCCACCAATGTTTTTTGGAATGTTTCCAATGAGATGATTTCCCGACAAGTTCAGGGAATGCAATCCAGAAAGAGTTGTGAGGGCATCTGGGATCTCGCCAAAAAAATTATTACTTGAAAGATCAATGCATGTAAGCAGAGATATTGTTTTGGTATAAGTAAGACTTAGCCCCTTGGTGGTGATATCCAGGTTCTCGCCGTAAGATAATGCGTGAATAGAATATTCCGCATCAAAATACCAGCCATAAACAATGCTCTCGTGTGTTCCATTTTTCATGGCCTTAAGGTCTTCAAAAGCTGACGAAATTGGACCAGACAAGCAATTATATGCGGCATCAAACACTTGAAGAGAAGTTAGATTAAACAACTGTAGCGGGATTCCTCCGGTGAACAGGTTGCCTCTCAACCGAAGATATCTCAACCCAACAAAGCTCTCACCGATCCAAGGTGGAATCTTGCCTGAGAATTTATTGTTACCAAGGTCCAGTGTGACCAAATTACTGCAATTTTTCAACGACGAGGGCAATTTACTGTGGAGGCCGTTTCCACTCAAGTGCAAGGTTTCGAGACTCACTAGAGAACCCAAAGATGCCGGTATCCTCCCCCATAAATAGTTGCCACTCAAGTCAAGACCTGCAAGGTGAGTGCAATTGCCCATTGTTGCTGGAATGGTGCCACTTAGACTGTTACTGGAAAGATCAAGGTACATCATTTTTGACATTTTACAAATGGAGGGAGGAATTGAACCGCTGATCCTATTGCTTGCGCAAGAGAAGAAAAAGCTTGGAAAGGAAATATTAGTTGGGATTGAGCCTGAGAATTGATTGTTAGAGAAATCAAGTACAGAGGGCAACGGTGACGATATTCTAGGAATGGAACCGGTTAAAATATTCCAGCTCAAATCAAGGAATGATAAATTCTTCATTTCCAAATTGTAAGGCAGCCGACCGGAAAGCATATTATGAGACAGGTTCAAATAGCTAATGGCAGTTCTGCTATGCCAAAAACTGGTGGGAATGGCATCAGAAATGTTTGCATTGGAGATATCTAAAGCCTTAATCATCCTTTGAGTGTGCAGCCAGAGTGGGAATCGAGGACCTATATTAACAGATCGTAGGTCAAGGAGATGGAGCTGAAATGGAGGGATCCAGTCAGGTTGCAAATCCATAGCCAATGGATTGCCAGACAACCTTAACTCCTTCAGATCTCTCAGACTCTCAAAATAAGCTGCTGACACAGTCCCTGATAGGAAGTTGGAACTCACGTCAAGCCGTATTAGACTAGAAAGTTGTCCCAAAGCTGTTGGGATGCTCCCGGTCAACTGATTCTCTCGGAGATCTAACACTTGAAGGGAAGACAACCCTCCAAGAGTTTCAGGGATTGTTCCATTCAATTGATTATTTGCCAGATGCAAATAATTAAGGGACAACAGTCCCCCAAGAGAAGAAGGGATGGGCCCACTCAACGGTCTCAACAAATTATTGAAGACAAGAAGCTCAAGCCTTTTGAGCCGACCTAATCCATCAGGAATGGTGGCACCATCAACTGTCAAACTGAGAGATACGAGTGAGCTAATGTTTCCAATTGACTCTGGGATTGAACCATGACTCAAAATCAAATCAAGTTCCTTCAACTTGTTCCAACAGCCTTCCGAGAACACAGACCAATCAGGAGCAAGATCATCATTCCAATCTCCCATTGATAGCTCTTCCAAGCTAGGGAGTTGTGACATCTGGTAAGGAACTTGGCCGTGAAATTTATTAAAAGAGAGACTTAAGGAAATGAGGCTGGAAATGTTAGCAATCCAATTTGGAATTGGGGAATCAAAGTTGTTGTCGGCGGTATTAAGGACTTGAAGAGATGTAGTGTTGACAAAAGAAAGAGAGGGATTAGTGCAGGAAAGAGAACAACTCGATAGATGCAACTCCACAAGAGAGAGGCAACCGTTCATTACGACATCAGCCCAATGGCGTCTGGCGAGGGAGAGATTTACAAAGGACATGTCTAGGTACTCCAGAGACCACATGTTTGTTGAAGAATGGATGCTCTAAGATAAAATATTATTTATAACAAAAATATTACACACAAAATAATTTGGACACTCTCACTTTATAAGCTCCCACTCCAACTCACATGCACACAACAAGCACTCATCACACTCACACCCAAACTACTTGTCCATGGGAAAGGGTTGTCCCCTTTTATAGGCTCTCTCCTCCCCTTGGAGCTCTCTGGATTTCGCCACATGTCCTTGAGTGGACGGTTAGGATCACTTTCTAGAATCTTCCCACCTCCTCTTTGGAATTCCCTAGAACTCTCCTGAAATGTCTTGATCTTCTTGGAGCTCTTAGAGGATTCAAGAGAAGTCTGGAAGGTTCTAGAATTCTACACACCCTTCTTCTCTAGAACTTTCTAGAGAACTCCGGTTCCTTCATGATTTCTCTATTCTTCTCTAGAACTTTCTAGAGAACTCCGGTACCTTCATGATTTCTCTATTCTTCTCTAGAACTTTCTAGAGAGCTCCGGCACTTTCATGATTTCTCTACAACTGCGTAGAGGTTTCCTGGTGACATCTAGAAATATCCGGCAATAGGCGGTGCTGCTTCTTTAATTCTCCCCCTCAGCACCGACTTTCTCTTTTAACTCCACTCTGGTTGCCATACCAATTCGACTTCTGAGTTTTTCAAATTTTTCTCTAGTCAGCCCTTTGGTAAATATGTCTGCAACTTGATCTTCTGTGTTGATGTGTTCCATCTTGATTTCTCCGTATAACACCTTTTCTCGTATAAAATGATAATGTACTTCAACATGCTTGGTTCTAGCATGGAATACTGGATTCTCTGCTATGCGTATAGCAGACTCATTATCGCAGTATAGAGGCACTGAATAATCAACAGGTTGGTGTAAATCTTTCATAAGCTGCATCAGCCACTTAGTTTCCTGTGCTGTCATAGCTGCTGCTCTATACTCTGCTTCAGTAGTTGATAGAGATACAGTTGGCTGTCTCTTGCTGCACCATGAGACTGCCGCTGATCCGAGATCAAATATATATCCAGTGGTTGATCTCCTTGTGTCATGGTCTCCAGCATAATCGGCATCACAATACCCTGATGCCTTGCATATTGCATTCTTCTTATATAAAAGACCGAGGTTAATGGTTCCTTTTACATACCTTAATATGCGTCGAACTGCATCTAGATGTGGCTTCCTTGGTTTTTCCATATAGCGACTTACTATGCTGACGGCGAATGCTATATCCGGCCGTGTAAGAGTTAGGTAGATTAAACTACCCACTAACTGCCGATACATCGTCAAATCTGCTAACTCTTGACCTTCGAGTGAGCATAGCTTGGTATTGGGCTCTATAGGTGTAGATATGGGCTTGCAGTCAAGCAGCCCATATTTCTTTAGTAAGTCTTGAGCATACTTCTGCTGACATAGGAATATTCCTTCTTTTGTATGCTCAACTTCTAGCCCAAGAAAGTGTTTCAATTCTCCAAGGTCTTTCATCTGGAAACGAACTGAGAGATTGACCTTGGTTTGATTGATCTCACTTTCATTATCGCCAGTAATGATGAGATCATCTACATATACTAGCACTATTGCTAGCTTTCCATTTTTATTTTTTACGAATAAACTTGAGTCGGCTGGTGCAGCAGAATAACCACTTTGTAGTAAGAATTCAACAATCTTACCATACCATGCTCTCGGCGCCTGCTTTAATCCATATAAGGCCTTTTTCAGCTTGCAGACGTACTCCGGATGGGTTGTGCTCTCGAACCCTTTGGGTTGCATCATATATATTTCTCGATCTAGTTCGCCATGGAGAAATGCATTCTTGACATCCATTTGCCAGAGCTTCCATGACTTGCTAGCTGCAAGTGCCAGTAATACTCGAACTGTCGTAATCTTTGCCACTGGGCTAAATGTTTCATCATAATCTAGCCCATACTTTTGAGAAAACCCACGTGCTACCAGCCGAGCTTTGTATCTTTCGATTGATCCATCGAGCCGTAACTTTAATTTGTACACCCATTTGCATGATATGGGTTGCACATCTCTTGGTTTTGGTACTAGGTCCCATGTCTCGTTTTGCTTCAAGGCTTGAATTTCTTCTTCCATAGCCTTCCTCCAGTTTAGACTCTGGGATGCTTCCTCGTACGTGACCGGTTCCGCTTCTTCAGTCGCTTCGAGCACTACTGCATTAGCATATTTTGGATTCGGCTTCCGTTGTCTGTTGGATCGCCGTGGAATAGATCTTGCTTTTTCTTGTTCATCGAACTCTTCAATCTGGCTCGGTCTTTCTTCTTCTATACTCCTGTGATGCACTCCTGTTTGCCATGGGCTATCTGATTTTTCTGGTGATTTAGACTTCTCTCTACTCGGTGAGAGTTCGTCCTCCTCAGTTGGCTCCTCTGTTGACTGAGTTTGACTTGGCTCGATTCGTTCCTGCAGTCTTTCTCTTAACTGTTCTTCCATTTCATTAGAGTCAGGTACTAAGACTGCCTGTGATGACCACCAAGATGATGCCTCATCGAAAATTACATTTCGTGAGACATGGCATCGGCCTGTGGTTGGATCACAACATTTCCAACCTTTTCTTTGGCTATCATAGCCAACAAATATACAGCGAATGGCCTTTTTATCGAACTTACTACGGAGGTGGTCAGGAACAAACACATAGCAAATGCATCCAAACACACGGAAATGACTTACCGTTGGTTTGATGCTCCACAATTTCTCAAAAGGAGAAATATACCCAAGTCTAGGTTGAGGAAGCCTATTTATGACATGGGCAGCAGTCTTCATGCATTCAGCCCAAAATTTAGGTGGCTCATTCTTGGCATGCAGCATACTTCTGCATATCTCTGCCAAGTGTTGATTTTTTCTTTCTGCCACTCCATTCTGTTGTGGCGTGTTTGGGCAAGTCAGCTGTCGGCGTATCTTACACTTTTGTAGATACTCTGAAAATTCAGCTGACGTATACTCTCCCCCATTGTCTGTGCGTAGGCATCGTATTTTTCGGCCTACTTCACTTTCCACTTTTTGCTTAAATTCTTTGAATTTAGTGAACGCCTCAGATTTTTCTTTCATAAAATCAACCCAGACGTACCTTGAATAGTCATCAATGAAGGTTATCATGTACTGGTAACCGCTAATGGATGGCTGCTTTACTCGTCCAAATACGTCTGAGTGTACTATCTCGAGAGGCACCTTGGTCTGAAATTTTGACTCCTTATACGGTAGTTGATGTGCCTTTCCGAACTGACATCCGGCACACACCGTATCTTCTTGAACTTCTAGCTTGGGAAGGCCTCTGAGCATAGACTTCTTCATTATCTGCTTCAACTTGTGATAGCTTACATGTCCCAGCCGTGCGTGCCATAAATCTGCAGTTTCATTCCTCCTTGTCTTGTCTATGTATGCTGTCTGTGCAGACATCACATAGACAGACTCAAGCCGATGTCCTTCCATGATCGGCTCATTTGTTATTTTTAATTTAGGATATACTCTTACATCATTTGGGCCGAACACCACATAATTTCCAGAAGCGGTGAGTTGTGAGACAGATAATAAGTTTTTCTTCATATCTGGTACATGGAACACATTTTCCAGTTGTACCTTCTGTGAGCTGAACCGAGGGGTAAACATAGTCTTGCCGATATGGGTGATGGGCAGCTTCGAGTTGTTAGCCGTTACGACTACTCGTCCTCCTTTATACTCAGACGTGCCGGTCAACTTCTCATAGTCTCCTGTCATGTGATTGGAACATCCAGAATCGATAATCCAATCATCATTATAGTTGATTAATTTTTCACTTACTGATATGAGAGCCGACTCCTCTTCTGTCTTGATAACGTAGGGTGCCGCCATTTCTTGGAGCTCTTCTATTGCAAGGGATGCTTGGAGATCCCATTCTTCTTCGTTATGGATAGAAGTCGCAGCATTTCCCTCTGCCCGCTTGAACCAGCAGTCTCTAGCAAAGTGACCTCTTTTGCCACAGTTGTAGCATTGGTCCTTCTGCCGTTGGGATCTCTTCTCTCTTTTGTCACCACTTTGACGAGCTCCCCCTTGCTGCGAGCTTTGCCCTTGCTGCCTCCTTTGCCAGCCTCCCTCTTGTTTTCTTGTGTTACCTCCATTTGGCCTCGCAGCTACTCGATCTCTGCTTTGGAATTCTCTCTTTTTACTAAAGAGAGCATTCTCCTCCTCCTTTAACGAAACTTTAGACATTTGCTTGTCTAAAGTTTCTTGGTTGGCCAAAATATTTTCCAACTCGGTTATAGTTGGTTCTTTGGCCCATCCACGGGTAGCAATGATAATCCCGTTGTATTCTGGCTTTAAGCCATGAATGATAATCCTCCTCATCCTAGTCTCAGAGATCGAATTTTCTGGGTCTAATTTTGAAATTTCTCCACAAAGAAATTTAACTTTGGAGAAATATTCACTTACCGTCATATTCTGCTGCGAAATGGATAACAACTCATTTTCCAACTGCTGGAGCTTTGCATCATTTTTCCTTGTGTAGAGTGCTGCGAGGGTGTCCCATGCCTCCTTGGGTGTTTTAGCATCCTTAATCTTCTGCAGTAACTCGTCTTCAATAGTTACTGCTAGCACATACATGGCTTTGCCAGCTTTTATCTTCCACCTCTTCAATTCCTCTTCGTCTGTGGGTGGCGTAGTATTATTGCCGCCAACTATATCCCACAGATCTTGTCCAAGCAGATAAAACTGCATACGCAAACACCAAGTATTATAGTTGTTATAATTTAGCTTCTCAATGGAGCTTACCGAGGTAGAAATATCTGCCATCGTGACTTGGTATGCCCAACACTTTTCAAAATAAGCTTGGTCCCAGACCAATCGGCTTCACAGTCCCAGACTGCGTACGTGCAGAATCTCCTCGTATTTTGTCTAGCTGGTGTAGCCTTCACGAACCACGGTCCCCGACCCTTGGCTTTGATACCACTTGTTGAAGAATGGATGCTCTAAGATAAAATATTATTTATAACAAAAATATTACACACAAAATAATTTGGACACTCTCACTTTATAAGCTCCCACTCCAACTCACATGCACACAACAAGCACTCATCACACTCACACCCAAACTACTTGTCCATGGGAAAGGGTTGTCCCCTTTTATAGGCTCTCTCCTCCCCTTGGAGCTCTCTGGATTTCGCCACATGTCCTTGAGTGGACGGTTAGGATCACTTTCTAGAATCTTCCCACCTCCTCTTTGGAATTCCCTAGAACTCTCCTGAAATGTCTTGATCTTCTTGGAGCTCTTAGAGGATTCAAGAGAAGTCTGGAAGGTTCTAGAATTCTACACACCCTTCTTCTCTAGAACTTTCTAGAGAACTCCGGTTCCTTCATGATTTCTCTATTCTTCTCTAGAACTTTCTAGAGAACTCCGGTACCTTCATGATTTCTCTATTCTTCTCTAGAACTTTCTAGAGAGCTCCGGCACTTTCATGATTTCTCTACAACTGCGTAGAGGTTTCCTGGTGACATCTAGAAATATCCGGCAATAGGTGGTGCTGCTTCTTTAATGTTTGTGAGCCACCAAATGCTCTCTGAACTCAAGTTGCTATTTGAAGAGAGGTCCAAGAAGACGAGTTTAGAGAGATTCCCAAGCTGATGAGGAATTCTTCCTCCGAGTTGAGCAGATGATAAATCCAAACGCCTCAACTCCTTCATGGACCCTAGAAAGCTTGGAATTGTACTGCCACCAAAGTCATTGGAACTCAAGTCCAAGAAATGGAGATGATTGAGTTGGAGCAGGGCGGGATCAATTGGTCCGCTCAAACGAGAGTTATAACCACCAGCAGGGAGTGCAATCTTGGTGACATACCCGGTGTGGTTGTCGCAGGAAACACCTTTCCATTTGCAGCAGTCAGCATCTTGATCCCATGAAGAAAGAACGCGAGAGGGATCAATCAGAGCATTCCGGAAGGCGTAGAGTGCTTCTCTTTCCCTGTCGAAGCATGCACCCACTTCGTAAAAAGCATGACACAGGATTGCAAGATTAAGAAGAGCAGCAAATGCAGGAGGAAGCACCATGCTAACCGTAGCCTTGTGGGTCTTAGAAGCGACTGTCTGTCTCCGTTGTCAGATCCCTCCAAACAAACTGCATGCTATCTTTTATTTTCGGACTTGGACTAGAACAGGGGAAGACTGAAGAGGCATGAGACGCGTGAAAAGTAAAGTTTCAGTGCACTAAGTGGGCTGCCTAAAGTTTCAGTGCACTAAGTTATATTTGATTCTTCTTCCGTAACTCCTTATATACCCACAATGTTCCATAATTTTTTCCCCTATCTATAACATTTCATCCTAAATTCTTCTCATTCTCATTCTCATTCCTCGACACAACCATTATTTGCACTAATGAAAAAACAATTTTGCCCATTTAAAATTTCCTAATTGAGACAATTCAATCTTAATATGACTAATTGATAATAGTAAATCATCAATATGTTGCATTAAATAACTCAAAAGTCATATTAAAGTTGAATCATTTTAATTTGAAAAATTTTAGAGAGGTAAAATTATCTTTTTAATGAGTAGATAACGATTGTGTTAATGACATGAGCGTAATAGAAATTTATGGTACAATATTATGAACATAAGAGGAATTAGTAAAACGTAGTAGGTATATTAGAAATTATGTGCAAATGTTGTGGGTATAAAAAATTTTTTTCCTAATAATTACAATTTGTATCCGGTAGTTGCCTTGGTAGTAACACGGACCAAGTGCTCGATTCCCTTGGTGTGAGAGTATTTTATAGATTCCCTCCTGGCGTTGAGATATTTTACAAATTTCCCTTGGTGTAGGGGTATTTTTGAAAAAATTCCCTCCATGATGTTAGGGTTGTGAATGTTCTTAATTGTAATATTATTTTGTCATGATATATAAATATCAATCAAAAAATAATTATAATTCGTATGTTTTTGTGTGATATTTTCGTTTTTATTTTTATTTTCCTTGGCTCATGAAAGTCGTTAGATGACATGTTTTAAATGTTTTAAGTCACGTCGGTTTTACCAGCTTTTATTTCAAGAGCAATGGCTACTAAATACTTGTATTAGATGAAATAGAAAACTTTAAAAAAAAATTGTATAGGAAATTATGAACAAATGATTAGAAAGTAAAATAGAGCAAGACTTATTAAGAGTGGGCTTGAGAAGTCATAATACTTTTAACCAAAAAAAATTTTACCTAAAGTTTTTAAAATGTAATAAAATAATATGATATGATAGGAATAATAATGAAGAATAAAAAAAATAAAGTTAAAGTAGATGGGTTAATCGTATGGATAATTGTGTAGAAATGATTAAAAGATAATATTGTTATATAAGGATGTATTAAAAATGATTAAAACTAAAATAATTATGGAAAGTAAAAATTTTTAAATTTATATCTAAAAAATGATAAAATTTTGAAAGGAAAAGTATTTTGAACTAGAGGAAATAAACTGCCATACAACTACTGTGCTCGGTGGGATTCGAAACCAGGCCGGTACAATTCACGCCCACAGATCACCTGTGTTGTTGCCTAGGTGGATAAAGGTAAGAATTTTATTTGAAAAAGTTTTCGGGTGCTTCCATGTGCATTCTGCATCAGTGCACTCGGGTGCATTTCACCATTTTCTTATTTTTTAAAATTTTTTTTATAATTATTAATTTATGTGTATTTAACATAATTATCAATTTTTCGTAATTCGTACACGTTAAATATACATAGATTAATAATTTTATAAAAAAATCATAAAAAATTTTAAAAAATGAATTTTTGCATCCAAGTGAACTATATCATGTTGTAAAAGTTTTAGCCTAATCTGCCATGCATCCACAAATTCCCCGAGGTATAACCCAAGGAAGAAAAAAAAAGCACTGAGGTGGATAACCTTGGGGTGTTAACTGATCGGGTTAGACGGGTTGGAACCTAATCCTAATCCTAACCCATTTAAAATATCTCAACCCTAATCCGTTTATTAACCCATTTAAAAATTTTCAACCCTAACCCATTTAGAACTCATTTAATAAACAGATTGGTGGGTTGTTAACGGGTTGTATAGCAAATAACCTGAAAGTCTAGACTCTAGTAGATGATGATTTCACAGGGAGAAACGAGAGAGTGTTTTCGGCGTAGAGGAAATGAAAATAGAGTAACGGGAAAATGAAATTAGGGCAACGGTAGAAAAATAAAAATTAAGTGACTGAAGAAAGACTTAGAGAAGAAAAATACCCAAAGGGATATATATATATAACTTTAATAAGTTAAGCGAGTTAAATAAGTTAAACGAATTAAACGGGTTGAACAGATTATATGAGTTAATGGATTACTAAACGGGTTGACGAGTTATAAAATCTTAACCTTAATCTAGTTATTTAATTAAATAATTAAATGGGTTGGCAGATCATAACCTATTTATTCAATTCAACCTAAATTTATTTATTAACAGGTTAGACAAGTTGGACGACCAAGTTAAGTTGACAATACCCGATAAGGATAACCCCACACGAAATGCCGAATGCCTTCGCAGGGGCGGGTTTCAGCTGTCATGTCCATATCAGGCATGACGCTGGCATTTTTAACAGATGAAAACGTGCAGGTGCAGCGACCTTTCCATTATTTTTATTTATTTTTGATGAAGAGGGACCATTTCATTATTGGAGCTTGAATAATTGAATCGCGATCCCACAATCGGCCAACTTTTTAGCTTGCTTCCTCGTGTTGCTTTTCCTCTTGCTTCCATTTATACCAATAAACTCATGATGCTACTTTATACGCCTTTATATCCTCCATCTATAGTCTATACTTATCATTTTCTCCATTCAGGCTTTTACGAAACTTTACTTCTATTTCTATATAACCATTGTCATTTTTTCCATCTGGGCGACTGATAAATAATTCACTCCTCATTATCCTAATATTATTCTATATGGGCATCTTCTACAAATGTTTCAAATCAATAGGATAAACAGTCCCTGTAAAAAAAAGATAAATAATGAATATTAATTCAACATTTAAATGGTTTAAAACATCAATGCTATGTGAATAAGTAATTTTATAAGATATTAATATATTATGATGCAAATGCGAATGGATGTAACTATTTTTCATGATTTATACATCAATATAAGTATATTTAAGTAAATATGGCCTAGCATATTTTTATTTAAATAAAACTTAGTTTCCAAACTAAACATATCATGCTAAATATAATAAATCAAGTAAATTTTTTTTTTATCAATTATTAAGATGAAAAAATAAGTGAGGTTACATGAAATCACTCACATGTAACCTTGTTATGTATATAGAAGCAAGACTCTAAGTTAATGAAGGGTTACTCTTTGAATATATATATTTTTACTTTATATTTATCATCTTTTGTTAAAATATGGGTTATTTGCAAATATATCCCTGTATTTAAATGATATTCGCAAATTTTCCTCTATAGTTTGCAACTATTTGTAAGCATATTCGTGAAATTAAAATTTTATCATACACTTTTTAAAACTAAAATCCTAAATCGTCTGTTGATCTTCCAAGGTAAAAAACTCACTAGAATAAGTGATTAAAAAAAATTTACCATCAACTTAGGGTATTTCATTTTAAAGGATAGAAATTGAAATACGAGTAGCTTAAAAAATTTAATTTCCAGTATTTAGAATTAAGAAAATTAGTGTAAATGAAAAGGATTAGCAAAATTTTTGATAGAAAAAAGGAGTAGCAAATTAATGACTTGAAATATCTGGTTAAAGTATTACGTGACGAGTAAATGAAAAGGAGTAGCATGTTTGATTCTTCTTCCACTGCATCGAGGAATGCGTTCTCTATTTTAATTTTTTAAAAAAAAAAATTCATGCAAATGATAAATTTTATTTTTTTTTAAAAAATTAAAATAATATGACCAGCCATGTCGAATTCAAGCCAAATCTTTATGAATAGCTACATGGCTGGATCCATTGAAGCCTTGAAGGTTTACTTGTCACTCGTTCAAAAAATACTAGGCAAAATTGCGCTTGTATTCATAAGGTTTATTTTTAATTTTTAATATACCCACCATGTTTAACAAATTTTAGCCTATATTTTTATTACACTAATAGTATTTCATGTCATTATTTAAAAAGATTATTTTGTCGATCTAAATTTTTCTAATTTCAATAATTTAATCCTAATATAGTCCCACTTGAACTATTTAACACTACCAATTAATGAGTTACCATCATCAACAAATGAACTTGAGGCTAAATTATTTCAATAAGAAAGTTTTAGGGAAAATAATAGTTGTTCGTGACATCATTGATAGCGTAGATATAATTGAAATTTAAAATAAAATATTACGGACCTAAAAGAAATTTATAAAATACTTTAGGTATATTAAGAATTAGGGTGTCCATTGAGTAGTTGGCCCCAGTGGCAACGAAGAAAGTTGTCATATAATATGCCCGGATTTGACTCTTCCTACACGTATGACAAGTTTTGCAATTTAGGGTGTTTGGCAATATGTAAAACATGTCAAGTTAAAACTTTTCAATCTCCACAACTGTCATATTTTTAATTATTTTTTCACATTTTCCTATACAACTATCCTACTTTTCAATCATTTTTACACAACTACCCACACATCTAACCTATCTATTTAACTTTATCTTCTTTATTCCTCATCATTACCCTATTATATCACATCATTTGACAACTTTTACTCTCTAAAATTATTTATCAAAAGTTTTATCCATTCCTAAACACACCCTTAGTTTTTCTAAATAAGGGTTTTATAATTTCTCCCTTGAAGATAGAGGTTTAAAAAAAAAATGTACCCTTATGTGCGGGTATTTGTAGAAAAAATTCTCTTGTACTATGATAGTTGTAAATGTGCCAGATGATCAAGATGTCATATTGCATAAAAATACCAATAAAAAATTAGAGTGTAGAGTAATTTTTTGAAATGAGAGTAAAACAATTACACAAAGCCTGAGAACAAAAAACATGAGCTGCCACATGACTTACAAATCCACGTTCACACCTTATCACTCATCGGTCTGCACTCTGGAGCAGGGCAGAGCACGGTGGGTTTGGACATGTGTTGAGGAGAACTCCACATTGGACACGGATTGAGAGAGGGAAATTTTGATTACTGAAAAGACCAAAAGTGGGCTTTGGCCATTAAGCCGAGCGACTTTCCCCTCCTAGCTTGGCAGAAATCTCTACATTCTACTCATCCCATGTTATGAATATGACCATCACAGATAACCTAGCCCACTTCCCTAGTTCGATCAAATGCTTTAAAAATCCCAATTTCAAACCTCCAAGCACAATTTTCTCCATCCAGCCTTTCTCAAACATTACACCAGTTTAAACCATTTAAATCAAATCCACACCCAAGTCATCAAAAGCGCCTGTAGATAAGGGTGAAACTCGGGCTTATGAAATTCGAATTCACCTTGATTTTAATCCTAACTCTATTTATAAATTATCAGTTCTAACCCTATTTATAAAACTTAAACCTTAATACTATTTTTGAAAATCACATTCAGGTTGAGTTATTTGAGTTGAAATTTACGTTAATAAATTTACATTTTATTTAAAAGTGATAATTTTAGAATTTCATATAAATAAATAATAATAACAAATCATATAAGTAAAAATAATAATATATAATCAAACTACATATCTTTTAAAAAATAGTAATATAAAAAATATTTCTACAAAAAATTTAACATCAAAAATAAGATAAAGGAAGAAATTAATGAGCGTAAAAGTAAATGATAGAAATAAAAGATAAATATAAATGAAAATAATATACTTTATTTATAATAAAATTATAATATGTCAAACATGTATTCAAATATGGATATAAAAATATAAAGAAATATTGTTTAAATAGTATGTATATAATATATTTTATAATAAATATAAATCGAAAATCGGGCCCGGATTCTTGGGTTCACTTGAACTCTAATCTTATCATATTTACAAACTGAGTTCCTCATGTTCGAATTACGAAAAAGCAAGTTTCAACACGGGTAAAAATTAGGTTGGAGGGCCGGGTTGAGCCCAACCCGGCCCAAGTTGCATCCCTACCCGTAGAGACTAATTTTCTGCTCTTAAAACTCATCGAGTCCTTGGTAAACTCATCCCACACAGACGACGCCCTCCAATTTTTTGCTGAAATGCCTGAGCCGACAACGTTTGTTTTTAACACCGTCATCAGAGGGTGCGCGATCGGCACCAGAAGCACAGGAATCGCTCTTTGTAGCGAGATGCGATAGTAGGACCTTGAACCTGATAATTTCACTTATCCATTCCTTCCAAAGTCCTGCAAGAATCTGGCAGAAGGAAAAGGAGTGCACGCCTTAATCCTCAAAAGTCAAAACCCAACCGTTGGGAGCAGATGTCTACTACTGCCAAACAACAACCGCGATATTGACTTTGCCTGGAGAGGAATGTCGTGTCTTGGACTGCAATTATCAGTGGCTACGTGAATCACACGAAGTACAACCAAGGGCTTGCACCGTTCAACGAGATGCAGGTTGCAGGGATCAATCCAAACGAATTGACAGTGGTTATTGTCCTGTCAGCTTGTGCCCATCTTGGAGCTTTCGGGATGGGTAGGTGGATTCACAGATTTATTGACCGGAATGGTATATTTATCAATCCTACACTTGGGACCGCACTGCTAGAGGAGAGCTGATCTTTTCACACCGGCTGGAGAACGGGTGGGTTTCAAACCACCTGTTCGCGCCGTTGGATGCGGGATGTTTAATCCGGGCGTCGAGGCGCTTCGCAGGTGCACGACACGGACTGACAGGGAGATTTACGGGCAGGTCCCTCTGCAGGTACCGCGCGCTCTCCTCTCCCTCCCTCCCTCCCTCTCCACGCGCGCTCTCCCTCCCTCCCTCCCTCCCTCCCTCTCCACGCACGCACGCACGCACGCAGCCTCTCCCCCATTCCCGATCACACCATTCTCTCTCTCTCGTCGTCCCGGGTAAGAACCCTCTCTCCCCCTGTTCCCTCTCCCTCCCTCTCTCCCTCTCTCCCCCTTCTCAGCTCCCCTCCTCCCCGTCCAGATCCAGTACGCACGGCCTCCCCTCCCTCCCTCTCTCTCTCCTCCCTCTCCCCGTCCGGATCGTCGTCGGACTTCCAGGAGGTGATGACGCGGATATGCCCGTTTTCCGATTCAGCCCCAGATTCACGCCGGGCAGCATAGGGTACTCGAAGCTCTGCTGCTGTTTGTATTTTCTTCTTAGTGACCCACTGCGGTAAGGGCAAAACTCAATGCTGACATTACTTGCAATCTTAATGCCTTCCTCATGGGATTTGGAGCACTATTAAGGCGAGATTATGTTAATGGTGATTGAAGGCACAAGATTTTCTGTGGTGTTTGAAGCAGACAAGATTTAGTGGATGGTTTACAACAAGCAGATCTATTAGCGAGATTTGGTGTGCAGTGGCCAAATTATCGGCCTGGTGGAAAGCTTCTGCTGAACCAATGTTAAGAAGTAATGCCAAAGGCAAAAGACGATAAAGAGACCAGAGGTATTTACTCTTTACAGATTTTGATTGTGGTGATCAGCATCATCTGATTATTTATATCATTTATTTTATTTACTTTTTTTTAAACATAAGTTTAAGCACATGAATCTTATTACACCATTTGGGTCTATTTTTCGTCTCTGCCCTTCATCCGCATTGTGTAATTTTATATTTTTCAATGATCTCTAGCCACATTATTTGTAGTCTTTTTCTAATTCCCCTGCATGACTGCCTGTGTTGATAAACTTAGTGTTCTTAATTGACACAGTTATAATTTCCAGTGCACATGATAAACCGCCAACGACCACTTTCCTGATCTTATCACCTATTTAGTTTACTTCACATTGTTTTGAATTATTTGAATTCTACTTTCATTATGCATCCATCTTTGTATCCTCATTTTGCCTACATGCATATTATGCATAAATATTTCATAAACTTCCATTATTAGACACCATAAAGCATGCTCATATTACAATTTAGGTTTGATCATGTTAAGACTAATGCATCAGGCTTCATCAAATCTTTGTTATGAAAAAAGATAAAAATTCACGAAATTAACTTCACTAAGAACTGAATCTCTGGTAACCTTGTGTGGATAACATTTGAAACTTGTAGTTGAGTTGGAAATCAGCCAAGTAGCCTTGTGGATCCAAAATATTTTCAAAAAACTTCCAAACCATGTTCTGAAAACACGCAGAAAATTCAATTTCTCAAATGGAGCAAACAATTCACCAAAAAGCCAGATAGGACATGGGATAAACCTGTCATGGAGAGCAAAGAGAACACCATCCAAGGAGCGAGAGACATCAACCTCAATGCAGTCCACTTGAGAAAGAATGGTAGTGTGGTATGCCTCCATCTGCAAACCATTGAAAGAATTATGATAGTCAGTTGCTCTAAATGCAGCTTTACACCAGTGAAAGGTCAATCAAAGGGTAAAAGCCTGACCCAGCACTGCCAATCTTTCACGTCTTAAATGGCTAAGGCTGCTGGGAATATGTAATTCATGAATTACAAGATTCCGCACACCATCCTCACTTGTTTTCATGAATACATAATTCTGCATAAATGTACTTACGGGAGTAGCTGAATTTGTTAGCAAAAAAAGCTTGCCATTAAATGTTCATGTAATTGATATTTATTAATTAGTCTCTGATACCAATTAAAATCTCTCATCATCTGATACCGGTCTGGTGGAAAGCTTCTCATTTATCTTATATCTTCTTGATAGCTAATAGCACATGGTGTTTTTTTTTAACTATTCAAGTTCACTGATGTTTGGGGCTGTACACAATTGACAGGAAATAATCTGATAATTAATTTATTAAAATGACATCTCTGTCAGCTAGGTCTATATGAGTTTATCAAGATACAATTATTTTGCTTTAACATGAATACCTGGGCACTTGTCAGCATATCTCCTGTTCTTCTCGCAGATTGTTGGTTAAATGTTCCTCTTCTGTTGCAGATAGAGCAAGCACGCTGCAATGAATTTGGTTTTTGGCAATGCCTTTGCTGCAGGCAATCTGGGCAATGCACAACAGGTTTGTCCGATGCACAGAATTCATAAAGATCTAGCTAACTTTACTCTCAAATTGGCGCAATGTGGCAATGAAGAACCGTTTCATAAACTATGGGAGAAAAATTCAGTTGTCTTTTGGTTAAGTTCTGCACCAACCATAGAAGATAAGTTGAACAGTAAGAATCCATTCATCTAGTTTTCGTTAAGTTTTGCACCTATGTAATTATTTTCATTATGCCTAAAAGTTTGGATTCTGCGTTTCTTAATTTAATGATAAATTACTCGTATCAGTTTGTTAGCGCAAAGTTTTTCCTTCCTTCTCTTCAATGTTGCAGGCTGTGTCATGTCATCCTACAGCGGAAAACCATAGAATGAGAGAGCAGAGCCGAGATCCAGCTAACAAGCAGAAGAGCATAATCAACAATACATCTCACCTCCAAATGGAGTTCTTCCATCAGGAGAAAATTTCTAAAAACTGAAGAAAGTTACATAGTTTCTCCTCTCTAATCGTTGTAGAAGAACTTTTTGGACTGGTTATGGGACTGGTTTGTCCTCGATGTATGTTGTTCTTCCATATATGTTGTTCAATGATTGTAAGAAGATTGTAAAAAGATGAGTTATTCACTTGGAAGATTTATATAATGTATAACTGAATTTGTTTTTGTTTATATTGAAGAATTGAAGAATGTGAATTGATGATGACTTGATGTATGTTGTTCTTCCATTAATGTTGTTCAAAAAAGTTTGTGAAAAGTTAAGTTATACACGTGCAGATTGTCGATATTATTTGTAATTTCTGTACGTGAAAATGCAGAAAAATGCAGAAAAATGCAAAAAATGCAGGAAAATGCAGAAAAATGCAGAAAATGCAGACAAATGCAGAAAAATGCCGAAAAATGCAGAAAATGCAGGAAATGCAGGAAATTGCAAAAAATGCAGTTAAATGCTGTTAAATGCAGGAAAATGCAGAAAAATGCAGGAAAATGCAGGAAATGCTGAAAATTGCAGAAAAATGCAGTTAAATGCAGTAAAATGCAGAAATGCAGGAAATAATGTCGTGAGAAAATAAAAATCATTTATGCAAATAAAAGCTGCGTTTTATCACTCTAAAATGCAGAAAATATATGTAATCCATTGAATAAAATGGCAAAAAATTCCAAAAAATTGCAGAAAATGGCAAAAAATCCAAATCTCATAACTAAATATCAAGATAGACAAACTCTTAAGCAGTCTCCAAACAGTTGTTCTAAAATATTTAGAGTATCTAATAGATTATAAAAAGCAAAACAGCACCAACTTGACTAATAAAAATTACAAACTCTTAATCAGTCTCCAAACAGTTGTTCTAAAACATTTAGAGTATCTAATACATTATAAAAAGCAAAACAGCACCAACTAGACTAATAAAAATTGCAAAGACTATCTTCATCTTTAACAGCTCCATGTCTCTCATCTTTAATGCGAGTTTTAAATCGATGTCCCTCTTCACTACTGCATCCCTTACTTGTCGAATTTCACCTTTCAATTCTTGTATTGCAGTCTTATGTATCTGCTTCATTTGATTGGTTTCTGCTATGTGTATCTCCCTCATATCTGATACACAACGTAAGACTTCTCCCATATCAGCCACCAATTGCTCGTATTCGTACGGGACAAGTTGGCTTTCAGAGTGAAGTTTGCTTTCGCTTTCAGGCTGTGATGAATTTGTACTCTTCAAAACTGAAGTGGTTGACTCGTCCACCCATCTGAAATATTTGCAGCACTTTGAAGGATCCTGTCAAACAAATTATGTATGATCGAAACCCCTAATTTGAAATAATCAAAAGGGCATATTATCATTAAAAAGAATACATACTCTATAATGTGGACATCGCAGAAAATGCCGGCCAGGGTTCTTTTTGGTATGTGATGTCAATATAACAGCTGCAGCTCCACAAAAACAAGTATATGACATCTCAATTACGGCGACCTGTGCAACAAAATGAAACAGAAATGGTAATTAGATCATAATGACTTAAATGTACGATGTATTAACATGTACTGATGACATTCTCGTCATAAAAAAAGAATAAAATGAAACAGAAATGGTAATTAGATCATAATGACTTAAATGTACGATGTATTAACATGTACCGATGACATTCTCTTCATAAAAAAAGACAAGGTATAAAACATAGCAATAATGGAAAATAATTCGATATGAATACCTCGCATACCTCTGCCTCTCCCTGTGTAAATGCATGCATCATTACTAGATTCAGATCGAATTGATGTAGTTGGAACATTGAATGCAGGACAATTACGTTTATCATGACCAACAACCAGTTTATTACATCCACGACAATGTTTTAATCCACCACGTATCTGTTCAATTGCTCCCTTAAATCGCTTCGACGTCCTTCCCTTCCTCAGTGAGATATTCGGTTTGTCAATGCTAAAGCCTTGGGAACTTGGTGCTGGAAATACACCACTTGATATTCCTATTGCTTCAACATCCGTGGAGTTTGGGCCAGTGACATTTAGGTTGAAATTGTCACTTGCAACCCCCACAGTAGGACCTCGATTGGCATCCATTCCATCCAGTCTATTTGGATCTGCATGTCGTGGCTGCTTCGGTATTGCATCAAGTTCAGCGAGCATGGTCTCCATATGACCCTTCACAATTTGAAATGCTTCCGGGTTGTGCAAAGCCTCATGTCTAACATGAGTCCACCACTTTGATAGTGTGTGAGTACGAATAGCAAGAGATTGCCTGCATTCGCTATCATTTGGTGATCTATGAATGATATTGGACTTTGCAGATTGTGTCCAACGTGATAACAGGTGACACGGTGGCATACGTTTCACTTTAAGGAATCGAAACATGGCAATGATGTGCTTGCAAATGACACCAAAAGATTCAAATTTCATGCATGGACAGGTAGCCACTAACTCCTCCATATTCCATGATAATGTCTTATGCTTTCCATCGTCGTCCACTTCGCTATGTTGCATGCGCCATCGTTGTATTCTTCCATCTACTTTTATCCTTTCTCCAATATACATGAGACTTTGCTCCAACTCCTTCTGAAAAATTAAAAAAATATTCAGCGTATACAACTTTGCCATTTGAGCTTCAATAGTACTCACAGTTTTCAACAAGGGCACACCATGCAGTGTACGAAAATCAGCCTCTCCTTTTGCCTCACGTCTCCGTTCAAGTGCTTTATCATATCCATGTGCAAAATCAATTAGATTTGACTTGTGGTTTACAAATCCATCAAAAAATGCATTCATGCTTTCGCTCCTGGCTGTTGTCCTCATTCCAGCAGAGAAAAATTTCTTCGTGAACGTTGGAATCCACTTCTCCCGTATTTCATACATGTGCTGTAACCATGAGTTGTCCTGCAGGTCGAACTCGTTTATCATCATTTGCCAGCAAGCATCGAAATCTTCTTCAGTTTCTGTGCCGTACAAACAATGATTCCACTTTGCCTTAAAAGTCGGATGCTCATGAATGACGTGAGATAACTTCTCTGGTAACTTCCTACATATATGCCACAAGCATACGAGGTGGGTAGTATTTGGAAAAACGGATGATATTGCTGCTCCAATGGCAGCATCTTGATCTGTGATTATAGTTTTTGGATGAACACCACCCATCGCATCAACCCAAGTCTGAAACAAACACTTAAAATCTTCAATTGTCTCACCGAACAACAAACCAGCCCCCAACAATATAGATTGATTGTGATGGTTGACTCCTACAAATGGACCAAACGGCATATCATACTCATTTGTCTTGTAGGTCGTGTCGAAACACACAACATCACTAAAAACCATGCAATCTTCCTTTGATTTTCCATCAACCCAAAAACACGAAGTCAATCTCATTTCCTCATCAATTTGAATTTCATATGAGAACTGAGGATCCTCCTGACTTTTTCTTTGAAAATAACGTAGTAGAGTATTTGCATCACCACCAAACATTGTTTGACGCTTTCTCCTTAGTGCATTTCTAGCATCCCTTTCTGAAAAATGAAGATGAGAAGGGCCTCCCACTTCATGCTGCATGAATGTTATAGACCGCGCCACGCCAATCCCAGAGGCTTTTAATGATGCTATAAGGTTTAGGTCATCTTCCGTGCACTTTTTATGTGACCGCAACTTACGAGTTTTTGTTGGAGTACATAGTAAATGATTATGACTCTCAACAAACTGTGACACGTGATATGCCTTATTTTGTTGGCTAAAGTTCACATACATTTTAGCAGGACATAAGCAACGACTTATAAAACCACTTTTAGTCGTCTGTTTATCCTGTGCAGCACCAGCTCTAGAGCACGTTAAAATAAGCCTTGAAATTTCGCCTGTTTTTAACTTGCGGGAGCAATCCTTTCTGATACTAAATCCACATTGCCATGCATAGCGATTATAAAACTCGTAGGATTCATCTATGGAGCCAAAAATCATGCCAATTCTTGGTTTCATCTCAAATGGAGCAGTGGGGGTGAACAAACCATTCATTCCATGTACATCAATTGAGTTAACACCTGGAATACCAATATCCTCGCCCTCTAACTCATTCAATGAGTTAACACCTGGAATACCAATATCCTCGCCTTCTAACTCATTCAATAAATCATCCATTCTCACATCCTTAATCAGACTAGGTTCTGGCTCATCATTTGCTTGAAGTTGCATTGTTGTCGAGTCACTTGGATGTAGCATTTCCATATTCAGATCAACTCCCAAATTTTCATCCATGTTAAAAAAAGTCGAATATTCTGCCAACAACCCTAAATCTACGATGAAA
Organism: Annona cherimola; assembly: GCA_030490835.1. Lineage (NCBI taxonomy): Eukaryota > Viridiplantae > Streptophyta > Magnoliopsida > Magnoliales > Annonaceae > Annona > Annona cherimola. Next base: position 76,574,896 of record CM059975.1, on the reverse strand, counting down.
CAAAAACTACTTAATGTAAGATATGAATCACTAAATAATGAATATGCCAATTCGGGTGTATGCGTACACTTCAAATGATGTTGGTCCTTGGGATTTTAGGTTTCAATGACATGGAGTAGATATGGAATTGATATGAAATTTTTGAAATTTTTGAAAAAATAACTGCATTAACTAATCAGATTATATCACTACAATTTATTGTTCAGTGTTTACTAAATAATCTAAACGGACAACTAAGACCTCGCATGTAAATTCCAAAGAAACCTTGTTGGATGCCAGAACTACTTGGCAAACAGACAGTAAGAAATCAGTTTATATGCAAACAGATTTTCGGTTTTCATTATTCTAAACAATAAAATAAAATGGGTTAAGCAAAAATTACGAAGATAAATTATGCGACATACAGATTTTTGGTTTTCATTATTCTAAACAATAAAATAAAATGGGTTAAGCAGAAATTACGAAGATAAATTATATGAGACATACAGATTTTTGGTTTTCATTATTCTAAACAATAAAATAAAATGGGTTAAGCAGAAATTACGAAGATAAATTATGAGACATACAAATTGTTTTACCAAGATAAATTATGAGACATACAGATTTTTAATTTTCATTATTCTAAACAATAAAATAAAATGGGCAATCAGTTTCACTTGCAAAACCCCTTCCGCTTTTGGAAATGGGCAATCAGTCCTAGATGCAATAGCAGGGGATTCACCAACAACAACAGTCATAGCCTATGCTCGTGTTTATCTTGACTATAACGTGCAGTTCATTAGTCCTGGCAAAACATTGGAAGCGGTAATTTTCTGGTCAAATGGGCATAGTTTTGGGTGAGAATACCAGTAAGCAAATGTTAGTTTTCTTGTACTGCTTAGATACTAGCAAGTAGAATTTTGTCGTTAGCTGAATAGGTGATAGTAGAATGGCCGATCAACGTATCAGGATCCTTACTGAAAATGATTCAGATTTTCTGGATTCAACCATGAAACAGCTATGCTGGCAAGCTTCAAAGGGACTGCGCGTTGATTCGGGATATTTCGGCTAAGAGCAAGAGATGAGGGCAGGGGTTCTTACCCGGGACCAAGACTCTCTACTCTGCTGTTACGATAAAAGGCACCTGGTGCTAAGCTTTTAAGAGTCGACGGTCGAAAGAAAATTCGAAATTCGAAAAATCAAAGAGGAAAGATCACCTACAAATGCAAGATCAGCGGCTAAGAGCAGGAGATGAGGGCAGGGTTTCTTACCCGGGACGACGAGAGAGAGAGAATGGTGCGATCGGGAATGGGGGAGAGGCTGCGTGCGTGCGTGCGTGGAGAGGGAGGGAGGGAGGGAGAGGAGAGAGCTCGGTACCTGCAGAGGGACCTGCCCGTAAATCTCCCTGTCAGTCCGTGTCGTGCACCTGCGAAGCGCCTCGACGCCCAGGATTAAACATCCCGCATCCAACGGCGCGAACAGGTGGTTTGAAACCCACCCGTTCTCCAGCCGGTGTGAAAAGATCAGCATTCCTAGCAGGCTAGCTGATCTTTTCACACCGGCTGGAGAACGGGTGGGTTTCAAACCACCTGTTCGCGCCGTTGGATGCGGGATGTTTAATCCGGGGCGTCGAGGCGCTTCGCAGGTGCACGACACGGACTGACAGGGAGATTTACGGGCAGGTCCCTCTGCAGGTACCGAGCTCTCTCCTCTCCCTCCCTCCCTCCCTCTCCACGCACGCACACACGCAGCCTCTCCCCCATTCCGATCGCACCATTCTCTCTCTCTCGTTGTCCCGGGTAAGAAACCCTGCCCTCATCTCCTGCTCTTAGCCGCTGATCTTGCATTTGTAGGTGATCTTTCCTCTTTGATTTTTCGAATTTCGAATTTTCTTTCGACCGTCGACTCTTAAAAGCTTAGCACCAGGTGCCTTTTATCGTAACAGCAGAGTAGAGAGTCTTGGTCCCGGGTAAGAACCCCTGCCCTCATCTCCTGCTCTTAGCCGAAATATCCCGAATCAACGCGCAGTCCCTTTGAAGCTTGCCAGCATAGCTGTTTCATGGTTGAATCCAGAAAATCTGAATCATTTTCAGTAAGGATCCTGATACGTTGATCGGCCATTCTACTATCACCTATTCAGCTAACGACAAAATTCTACTTGCTAGTATCTAAGCAGTACATGAAAACTAACATTTGCTTACTGGTATTCTCACCCAAAACTATGCCCATTTGACCAGAAAATTACCGCTTCCAATGTTTTGCCAGGACTAATGAACTGCACGTTATAGTCAAGATAAACACGAGCATAGGCTATGACTGTTGTTGTTGGTGAATCCCCTGCTATTGCATCTAGGACTGATTGCCCATTTCCAAAAGCGGAAGGGGTTTTGCAAGTGAAACTGATTGCCCATTTTATTTTATTGTTTAGAATAATGAAAATTAAAAATCTGTATGTCTCATAATTTATCTTGGTAAAACAATTTGTATGTCTCATAATTTATCTTCGTAATTTCTGCTTAACCCATTTTATTTTATTGTTTAGAATAATGAAAACCAAAAATCTGTATGTCTCATATAATTTATCTTCGTAATTTCTGCTTAACCCATTTTATTTTATTGTTTAGAATAATGAAAACCAAAAATCTGTATGTCGCATAATTTATCTTCGTAATTTTTGCTTAACCCATTTTATTTTATTGTTTAGAATAATGAAAACCGAAAATCTGTTTGCATATAAACTGATTTCTTACTGTCTGTTTGCCAAGTAGTTCTGGCATCCAACAAGGTTTCTTTGGAATTTACATGCGAGGTCTTAGTTGTCCGTTTAGATTATTTAGTAAACACTGAACAATAAATTGTAGTGATATAATCTGATTAGTTAATGCAGTTATTTTTTCAAAAATTTCAAAAATTTCATATCAATTCCATATCTACTCCATGTCATTGAAACCTAAAATCCCAAGGACCAACATCATTTGAAGTGTACGCATACACCCGAATTGGCATATTCATTATTTAGTGATTCATATCTTACATTAAGTAGTTTTTGTTTCATCGTAGATTTAGGGTTGTTGGCAGAATATTCGACTTTTTTTAGCATGGATGAAAATTTGGGAGTTGATCTGAATATGGAAATGCTACATCCAAGTGACTCGACAACAATGCAACTTCAAGCAAATGATGAGCCAGAACCTAGTCTGATTAAGGATGTGAGAATGGATGATTTATTGAATGAGTTAGAAGGCGAGGATATTGGTATTCCAGGTGTTAACTCATTGAATGAGTTAGAGGGCGAGGATATTGGTATTCCAGGTGTTAACTCAATTGATGTACATGGAATGAATGGTTTGTTCACCCCCACTGCTCCATTTGAGATGAAACCAAGAATTGGCATGATTTTTGGCTCCATAGATGAATCCTACGAGTTTTATAATCGCTATGCATGGCAATGTGGATTTAGTATCAGAAAGGATTGCTCCCGCAAGTTAAAAACAGGCGAAATTTCAAGGCTTATTTTAACGTGCTCTAGAGCTGGTGCTGCACAGGATAAACAGACGACTAAAAGTGGTTTTATAAGTCGTTGCTTATGTCCTGCTAAAATGTATGTGAACTTTAGCCAACAAAATAAGGCATATCACGTGTCACAGTTTGTTGAGAGTCATAATCATTTACTATGTACTCCAACAAAAACTCGTAAGTTGCGGTCACATAAAAAGTGCACGGAAGATGACCTAAACCTTATAGCATCATTAAAAGCCTCTGGGATTGGCGTGGCGCGGTCTATAACATTCATGCAGCATGAAGTGGGAGGCCCTTCTCATCTTCATTTTTCAGAAAGGGATGCTAGAAATGCACTAAGGAGAAAGCGTCAAACAATGTTTGGTGGTGATGCAAATACTCTACTACGTTATTTTCAAAGAAAAAGTCAGGAGGATCCTCAGTTCTCATATGAAATTCAAATTGATGAGGAAATGAGATTGACTTCGTGTTTTTGGGTTGATGGAAAATCAAAGGAAGATTGCATGGTTTTTAGTGATGTTGTGTGTTTCGACACGACCTACAAGACAAATGAGTATGATATGCCGTTTGGTCCATTTGTAGGAGTCAACCATCACAATCAATCTATATTGTTGGGGGCTGGTTTGTTGTTCGGTGAGACAATTGAAGATTTTAAGTGTTTGTTTCAGACTTGGGTTGATGCGATGGGTGGTGTTCATCCAAAAACTATAATCACAGATCAAGATGCTGCCATTGGAGCAGCAATATCATCCGTTTTTCCAAATACTACCCACCTCGTATGCTTGTGGCATATATGTAGGAAGTTACCAGAGAAGTTATCTCACGTCATTCATGAGCATCCGACTTTTAAGGCAAAGTGGAATCATTGTTTGTACGGCACAGAAACTGAAGAAGATTTCGATGCTTGCTGGCAAATGATGATAAACGAGTTCGACCTGCAGGACAACTCATGGTTACAGCACATGTATGAAATACGGGAGAAGTGGATTCCAACGTTCACGAAGAAATTTTTCTCTGCTGGAATGAGGACAACAGCCAGGAGCGAAAGCATGAATGCATTTTTTGATGGATTTGTAAACCACAAGTCAAATCTAATTGATTTTGCACATGGATATGATAAAGCACTTGAACGGAGACGTGAGGCAAAAGGAGAGGCTGATTTTCGTACACTGCATGGTGTGCCCTTGTTGAAAACTGTGAGTACTATTGAAGCTCAAATGGCAAAGTTGTATACGCTGAATATTTTTTTAATTTTTCAGAAGGAGTTGGAGCAAAGTCTCATGTATATTGGAGAAAGGATAAAAGTAGATGGAAGAATACAACGATGGCGCATGCAACATAGCGAAGTGGACGACGATGGAAAGCATAAGACATTATCATGGAATATGGAGGAGTTAGTGGCTACCTGTCCATGCATGAAATTTGAATCTTTTGGTGTCATTTGCAAGCACATCATTGCCATGTTTCGATTCCTTAAAGTGAAACGTATGCCACCGTGTCACCTGTTATCACGTTGGACACAATCTGCAAAGTCCAATATCATTCATAGATCACCAAATGATAGCGAATGCAGGCAATCTCTTGCTATTCGTACTCACACACTATCAAAGTGGTGGACTCATGTTAGACATGAGGCTTTGCACAACCCGGAAGCATTTCAAATTGTGAAGGGTCATATGGAGACCATGCTCGCTGAACTTGATGCAATACCGAAGCAGCCACGACATGCAGATCCAAATAGACTGGATGGAATGGATGCCAATCGAGGTCCTACTGTGGGGGTTGCAAGTGACAATTTCAACCTAAATGTCACTGGCCCAAACTCCACGGATGTTGAAGCAATAGGAATATCAAGTGGTGTATTTCCAGCACCAAGTTCCCAAGGCTTTAGCATTGACAAACCGAATATCTCACTGAGGAAGGGAAGGACGTCGAAGCGATTTAAGGGAGCAATTGAACAGATACGTGGTGGATTAAAACATTGTCGTGGATGTAATAAACTGGTTGTTGGTCATGATAAACGTAATTGTCCTGCATTCAATGTTCCAACTACATCAATTCGATCTGAATCTAGTAATGATGCATGCATTTACACAGGGAGAGGCAGAGGTATGCGAGGTATTCATATTGACTTATTTTCCATTATTGCTATGTTTTATACCTTGTCTTTTTTTATGAAGAGAATGTCATCGGTACATGTTAATACATCGTACATTTAAGTCATTATGATCTAATTACCATTTCTGTTTCATTTTATTCTTTTTTTATGAAGAGAATGTCATCAGTACATGTTAATACATCGTACATTTAAGTCATTATGATCTAATTACCATTTCTGTTTCATTTTGTTGCACAGGTCGCCGTAATTGAGATGTCATATACTTGTTTTTGTGGAGCTGCAGCTGTTATATTGACATCACATACCAAAAAGAACCCTGGCCGGCATTTTCTGCGATGTCCACATTATAGAGTATGTATTCTTTTTAATGATAATATGCCCTTTTGATTATTTCAAATTAGGGGTTTCGATCATACATAATTTGTTTGAAAGGATCCTTCAAAGTGCTGCAAATATTTCAGATGGGTGGACGAGTCAACCACTTCAGCTTTGAAGAGTACAAATTCATCACAGCCTGAAAGCGAAAGCAAACTTCACTCTGAAAGCCAACTTGTCCCGTACGAATACGAACAATTGGTGGCTGATATGGGAGAAGTCTTACGTTGTGTATCAGATATGAAGGAGATACACATAGCAGAAACCAATCAAATGAAGCAGATACATAAGACTGCAATACAAGAATTGAAAGGTGAAATTCGACAAGTAAGGGATGCAGCAGTGAAGAGGGACATCGATTTAAAACTCGCATTAAAGAGGAGAGACATGGAGCTGTTAAAGATGAAGATAGTCTTTGCAATTTTTATTAGTCTAGTTGGTGCTGTTTTGCTTTTTATAATGTATTAGATACTTTAAATGTTTTAGAACAACTGTTTGGAGACTGATTAAGAGTTTGTAATTTTTATTAGTCAAGTTGGTGCTGTTTTGCTTTTTATAATCTATTAGATACTCTAAATGTTTTAGAACAGCTGTTTGGAGACTGCTTAAGAGTTTGTCTATCTTAATATTTAGTTATGAGATTGGGATTTTTTGCCATTTTCTGCAATATTTTGGAATTTTTTGTCATTTTATTCAATGGAGTACATATATTTTCTGCATTTTAGAGTCATAAAACGCAGCTTTTATTTGCATAAATGATTTTTATTTTCTCACGACATTATTTCCTGTATTTTCTGCATTTTACTGCATTTAACTGCATTTTTCTGCAATTTTCAGAATTTCCTGCATTTTTCCGCATTTTTCTGCAATTTTCTGCATTTTTCTGCATTTTTCTGCATTTTTTTGCATTTTTTTGCATTTTCATGTACATAAATTACAAATAATATCGACAATCTGCACGTGTATAACTTAACTTTTCACAAACTTTTTTGAACAACATTAATGGAAGAACAACATACATCAAGTCATCATCAATTCACATTCTTCAATTCTTCAATATAAACAAAAACAAATTCAGTTATACATTATATAAATCTTCCAAGTGAATAACTCATCTTTTTACAATCTTCTTACAATCATTGAACAACATATATGGAAGAACAACATACATCGAGGACAAACCAGTCCCATAACCAGTCCAAAAAGTTCTTCTACAACGATTAGAGAGGAGAAACTATGTAACTTTCTTCAGTTTTTAGAAATTTTCTCCTGATGGAAGAACTCCATTTGGAGGTGAGATGTATTGTTGATTATGCTCTTCTGCTTGTTAGCTGGATCTCGGCTCTGCTCTCTCATTCTATGGTTTTCCGCTGTAGGATGACATGACACAGCCTGCAACATTGAAGAGAAGGAAGGAAAAACTTTGCGCTAACAAACTGATACGAGTAATTTATCATTAAATTAAGAAACGCAGAATCCAAACTTTTAGGCATAATGAAAATAATTACATAGGTGCAAAACTTAACGAAAACTAGATGAATGGATTCTTACTGTTCAACTTATCTTCTATGGTTGGTGCAGAACTTAACCAAAAGACAACTGAATTTTTCTCCCATAGTTTATGAAACGGTTCTTCATTGCCACATTGCGCCAATTTGAGAGTAAAGTTAGCTAGATCTTTATGAATTCTGTGCATCGGACAAACCTGTTGTGCATTGCCCAGATTGCCTGCAGCAAAGGCATTGCCAAAAACCAAATTCATTGCAGCGTGCTTGCTCTATCTGCAACAGAAGAGGAACATTTAACCAACAATCTGCGAGAAGAACAGGAGATATGCTGACAAGTGCCCAGGTATTCATGTTAAAGCAAAATAATTGTATCTTGATAAACTCATATAGACCTAGCTGACAGAGATGTCATTTTAATAAATTAATTATCAGATTATTTCCTGTCAATTGTGTACAGCCCCAAACATCAGTGAACTTGAATAGTTAAAAAAACACCATGTGCTATTAGCTATCAAGAAGATATAAGATAAATGAGAAGGTTTCCACCAGACCGATATCAGATGATGAGAGATTTTAATTGGTATCAGAGACTAATTAATAAATATCAATTACATGAACATTTAATGGCAAGCTTTTTTTGCTAACAAATTCAGCTACTCCCGTAAGTACATTTATGCAGAATTATGTATTCATGAAAACAAGTGAGGATGGTGTGCGGAATTTTGTAATTCATGAATTACATATTCCCAGCAGCCTTAGCCATTTAAGACGTGAAAGATTGGCAGTGCTGGGTCAGGCTTTTACCCTTTGATTGACCTTTCACTGGTGTAAAGCTGCATTTAGAGCAACTGACTATCATAATTCTTTCAATGGTTTGCAGATGGAGGCATACCACACTGCCATTCTTTCTCAAGTGGACTGCATTGAGGTTGATGTCTCTCGCTCCTTGGATGGTGTTCTCTTTGCTCTCCATGATAGGTTTATCCCATGTCCTATCTGGCTTTTTGGTGAATTGTTTGCTCCATTTGAGAAATTGAATTTTCTGCGTGTTTTCAGAACGTGGTTTGGAAGTTTTTTGAAAATATTTTGGATCCACAAGGCTACTTGGCTGATTTCCAACTCAACTACAAGTTTCAAATGTTATCCACACAAGGTTACCAGAGATTCAGTTCTTAGTGAAGTTAATTTCGTGAATTTTTATCTTTTTTCATAATAAAGATTTGATGAAGCCTGATGCATTAGTCTTAACATGATCAAACCTAAATTGTAATATGAGCATGCTTTATGGTGTCTAATAATGGCAGTTTATGAAATATTTATGCATAATATGCATGTAGGCAAAATGAGGATACAAAGATGGATGCATAATGAAAGTAGAAATCAAATAATTCAAAACAATGTGAAGTAAACTAAATAGGTGATAAGATCAGGAAAGTGGTCGTTGGCGGTTTATCATGTGCACTGGAAATTATAACTGTGTCAATTAGGAACACTAAGTTTATCAACACAGGCAGTCATGCAGGGGAATTAGAAAAAGACTACAAATAATGTGGCTAGAGATCATTGAAAAATATAAAATTACACAATGCTGATGAAGGGCAGAGACGAAAAACAGACCCAAATGGTGTAATAAGATTCATGTGCTTAAACTGATGTTTAAAAAAAAGTAAATAAAATAAATGATATAAATAATCAGATGATGCTGATCACCACAATCAAAATCTGTAAAGAGTAAATACCTCTGGTCTCTTTATCGTCTTTTGCCTTTGGCATTACTTCTTAACATTGGTTCAGCAGAAGCTTTCCACCAGGCCGATAATTTGGCCACTGCACACCAAATCTCGCTACTAGATCTGCTTGTTGTAAACCATCCACTAAATCTTGTCTGCTTCAAACACCACAGAAAATCTTGTGCCTTCAATCACCATTAACATAATCTCGCCTTAATAGTGCTCCAAATCCCATGAGGAAGGCATTAAGATTGCAAGTAATGTCAGCATTGAGTTTTGCCCTTACCGCAGTGGGGCACTAAGAAGAAAATACAAACAGCAGCAGAGCTTTGAGTACCCTATGCTGCCCGGCGTGAATCTGGGGCTGAATCGGAAAACGGGCATATCCGCGTCATCACCTCCTGGAAGTCCGACGACGATCCGAACGGGGAGAGGTAGGAGAGAGAGAGGGAGGGAGGGAAGGCCGTGCATGTTGGATCTGGACGGGGAGGAGGGGAGCCGAGAAGGGGGAGAGAGGGAGAGAGAGAGGGAGAGGGAACAGGGGGAGAGAGGGTTCTTACCCGGGACGACGAGAGAGAGAGAATGGTGAGATCGGGAATGGGGGAGAGGCTGCGTGCGTGCGTGCGTGCATGGAGAGGGAGGGAGGGAGGGAGAGGAGAGAGCTCGGTACCTGCAGAGGGACCCGCCCCGGATTAAACATCCCGCATCCAACGGCGCGAACAGGTGGTTTGAAACCCACCCGTTCTCCAGCCGGTGTGAAAAGATCAGCTCTCAGACACATAGCCTCCCAAGTCTTCGAAAATCTTCCAGAGAGGAACGTTTATACATGGAATTCAATAATCGGAGGGCTTGCCGTACACGGGTGTGGACAGATGGCGCTGGATAGGTTTCAACAAATGCAAATGAGTGGAACAAGACCAGATGAGGTCACCTTTCTAGGAGTCTTATCTGCTTGCGTTTATTCAGGATTGGTTAATGAAGGTGGTGGTATTTCTTTTTAATGCAAAAACAGTATGGTATTGAACCCAGCATCAAGCATTTTGGGTGTTTGGTTGATCTTCTTGGAAAGGTCGGTCTTTTGCCAAAGGCCATTGAGACAATCAAAAACATGCCAATCGAACCTAATGCAGTTATGAGGCCCAATTCATGAAAAAGTGTTGAGAAAAAATAGGAAGTAAGGGCATTTAGCAAATTAACAGTGTGAGTATATTTGTTTGAAATTGTAAGTATGTTTGTTTTTTTAAAATTTTTTACTAAAGGTACATAAAATCTCAATCTATTTGATTCATTTGACGGATCAACCACTCAAATATATGTAAACATATTTTTTTTGACATTTCATAAAAATATTTTTATAGAAAATATTATTTTTTACTAAGATTTCACTATAATTGGTAAAGTCAAAAAATATATTTTATATTAGAAATTATTTTACATTATTTAAAGTTTATATAAATAAGGTATTCTCAAAAATAACAATTTCAATATTTATTTTTAAATTTTTGAAAATTTAATAATATTTTTATTTTTTGTATCTAATTACTTCTAACTATATTTAATCGCATCTAAACGCACCTAATTTTTATTTTATATACGCTAATTGTGATTTAAAACTCGTGATGTCATTTCGTACTCTTTATAATGTCATTTATGCCTTTTGTACATAATTTAAAGTTTAATTAATAGAATTTAATGGTTGTAATTAAATTTAATGGCATCTAACTACGTCTAACCGTATGTAACCATGTCTAATCACATTTAATCGGATCTAATATTTTATATTAATAAGTTAATTCTAATTTAATATCTATAATATGACTATAGGCTCCTAATTAGGTCATTTTACCTTAATATCCAAAATTAAAATTCAAATAATATCATTTAATAAATTCATTTAAATCTGACCACATTTAGCCTAACCACATCTAACCACATCTGATTGCAACTAACAGCATTTAACCATATCTAATCGCATCTAATATAATATAATTTTTTATATTAATAATTTAATACCTGTAATATGATTGTAGGCTCATAATTAGGTTATTTATACCTTAATATTCAAAATTAAAATTCAAATAATATGATTTAATAAAATCTATTTAAATCTAACTACATCTAACCATATCTAACTGCATCTAAACGACTCTAATTTTTTATTAATAAATTAATCTTAATTTAACATCTATAACATAATTATAGGCTCCTAATTAGGTCATTTATATCTTAATATCCATAATTAAAACTCAGATAATATGATTTAATAAAATCTACTTAAATTTAACCTCATCTAATTGCATCTAACTACGTATAACAACATCTAACTGTATCTAACTGCATCTAACCATATCTAATAGCATCTAATTTCATCTAATTGCATCTAATCTAATTTAACACCTGTAATATGATTATATGCTCCTGATTAGGTCGTTTATAATATCCAAAATTAAAACTTAGATAATACAATTTAATAAAATTCACCTCAATTTAATTACTTTTAACCGTGTCTAATCGTATCTAATTACGTTTAACTACGTGTAATTGCGTGTAACTGCATCTAATCATATCTAATTTCATCTAACCATATCTAATTGCATCTAATTGTATCTAACAGTATCTAAGAATATCTAATTTCAATATTTTTGTAAATATTTTACATAAATTTGGGTATTTTACTAAAGGTATATACTTCATAATTCATTTTTTAACTATGCGAATCTTAATTTTGAATTAAAATTTCAAAATTAAATAAATATATAAAATTATAATTAAAATAATGATTAATTTAAATTAACTTAATTAAAAATCTAATTAAATATATAAAACTATAATAATAAAAATAAACTTGCAATAAATTATATTTATTTAAATTATAAATAACTATATTTTAGAATTTAATAATATAAATATATATGACTTTTCAAGACTATTTTAATAATGATTAAACTGTAATTTAGATTAAATAAACAACATAAATATATATAACTTTTTGGACTCTAATTAGCTTTTATATGCACTATCTAATATGAGACAATTTATTCTTTAGAATAAAGTTATTATCTAAATATTTGAAATATATATTGTACATTTGAAAAATGAATTTCTATATAGGAAAATAAATTAAATTAAAACTAAATAAATTAGTAGTTGCGTTATTCATCTTATTGATTACAAATTAATATAAAATTCTAAATTTGATAAATTATTGATTTAAATTAATTCAAACTCGCATTACTTATCTTATTTTTAATTGCTTTTAAGTCATAAATATCTAAAATATTATAATTATTACTATTATTATTATTATTATATTGCTCATATAATGTTGCTGATAACATGTGGGTTAAGTTTGTATAAAATTTTTAAACGGAAACACGGTTAATTTATTATATCGAGCTATTTCGAAAACTTAGTAGGTGCCAAAATGCATTTGGTTTACTTATCATTGTAATTGTTCATTTCAATAGAAAATTATTACAATTTGATTAAAAATAAAGCTAATTTATAGCAAATTAAATCAAGTAAATTAAACACTAATTTATAGATAGTTTCAATTTAAAAGGGCATCTGAGTGCATTTAGTCATGCCAACTTTTCTATTCTCGGCCTCTTTGGAAGTGTCACAACTCACAATAACGTTCTCCATAAAATAATTCTAAAATTTAACGAATAATCTTATTCATGTAATTTATTAAAACTTCATAATTTTACACTTGTCATGTTTGTAATTTTTCAAAAAATTCTTCAAAATAAGCAGAATGTGCCCAATCCGAACTATCAACATGATTTAGAGCACCTCAAAATATAAAAATCTACTCTTTGATCACTCAAATCAGACACCAGGATTACCAACTGAGTCGTGCTCAGTTGGTGGCCGCAGCGATGATAGGGCATTTGCGGAGCTGTGGTCGGGGGTTCGAATCCCACGTTGGGATTTCGGCCCGAAAAATGTTGTGGGAGATGTGGTCTCCCTTTGACTTGGTGGAAGTTGTGTCTTCCTAATTCTTTGGTGGAGCTATGTCTCCAAATTTCTTTGGGAGAGTTATGTATCTCCGTATTTGTAAGAATGTCTCGGAATTTCAATGCAATATATGTTGAATCATTAAAAAAAAATCAGACACCAGGATTACTACACCAGAGCAAAATAAAAATTTGCCTAAATTAACCCAAGTCTCTGTCAGTCGCGCAATATGATGCTTGGTGCCTCACCTTACAAAAACCCAACAGCTCTAACGCGCCCCAAGTATCTGTCAATCGCGATAGATAATGCACGATGCATGACCTTCCACAAAAACCAACAGCCATTGCGCCGCCTCTGTTCGTTTTTTTCTCAAATGATTTGCTGCTGCTTCTTACCGCCACCTGCTTTCGACGTCTCCTTCCTGTCGAACCTAATAGGTCACCGGAATTGAAAAAAGTTGTTTCTCATGAAATCAATCTGCCGCCCCAAAAAATGCTGCTACTCATCTTCCGTTCGTCTTCTTCACGACCAGCAAGAGCTGCTGCCACTTCTGTTTTCTAGTGAGAAACGCCGTCAAGATTGTTTTTCGGCTGCCGCCTCCTTTCTTCTCAGATGCCAATGGAGGAAAAAATGACATAAACAGCCAGCAAATTTTCTTAGCAATTCAAAGTTCAAACCATTTCTGCTGTCCACCATAATAAAAAAGGAGAAAGGAAGACGGAAGAGACAAGGAAGAACGAACATGGAGAGATAGGGGCGGGTCTGGCACCTAATACGACACACCCTCTATCTTTTTCACCTTTCGAAAATGCCCAAATGCATTGCCGCCATCCACCCCCAAATTGAGAGTGAAGATGAAGCTTCTCGTGAGAAAACAGCTTCCCATGAATCGGGCCTCATTTCAACAGGTGATTAGGATGTGTAATAATTAGGAAAAAAAATGAGTTAACTATTCAACTGATGATGTGTCCACTGAGGTGGCATCCTGACCATTGACCATTTGAACAAGCAATGGGCCAAGAATAAGTGGAAGTTTATTGGGATAAAAATTTAAATAAGCCCACTTAGAATGATGAGTTGAGTTATATAAAATATCGCGAGTATTTAACTCAATAGCCCAAGGTGCTTAAGTAGTTAAAGTGTTGGTCTTTGGTAGAGGAGGTCTCAAGTTCGAGTTCCAATGAGTATGTAAATGATGTATTTTGCCTTTTTGGGCTCTGTGGGCCTCACCAGTTTGAAATTCGAATTTGAAATTGAATTGAGATCAGATTGCGGTAAATCCTCTGGTGAATGCTTCGGGAGTTATAAATAAGCGAGTTTGGGACTCAATGAAGATACCAGAGGAAAGAGGAGGAACGCTGCCACAGGAGAAAGGAAAAGGCCGATCCAATCCGTTCAAGTGATCCATTTCATTTTCTTCTTTAAGTTAAGGGGGATTTTGCTTCTTTAGCCTTTAATTATGGCATGATTTAATGAAGATTTATCACATAATTATTTAGTAGCTTTTACTAATATGTGATTTTTTTGCCATTAATCATGCTGGGATGATATGAGATATTATATGCTTAATTGCATATGGAGTAGATGCCACATAATTATTCGAGAAATATATTATTTACATTAAATTAATTATGTGAGGATTTATCAATAATTTTAGGAATGTATAATATAAAGGTAATTTTGGGCAAGACGAAAAGCATAATGGCATAATTATAATTTATTTTGAGTAAAATAAATTAATGCGTAAAATTATGTACTTTACATTATGCTTGGATGACCTAAAATTAATATGTTAGCCAAATTATTGATGGGATGAATTTTGAATGCATTTAAGATATTTTAAGGAGATATATATATATATACGAAAATAATATTAAAATATTATTATATATATCCTGTATAAATAGCCGGATGGAAAAAAGGATGTTACTGCCTATTTTTGAGTTTTTGGATATTTTATAATTCCGCCTAATGGTTTTTCTGAAAATCAAAAGCTGTCAAGGAGTTTCTGTAAAATCAGAAGACAGTAGGAGAATCTGTAATTTTCCAGGAGATGATAAGGGCTTCAGGGAGTGGGCTGGATCTAGGTTGAGCTCAGCTGCAAACGAGCCCGACTGTTGTGATGGGCCTCAGAAGGAGGATCCAGTAAGCCAACCCATGGCTTAGAGCCCAGAGATGATACCTAGGAAGAAGCCCAGGCAATAAAGCCCAGAGCGCTGCCCACCAAGAAGCCCAGTCGGGCAAGACCACCGGCGGCGAGCCCAAGTCGCTGGCGACGAGGGACACGTGGCACCGTTTGGTGCGTCCATTTCCAAATTGATGTAAATTGAGCTTTAGAGGTCCGATTCGAGTGATCCAGGGGTCATTTCCTATAGATTTGGACATTTTGGGTTCAATGGAATGGCTAAATTAGCCAAATGATGCCTAGATGTTTGAGTTTTGGGAATAGAGGAGTATCCTAAAGGATTTAAAGTTCTAAATTCTTAGGGTGGTCCCCAAAATTTAAGTTGAGTACTTCTAGGAAGAGATGATGACCTATAAGATGTATTAAAGACTTTAAAAGTTGAGCAATTGAGTGAAGATGATATATTCTTATGATTTTAATTGCAGGGCATGATCCTACTTACTAAGTTCTTGTGAACTTACCCCTTTTTCCTTTGACTCTCAGATGATCCCGTGGATGGTGGCCAATAAGATGGTGGAGGTGTGATAATGAATTGATCTTTTTATTTATTTCATTCTATGTAATGAGTGGCTTCACTTGGATGTAAAGATTTTTATTGACGTGGGCATGTTTATAATAACTCTATGGACTTGAGGACTTGGATGTAATAATGCAAGTTTATTTCTTATTGCCTAAATGAGATGGTTTAATCGTCGTGTGGAAAGGACCTGGAGTTTTAAAATGACTTGGACCGAAAATTTTGGCAAAAACCTTGATTTTTAGTTTAGGCCATTACAAAATGAGATGGGGCATTTTGGGTAGCTCAAAAAATCAGGAGCAAGGCATGGAATCCTTGATCTCACTCACACCTCTCCTCTCAATCCATATTTCTTCTTGGCAAACATTCATTGCTGGTATGGGGCAGAAATCTGTAACTGATTTACCTAAATTCAAATAAACCAAAATTCAGATAATTGTTGCCACTAGGGTTCCGCTTTGGTGGTAATAGCCTTGTCGGATAAGTGGGAGAACAGGCATTTAATTTTTGATGGAAAAAAATTCAGATAATTGTTCTAAACTAAACTCAAATGATTTGATTATTAAATTTTAGGTGGGTTATGTTATATTGATAATGTAAGCATATTTCAAACTACTTTTAATGAGAAATACTTCTATAATATCAACACCGCTAGAGATCTCACCTCATGTTAGACCCACCTTGATGGCAATATGAGATTAATTCAGTTAATTTGTTGAGTTTGAAATTATTAATTTATTTGACCAAGTTTCATGCAAATCAAACATTTGCATATCCCCACTTATTAAAAGTGTAAAATCGACATGATATATTTGTTCAATTTATATATTGATTTCAAATTAATCTATTAATTTGTCATATACACTTTCTAAAATGTTCTTCCAGGATGATACATGATTTTATAAATTATTTAACGTTCTTTTATAAATTCTTACAACGTTCTAATGCCCCTTGGGTGGATCTAAGCGGTTCCATATATTACATATGATTCTAAATATTTTTAACTATATACAGCAACTTATGACTATTCACGATACAATACACCTAGGTGCACTTAGCTTCAGTGCACCCGGGTGGGAAAACTCTTTTTTATATTTTTTGAAATTTTTTATATAATTATTAATCTAAGTGTATTTAATATGTGTATAAATTTGTACTATTTTTGGAGACTTTTAAATATTTCTTTTTATTTTTTAAAATCAATGGCATTTTTATAATTTATGAATTACGAAAATGTCACTGATTTTAGAAAATCAAAAATAAATATTTAAAAGTCTCCAAAAATGGTAAAAATTTATACATATGATAATATACCTAGATTAACAATTATATAAAAATATTTTCAAAACAAATTGAAAAATGAGTGAAATGCACACGGGTGCACTAAGGCTGCATGTAGTCAGTCCCGAACTTAGGACTCTATCTCAAAATTATATATTATCATGATAAAAAAAATTATGCCAAATAAAATTACCAGATTGAAATTTGATTTAATCACAAAGCCAAAAATGGTTGACTCCACTGAAATCTTCAATGGGGTTGAAACTAAAAAGATACTCTCCGACTTCCGCATCTGAAAATAACTCTATGATAAATCATAGAATTATAAACTGAGGATAAGAGGTATGTGCAGCAGGTAATCCTGTTACTATTTGTTTGATATTTCCTATAATTTCTTTAGCATCATAGATGAGTGTGGTTGGACATATCCATACAAGGATATGGAAGATACTTTAAATTTTAAGATAGTAAGCTTTTCTTTAAACATAATGATTATCTATCAATTTTTTAAAACCTTAGAATTTTGTGATTGAATATAATATTATTAATAATTTTTTAATATTTTTAGGTATCACTTATATTATTCACTATGGCAATTTTAATATATCTATGCTTTGCTCTTGTGGGAGCTAACTTGTTTAACTCCCATGTTCATCCACT
The DNA here is from genome assembly GCA_030490835.1 of Annona cherimola. NCBI lineage: Eukaryota > Viridiplantae > Streptophyta > Magnoliopsida > Magnoliales > Annonaceae > Annona > Annona cherimola. The sequence goes on along the minus strand of CM059975.1, from coordinate 76,557,063 downwards.
AATTATCGTTAATTTATCTAGAAATATTTTGATATCAAATATTGTTATCTTAAGTATGATGATGATTGGATTGATAAAATATTTGTTGCAATACAGTTCTTTTGGATTGCAAGTAGAATTTTTTTTAAAGAAGATGAATTATCAAAGAATAGGATTATTAAAGGGATTAATTGGTGTTCCTATATTGATAGTCAGAACTTTTTTGTCCCTATTACTTCCTTTTTTGGAGACGTGGTTAGCATTATTAGATCATTGTATGACACTACTATATCTATCATTATTCCTTGTGCATGGTAATTTTCGTAAAATTTTTAAAAATAGTATTGATATTTTTAGTGTTATTAATCATCAATCTTTTTTAAGTTTAATATGCATAAGGAATAATGATAGATAGAATCATTATACATAATCATCCAATAATGCCAAACATGTTTCCCAAAAAAGGAAGTAATAGAGATTTAAATACTTTAATAATTCTTTTCTTTGATAATTCATCTTTAAAATTTACTCTACTTGCAATCCAAAAGAACTATATTGTGATGAATATTTTATCAATGAAATCATCATCACACTTAAGATAGCAATATATGATGTTAAATTATGTTCTAGTAATTAAATATAATTAATGGATAGATATGGGAGCTAAACAAATTAGGTTCCACAACAACAAAGCATAGACACATTTAAGCTGTCATAGTGATTGACATAAGTGATACATAAAAGTATTAAAAATTATTAATGATATTATATTCAATCACAAAATTTCTAATTTTTTTAAAAAATTGATAGGTCATCATTTTGTATAAAAAAAAACTTACAATCTTAAAATTTAAGTATCTTCCATTTCCTTGTATGTCATGAAAAGCAAAATTACCCCCGTATGTGAAAATAAAAAATCCAGATATTTTGAAAATGAAAATAGCCTCATATTAAAACATAGGTACCATGTTCGATGACTCAAATATGGTAGATAAGTCTATCAAAGCTATAATATGGACCATACTAATTCCTAGACCTAATCTTGGAAAATAAGCTAAAATGACAAATTTCTAATTCGAAGTGCTTAAGAGGAAATGTAAATAAAAATCACAAATAAGGCCCTATGATTTATAAGTAAAAAGTCAAAAAATAAACCTAAACTAATATTTAATGCAATAATAGGGGACACTAATCCTAAAAATGAATTAAAATAATAGAAATTAAAAAAAAGATCTGCTATGACCATATGCAATTTCTATAATCCCCTCATTGTTACATTTATCAACGGGAGATGCTAATGGACACTCCCCAATTAAAAATGTTGTGTAACTGCAAGTTGCCCCATGACTACTATCAAATTAATTCAGGAACCCATCCTCCTATAACCAACCCATAAAGTAGAGACAAGGTTCCCAAACCTGCATAAGCAAAGTTTAGTAGCATAAGTACACCATTATAATAAAGGAACGTGATCCTGTAGAGGCATCCATAATTCAAGTAAATTGTGGCAGGCTAGAAAGCGAATTTAAAAAAAATATTTGTGAAGGTGGGACTCTTCTAGATTAGTTACCATCTGAACTTTTCATTTTTTTTGAAAATCTAGTTATAAAAAAGTATATATATATATATGTATATAACCGATTGATCTTTTCAAGCTAGACGCATGGCCTGCTCCATGTGTCCGGCCTGAAAACCTATTTTCTTTTTATTTTTTCATGGATAAGTAAACTAAGTGTATTAAACAATGTTGTTAGAATCGGACCGGACCGATTGGACCGACCGTGAAACGGTCAAGTTACCGGTTCGTTTCTATGCGGTTCGGTTCAAATATATAAAATCGGTGGTCGAATCGGGAGGAACGGTCTAACCGAATTCGCCTGGTCTGATCGTCGCACCTCATGTAATATATGTAGTTGGGAGGCGGGACAGAACGGAAGTGGCAGGTAACCAATCTCGTCCTAGAGCGTCTAGAAGTGGAGGACTTTTTGCGCGATTTCAGCACGCGTCTCTGCACGCAATCGCATGCGCCTCCCTTTGTGCCTTCGACAACCATATCTAATCCAACCTTATTTTGAGTGGTCCCTGTTGGAAACAATAGTTAAAACAAAATAAAATTGACCAAAGCATAAGTTTTGATGATTAAAAAAATTCAAATATGAGTATAAATTGATTACTAATGAGTGTGATGAATGTCTTAAGGAATGAAAATCAGCCAAGTCGATTCCCAAGTCGACTCGGACTTCGACTTAGGGTGAAGTCGATCACGAAGTCGACTCCACATACGACTTCAACAGGTACCTGATGGACAGATTTGAAATTGGAAGATGAACAGCTGAAGTCGCAGTCGAAGTCGACTCCACTTGCGACTTGGAAGCCAAGTCGCAGACGAAGTCGACTCCAGTATCGACTTGAAGATACACATTTCTTTTCAGCGTTGATTTTGGGACAGAACAATCCGAAGTCGCAGTCGAAGTCGACTCCACTTGCGACTTGAGGCCAAGTCGCATATGAAGTCGACCCCAAGATCGACTTGAGTTTCTCAAGTCCAAGTTAAAAGTTCAAGCTCATTTTGAGATGAAGACAACTTAAGATATGAAGACTAATATAATTTTTAAAGCGAGCAAGAACAAGATAATGCCTTTACTATTGAAGGAAAGAAGCTAAGCAAGCAAGAGGAGAATCATACAAGTTTCAAGATTCACAAGGTTTACAAGATTCGAAGCCAATCCAGAACAAGATAATGCCTCTACTATTGAAGGAAAGAAGCTAAGCAAGCAAGAGGAGAATCAACAAGGATCAAACTGATTTGGCACAAGAAAATGGTCAAGTCGCACCCCAAGTCAACTCCAAGATTGACTTGAGGCCAAGTTTGAAACCAAGTTGACTCAGAACTTAGACTTGGAAATTGAAGAGCTGCCGAAGTCGCACACGAAGTCGACTCCAACATGCGACTTGGGCGAAGTTGCAAACGAAGTCGACTCCACTTGCGATTTGGGAAAGTAACGTTCGAATTTTTGAACGTTGGAACATTTATTGCGCGCCAACCACTTGTATAACGTTCAAAATCTTCCCTCCTCTATAAATAGACACTCAAGCAATCGTGGTTACATACAAGACAGAGTCTAAAGAGAGGAAAGAAGTGCAAGCAAGAGTTCTTATTTGCTTTTCTCTAAATTTGAGTGATCTATACACTTTCAAAGGAAGAACAAGCTTCAAGTTGCGATTCGCTTCAACGGAACACAATCAGTTGCTCCTACAGATTCTTCCTCAAGCTGAAACTTGCTACACAACTCAGTAAAGTGTAGATCTTCTTTATTTTCACATTATTGTTTATTTTTAGTGCTCGGTTTGAGTTTGGTGTTTCAAACCAAGACGTTGCAAGTAGAGTTGTGATTGAAGTGTAACTCATCATCTACTTGTGTCGATTGTATATGCCCCCTAGAGCTAGAATCTAGAAGAGAGCAGAGGCTCTAGTTGTATATGCCCCCTAGAGCTAGAATCTAGAAGAGAGCGGAGACTCTAATTGTATTCGCGGAATACATAGTGGAACCCAAGTCACAACGGTGTGTGAGCTTGGAAGAGTGGAGTAGGGAAAGGTTGCCCGAACCACTATAAATCTTGCCTACTGCTTTTCTTTATTGCTTTCATTATCTTATTGCTCTCTATTTGTTACAATCTTGGGGTTTGAAGTTTTCAAAGGGGTTAAGCTTTTATTTACCAAAGAAATTTTTAAGAACCCAATTCACCCCTCCCCTCTTGGGTTTTGCCATAAACTCGGGACCAACAGTCCCCACTTTGTCTAAGCCATTGACAATTTGACATTGTCTATATATCTACTGCACGGATCACATTTCCGACCGATTCAAATTCATTTTTTTCATAAAACTATTATCTAAATCTATATTCAATCTGTGAATCTTTTGACAATGTGTACGTATATATTTTTAAATTTTCAATCACAAGATTAAAATGACCATAATACTCATGTTTAAAATTCAAAAATATATATATTTTTTCAAAAATAGCAAAATTCGATCTATATGTTACCTGCGCTTTTGATAACATTTTTATGAATAAATTTTTTTATAAAAAATTGGGATGATTCCACTTATACCTTAACAATTGCACATAATTCCTAATATACCCACAACATTGTTGGAAATATGTGAAAAATAAGTCAAGCCTATGTTTTGATGATTAAGAAATCAATTTGAGTAAGTTTTGGTTACTAACATGTTTGTGGAAATAATTAAAGGTTATAAATTTGAAGAATATGAAGCATGGCAAGTCAAGTCGACTCAGGCATCGACTTAGGCCAAGTCGATTCCCAAGTCGACTCCAGCAATGACTTCAAGACGTCATTTCCTTCCAGAGTTGAAATCAAGAATGAGAGGTGCCGAAGTCGCATCATAAGTCGACTTCGCATGCAACTTGGGTGAAGTCGCAGACCAAGTCAACTCCAGCATCAACTTTGACTTGTCATTTCTGTCCAGAATTAAAATCGAGAACGAGAGCTGCCGAAGTCGCATCCCAAGTCGACTCCGCATGCAACTTGGGTGAAGCCGCAGACCAAGTCGACTCCAGCTTCGACTTAAGTGCGAAAATTGCCGAACTAGTTAACTCAATGACAGATTCAAGTGGAGATGAAGATTAAGACAATTCAAATACTCAAATAAAGATCAAATGAAGATCAAAGCAAGCAGGGCTGCATGAATCCATCATGTTGGATCATGAACACTTACTCGGACATCTCCCATGCATTCCAAGATCCAAGTACTCAAGAACTCAAAGGAAAGGAATCCAAGGTTTTGAAGAAAAATAATCATATAGTGTTCCAAAGAGATATAAATCAAAAGAATAACATCAATATGAAGAATATCAAGAGAACAAAGTCATCTCCAAGAATTTCAAGTTCATCAAGCAAGCTAACGAGGTGAAGTCGCACTCGAAGTTGACTTCACCTACGACTAGGGTCAAGTCGAGGACCAAGTCAACCCAAACTGGAACTTGAAGAAGCTACGAATAGGCAAAATAGCACTCGAAGTCAACTCCATCTGCGACTTGGGCGAAGTCGCACCCGAAGTTGACTCCACCTGCGACTTGGGTCGCAAAGGTTGGAAAAATTTCGAACGTTAGCACATTAAATACGCGCCACCTACCTCCAAACGTTTGGATTCCCTCAATAATTATAAAAGGCATTCAATATGAACGAGGAGGGTAGCTGAGAATTCATTGAATGTGCATAACTCCCATATTTAAGAGCTTTAAGTGATCAAGCCAACATTTAGAACAAGAACCGTGCTTTCAAACTGCCAAGAGCTGCTCGTTTGATACTTCAGACGGTCTTACAAGTTCTTCTCTGCACCAAATCTGCCTCTACACACCAGTAACGTGTAGAAACTTTCTTTTGTCATTTGTTGTTGTATTAAACTTGATTTAGTTTGGGTAACTAAGATCAAGTGTAAGCAAAGTAGCGTGTGATTGGAGTAGAACTCGTCGCCTACTTGTGTTGTGAACTGTTGATGCCCCCTAGAGCTAGAATCTAGAAGAGAGCAGAGACTCTGGTTGCATATGCCTCATAGAGCTGGAATCTAGAAGAGAGCAATGACTCTAGTTGTATTTATGAAATACATAGTGGAACCCAAGTCACAAGAGGTGTGAGCTTGGAAGAGTGGAATAGGAAAGGTTGCCCGAACCACTATAAAATCTTATGTGTTGATATTTATTTCTGCTCTCTGCACTATATTGCTTTCCATTTGTTTCTTCATTAAAAAGGGGACTCGATTAATCCGGGATAAAGTTTCTGTTTAAGTTGAAAATTTTAATTACCCAATTCACCCCTCCCCTCTTGGTTAATTGCCATTAACTTGGGACCAACAAACATTTCATAAATTTCTTTTATACTTATAATATTTCACCTTAAATTTCTATCATACCCATACCATTAAAACCACCATTATCTACCCCATCGAAAAGACAATTTTCCCATTTGAAAATTTTTAATTAAGATAATTTAATCTTAACATGACTAAATTAATGGTAGTAATGATTTATTTTAATTAAAAAAATTTAAAATGGCAAAATCATCTTTCCAATTAGATAGATAACTGTGGATTTAACAGCGTAGGTATGAGAGAAATTTAGGGTAAAATATTATGGATATAAAAAAATTTATAAAATGTTGTGGGTATTTATTTAGCGGCACAGTCATTTATTTAGTGATGGATTCATGTGAAATATCCCATGATCCCATCTCCTCTCTGGTTCTGTTCTCCTTTGGAATTGTGCAAAATAAAAAAAGAAAATTGAATAAAACGTTGAAAGCAGCTGTTTTCGATGATGAACAGCTCTACTTTTGGTTTTAAAATATGAAAGAAGTGCTGCTGAGGTATTGCCTCATTTTTTCCTGCATGTTTTGTACTTATATTGTGGTTCTTAAAATCTAACATATATTTTTAGGATTTATGAAAATATAATTTTATCAATATATTTATTTAAAATTAAAAATAATTTAATATTGATGACATCATAAATATGTCATGCTGACGTCACCGGTTCGAACCAGACCAGTCCCTTTACCGGTTCAATCACTGGTTCGGTTCTGACAACATTGGTATTAAATCTATAAACCAAGTTTTACGATTTTTAGATGAAGTATTTTTTGGATTTTTAAACAGTGGCATTTTCGTAATTTTTGGATCTCAGAAAATTATGGAAATGGCACTATGTTTAAAAATCCAAAAAAATACTTAAAAACATCTAAAAAGCGTAAAACTTGGTTTATAGATCTAATACACCTAGATTTACATACCCATAAAAAATAAAAAAAATACCTTTTCAGGCAGCCGTGCGTCCGGCCTGAAAAAATGAGGCCTTATATATATGTGTGTGTAACATAGGTTTCCCGCCAGCCGCCATTCACATGAATTACAACCGGCCTTACAAGACCATGGTCGGAAAATATCAACTTTCGATGTTTTAAAAAGTAAATTTTATAAGATGGACATTATCAGTTAGCATATCTTTAATAGATCTTGATTTCTTCAACCATAGAGAATTTGAGAAATTTCTACGACAAAATTATTAAAAATTAAGTACAATTACTTAATGTTGTTAGTGTAAGTGATTTAAATTGTTTCATCAACCTAGATGGTGTAATTTTGGTTGAGTTAATCCCAAAATCAATACAAATAACTCAAAGTTTAAATGAGCTTCTTTGATTATTCTTAGGTTTCAAGTAGAGAGTTCAAATCCAATTATAATGTTGTTTAGTTTGGGTAAAAGTACTTGAAAAAAATCAACTGAATTAATGAAATTTAAATAATTTAAAATTCCGAACCAAATATGGTAAAGTAAATAACTCAAATCTTCATTCTCTTTCATAAAAAAAAATGTTCTTTTTTTTTTATATAAAAAACTCGAATGTTTTAATCATTTCATCATACAATATTCCATCCCAAAATTGACTCGAACAAGTCTAGATTAAATGGTTGCATTGATATTTCGTAAGTTTCGAACGTGGATTTAGATAGAATTGAACAAAGCTATGATATCAATCGGCTTGGATTGACCGGTCACTAACTCAAAAATCTGTAACTGATTTACCTTAATTCAAATAAACCAAAATTCAGATAATTGTTGCCACTAGGGTTCCACTTTTGTGGTAACAACCTTGCCGGATATGTGGGAGGACAGGTATTTAATTTTTGATGGAAAAAAATTCAGATAATTGTTCTAAACTAAACTCAAATGATTTGATTTTTAAATTTGACGTGGGTTATGTTAAACTGATAACAACAAGCATATTTCAAACTAATTTCAATGATAAGTGCTTCTATAATATCAACACCGCTAGAGATCTCACCTCATTTTAGACCCACCTTGTGGCAATATGAGATTAATTCAGTTAACCTGCTACATTTGAAATTATTAATTTATTAGACCAAGTTTCATGCAAATCAAACATTTGCATAGGCCCATTTATTAAAAGTGTAAAATCGACATGATATATTTGTTTAATTTATATATCGATTTCAAATTAATATATTAATTTGTCATATATACTTTCTAAAACATTCTTCCAGTATGATACATGATTTTATAAATTATTTTACCATTCTTTTATAAATTCTTACAACATTCTAATTAGGGGTGGGAATCGGGGCGGGTCGGGACGAGTCAGGGTTTGCCCAACCCTGACCCTACTTTTCAAAAATCTTGTTTGACCCTTATTTTATACCGGGTCGGGACAAGGTCGGTTTGACCCTTACTTTTTTCTACCAGGTCTAGGGACAAAATTCGGGTCGGTATCGGACCGGTTTCGGGATAGCGGGTCGGGTCAAAAATACGGATCAAATAAGATAATTTTCAAAATTTATATATCTATCAAACATAAGTATACATTTATACTAAATTTAAATATTATATGTTTCAATATTTCACTAATTATTAAAAAGCACATAATTAAGAAAACAAAACATTTGAAAATATAGTATACATTTATTAAAATAGGTTAATATACAATTACACATGAGGGTTATATTGTTCAAATTTTTTATTGATTCTTATATTGCATTTTGAATAAATTGATTCTTCTATTGTTGATAGAGTTGATTATAAAAAAGTGAGAAATTTGAAAGAAAATAATAATAATATTTCAATATAGTCTTATAATTTTTAATAAATTTATATATGCGGGGCAGGTCGGACTCTTCGGGTCGGGACATGGTTGACCCACCCCAACCCTATTTTTGAATTCGGGTCAAAATTTCTGACTCATCCCTATACTGGGTCAAAAATATATTGGTTTTACCCGACCAAAAACGGGTCGGGTCAATACCGGGTCACGGGTCGACCCGCCCCAATTCCCACCCCTAATTCTAATGCCCCTATTGGTGGAACTAAGCGATTCCATATGTTACATATAATTCTAAATATTTTTAACTATACACAACCAACTTATGAGGAGTCATAATCAGTGCACCTGGGTGCGCTTAGCTTCGGTGCACCCGGATGCAAAAACTCTTTTTTATATTTTTTGTATTTTTTTATACAATTGTTAATCTAGGTGTATTTAATATGTGTATAAATTTTTACTATTTTCGGAGACTTTTAGATATTTTTTTGATTTTTTAAAATCAGTGGCATTTTCATAATTTATGAATTACAAAAATACTATTGATTTTAAAAAATCAAAAATAAATATGTAAAAGTCTCCAAAAATGGTAAAAAATTATACACATGTTAAATATACCTAGATTAACAATTACATAAAAATTTCAATAAAAATTAAAAAATAGGTGAAATACAGCCGGGTGCACTAAGGCTGGTGCATGCGGTCAGCCTCGAACTTAGGACTCTGTCTCAAAATTATATATTATCATGATAAAAAAAATTATGCCAAACAAAATTACCAAATTGAAAATTGATTTAATCATAAGGCCAAAAATGGGTGACTCCACTGAAATCTTCAGTGGGGTTGAAATTAAAAAGATACTTCCCGACTTCAGCATCTGAAAATAATTCTATAATAAATCATAGAATTATAAAATGAGGATGATAGGTATCTGTGGCAGGTAATCCTGTTACTATTTGTTTGCTATTTCCTATAATTTTTTTAGCATCATAGATGAGTGTGGTTGGACATATCCTATATGCAAGAAATAAAGAGCTTAAATCTTAAAGTTTTGAGCTAGATCACTATATTAGAATCTGCACATATGGATATTAGGGCTGAGTTTGCCTCAAGCCATGAATTTTACTACTCTTTTTAATATTCTCTCCAGATAGTTGGGATAGGCATTATTGGCTTAACGAGAGAAACTGGCCACAACGGCCCTTGAATGAAGCACGGTTGGTTGATGGAGACATAGAGGTGCGTAAAAATGATTGTTGCAGGGACAATTTCTATGGCTCACGCACCCTAGCTCTAAGATTACAATGAACTCTGGTCAGCCATTACCAGTCAAGATAGTGATTTACCACTGAATTGCTTAAATAACAAAATGATTAGCAATCTATCACTTGATTCAGCAGTGTAAGAAATTTTTAAGTTGACATAAAATCAAAAATCTTAAAAATATATATAAATATATCCACAAATGGTAAAACTTGTTTTATATGTTAAATATAATTAGATAAACAAGTGTATGAAGAAAAAATTAAAAAATTATTATAAATGAATTTTTTGATGTTGACTAAGCAGGACATTGGCTTAGCCTAGGCTGATAACCTGATAGAATCATTCCTCTTAGTTATAATCGTATAAAAGGTACCAAACAACCTGACCACATTTTCACCCAAAAATGTCAGCGGAGTAACATGTTATTTTAAAAGGAAAAGATTTTTTTTTGAAAAAGATTTGTACAGCAAAACATAGATGTAAATATAACAATCATATATTTCTCAAATAATAATAATAATAACAATCCCATCGGCATCCCAAACGTCGTTTGAGATATTTTACATGGGTGAGTGATTTGATTTCAGTTAAAAATAAATTTAGATAATTGATTTAAGTAATATTTTTTAACCTTTGATTAGGTGGCACTGCCTTTTTTTTTTCTCTCCCTCTGTTCTGTACTCTCCTCTTCTATCCTGGATGGGGCATTCGATGGTGATAATTTTATATTTCAACCAACAATTTTATACTTTTTAGATCCGATTTAACTAATTTCATTTATTAACATAACCCCTGATTAAATGTAATTCCATATAAGATGATTAATTAGGGTGCCCGTTTATCATTCTTAATGTTGGAATTAAAATTATTCGCAAGTACCACGTGTCCAGAGTTTGGTTTATTAGTTTTGTTGACCCTATTTAATTTCTTAAAATTTTCTTTTTATAATTTCAAAAATATAATTTTTCCAAAAAAAACATTTAGGGTATTTTTTAATTCTCCGTTTTAAATGAAACTTTTAAGTTATCATATTTTTAAGGGGCATTCACATGCATGGCAATGAAAAATTAAAATAATTTCATCTATGCTAATGGTTTATAATTTACAGTGACATGTTTACATAAAATGTAAGGCAAATTTCAAATATACCTATAAAGTTTGCTCCTAATTCTATATATTCACACCTAATTCCATGCATCGGAGAGCGCAAATCTTCAGCGCACACTGGTGCAAAAATCCTTTTCTATTTTTTTAATAATTTGAATTATGAAAATGTCATTAATTTTTAAAAATTCAAAAAAAATATTTACAGATCTTCAAAAATAGTAAAACTTGATAAATGCACGAGAACAGCCCCTCTGTGTTTAAATTAACAATTGTATAAAAAAAATTTAAAATAATTTTTTACACTCGAGTGCACGAGAACAGCCCCTCCTTATTTTACCCACAATGTCATTTATTGCCACGATGTTAGAGTCCTCCCAAACGCGTCGCCGGGCCAAATATGAGATTACTAATATGCTCCCATAAGCTTTTGAAATGCCCAATTTACCCATCCACATCCTGTAACAACGTTGGGAGCAACGACCTCCATCGATCACAGCAGGAGCGAAAAACCCGCCTTTGACATGGCTCAAAGATTCCAGCCATGGCCTCATCCAATGTTAGCGAGTTCTGCAAAGTCCCCCTTTTCCTACTCTCCACGGGGCCGACCCAGCTCCATCCTCACTATCAACAGCTTGCAACACTCCAATTAATCTAATGTTCTTAGATCTTTTTTTCTCTTTTTTTTTTTTTTTGGGGGCCGGATGGTCTTTCACAACCGGCTGCGGAACGGGATTCCCATTTTCAGCCGGTGTGTATTCGAATCCTACAGGGATTTTGAAATATATTTGAGATAGGGGTATTTGGTCTCTTTTTATACGTAGATGGGAGCTAGAGGTCTTCCCACTTGATATGTGGAAGCTTCTTATCGTCTTTCGTTGTAAATTTGTTAGAATTGTCTTTAAGTTTGAAGGTAATATGAATTGAGATATTATGTAAAATATTCTCCAATAAAAAAAATAGCAATCGCACCTATGTCTGCTGTCTAGCGTCGGCTGCAAAAATTGAATTTAGCATCTTCCCAATTTGACCAAGTTCGATGATTTAGCAGTAACGAGTTAGCCGACAACATTGAAGAAGGAGACACGGTAACGACACATGGGTTTCCGGCGACAAACGGCTGCATGCAAGATGAGAGTGGCAGGGAGATTGGTGGCAAGATCCGATGGAAGAGGCGATGAAAGTGTGGATCTCAAAGAAGGGTTGGGAAGGGCAGAGGTTGGCTATCGATGATGGAAGGTAAAGGTTGTGTAGTCGGAAGAGCCAGAGACAGATGATCAAGACCAAAGTCGGGGATAATCGTATTTGTCATGGCAGCGCTGGTTCTCTGCCTACAGATTATCGATCAACGGAGGAAGGTTGGTTGGCTTTGATGGAATCCATTTGCTGGAAAGAGGATCGGGTCGGGCAGATGCTCGTCTCTGCGATGGTGAGACGCCTGATTTTATTGAACCCTTCTCTAACGGTGGCTGATGAATGGTGTTCTGATTGCTGCTGATGAGGTGGTCGGAGCTCATAGAGATGACGCGGCGGGCCTTTGGAATCTGGCGAATCTGTTAAGGGCTGCTGCAGATCAGTCGTCTTGCGTTTCTGGCTCGGCAGCCATGAGAAGCTTGAAGATGGGGAAGACAAGCACCGTTGCGCTGTTGCTATTGGGTTCTGTTGAATTTAATGGAAGGTGGGTGCTTGGTTGCCGAAGAAGAATGGTTATTCTGATTCATGTCCCGACGCTGCAGCGACTGGCTAAATCGGTGGCTGAAATGATGGGTACAGCACCGGGTACAGCACCGGATTTAGCGGGTATAATTAAAATTCGTCCTAAATGATAATATAAATTTCCAAAAAAAAATTTCCCAATTTATTCTAATGTACAACATGACTTTAAAAATTTTAAATTTTCAACCAACAAAAGCAAATAAACAACAGCTGTAAAATAAAAAAATTTTAAAAAAATTCAAGCATCGTAAATATAAGCAGTTATAATATCAGTCTATGGCGTTAAAAATGATTTAAACTCCAGTGACAGGAAACAAGATAGCTGGGTCCGATGGCAAAGCAAGCAAATAATAAAAATGATTTATTATTAGTGTGAACTATTGGAACGTAGAAGAGATTTGATTAAAATAAATAATTAACCCCATTATACCTATGGCATTTTGAAATGGGTGTCTTACCTTAATCTTCTCTCGTCGTGAATCTTCCCCTAATGTCTGCCCATCTTGGAAATTTTAGCTGCTTGGATTAATGGCACATGCAGCTACTGAAATTCGATGAATAAGATGTATTTGATCATTAGTTGCTATTGGTGGCTGCTACTAATTTGCTTGGAGTTGAGGTCACTGGATTGAAAAAGAACAATTGAAACCTCCTTGGACAATAACCGTAGTCGGTACGGGTCCTTGGCTGCTCCACTCGGTGCTTTGGGGGTGAATAAGTGATGGAGCACTAAATCTGGTACTCCACTGCCGGCCTGAATTATGTGTTCATGCATCCGAGTTTTGCAATATAATCATGAAAATAATTTGTAGTTCTGCCCCACTGATGTTTAATAACCCACAATAATCCCAAAATTTTTTTTAAATAAGATATTTGATAAAAATATATTTTTCATAATACCCCTTTTGTTAAATGCAACTTTTGTACTTAAATGGGCGAAAATAATATTAAAATGATAAAAATATGCAATTATCACCATGATACTATTCTAATTAACGTAAAGAGAAAGTCTAATTTAGGTTGTTTTCTTTCTACTTCTAAGAGGTTTTTACATTTTTCTTACTTTCTTATAATAAATTGTCAATTCAGATTTTTTTTAGTGAAGGATTTGCGACTAAATCATCATAGGATGAATAAAAATATATATATTGATATGAGAAACTCAACCCAAGCACCAATTCCAAAATAGGATGAGAGGTTAAGTTTACAAATAGGATTATGATTGAAATTTTAGAAATAGAGTTAAGGTTAAGGTTGCAATGAATTTAAGATTTATAAGCCCAAGCCACACCTGTAATTTCAATGCTTAGCATGACAACAAGAATTTGTTGATTTCCTGGTCATCACTTATTTTATGCTTTAATTATTAATTTTAGGCATAAACAAAATGACAAAAGCAAAAGCTAATAATATTTATCCAAATAAGATTTGAATTTATCATGTCGCACATGGGCAAAAGCCTATACATTGTGCTAAAAAGACCTAGGGATATAAATAGAATTCGTGTCAACTCCAACTCAACTAACCCAACCCGATTTATAATAAGGTTAGATTAGGCATTTTGGAAAATAATAAATTACATGAGTTGAATTGACCCAATTTCAAAAGTGGGTTGGTTTGTATTGAATGGTTGTCAACTTGACCTAACCCAATTTTATATATTAGTGTAAATTATGATAGATTATTAAAAATAGTCCTACGTTAGCAAATAATACATACAAAATAACTTGTATTGTTGTTTTGGAATAAGATCATTTAAAAATTATATTACTGTACAAGTCATAAATTGAAAAGTATTTCTATAAAAAAATATTATTTCAATAAATTTAATTAATTTATTAACCTGATTTCGAGACCAAATCGATTTCTATAAAGTTAAAATAGAGTTGGATTAAGGTGTGAAAATAGAATTAAAAGTAGGATTGTATCAAAATTTTACACGGTAGGTTAAAGTTACGTTTACTCCAACCTAAGTCAGCTCGACCTAATTTACTCTCTTACCTGCAACCAACTGTTGAGAAACAAACAAGTCCTAAGGGATTAATTAATTAATTAATTAATTTCCCAAAGGGCCTTTGGGGTGTAAAATAGGCCAAGCTAAAGTTCTACATACGTATTCTCTTTTTTGGATGTGAATTGAGGCTCACTTCAGCTCGAAATTGAACCACGCACGCACACACTAATGTCAAGCCACTAGGAAATGCAAGTATTGATCATGTAAGCCTTATCTTATTAGCAACAATTTCAAACAACCTTGCCCCGAAATTATTTGTAAAATCTTAACCTTGAACTAATCCTAAGTAACAAGGTGGAATGCGCGTTGAATTTGATGAATGGAATTAAAATATATCAAATAAAATTAGGTTGATGGTTCCAACCATAATAAATGTATACTTGTCTCAAATCCATATTTTCCATTAACTGCAACATTAAAAATTATCCTCCACAAACTTGTTAAAAAAAATTATCCTCCAATCCAAAATACCAAGTGAAAGCGAGGCAATACTGGCGGGAATTGGGGTTTGGGGAAGAAAGACTTCCAGTGTTTCTCAGCTCCGTAATTACTCAAGGACTCAAAAGACTTAAAACCTACCCACCATATGTTACTAGGGCAATAATAATAGCATTAGTTCAGAACAAAACTTGTATCCATATTTTCAGTAATGATCACATTTAGAATAGCATAAACCACCACAAATTTTAACCTAATTCCAAATATGACAAAAAATTCTACTCCTAACTCCAAATATGACAATGTTGCTAGGTTCTTTTAGATGAAAAATATTCCGGTACAACATCACTACACCACAATTACGGTACAATTATTTCAAAATAGGCCCCGTATGATCATAAAATTATAATTTATCCCACCCATTGTATTTAGAATTATATATTCTATTACCATACCAATTTTCATTTCAATTGGATGTGTATGAACTCCGTCTGAAAATGATACAAATTTCGTGTAATAAAATAGTTTAATGTAAATAAAACTTTAAAATTGTTTTTTCAACATGTAAATCATTTACTATAAAATTTATATATGGATAAATAATTATATAAAATATCAATATATTTAAGTAGATGTGGCGTCCATTTTGGACCAAATGCACCGTTAGTTATAATTCAACTTCCCAACACAAGAAAGGTAAAGATTCTCCCTTTACATAATGAGAAAATTTTCCAAAATGACCAAATTGCCCTACTCTATCTTTTAAAGGTGCAGTGCATGCATAGGAGAGGTTGGGTCCAAGGCAATGTAGCTCTAGGGGTGGGAATCGGGGCAGGTCAACCCGTGACCCGCCCCGCCCCGACCCTATTTCAAACCGGGGCGGGTCGGGATTATATACCCGGCGGGGCGGGTCAAGGGTTTAATATTTTCTAAAAAATTCGAGTCGGGGCGGACCTACACCTGCTTACCCGTACCCTAATAATATATAATTTTTGTAAACCTAAACCTACCCCGAACTCCCGTCTTCCGCAGTCCGCAGAGCGCAGTCGCCGTTTATTGCTAAGAGGCCAACGCCCGCATCCAGATCCGGATCTGCCATCCGCGCACGCGCTCCCTGTCTCTACCTTCCTCCCCCTCTCTCAAGTGTCGCAGAGCAGCAGACTTGCAGGCAGCAGAACGCCTTCAGCTGTTCAACAGTTCAGAGGCATCAGCCCTTCAGGCCTTCACCCGTTCACCGTCGACGCCCTTCGACTCCATTAGCTGAACTCCAAGTCTCCAGGTCACCGTCATCTCCTGCGTCGTCAGCTTCAAGTCTCCGAGCATCATCTCCGGTGCCGATTTCCTCTCCGTCTCCGAGCATCATTTCCGGCGTCAATTTCCTTTCTGTCTCCGAGCATCATTTCTGGCCCGATTTTCTCTCCTTTCCGGCGTCGATTTCCTCTCCACAAGATCCAGAACTGTAGGCCTTCCAATCTTCCGGTGCATCTTAAGTTGTTGCCAAAGCCATTGAGATTTATTTGTGGTCCTCCCTCTCGCGCATGCTTTTGAACCATCTCAATCAACCAGTCTTCTTTTTTATCTCACCGTCTGTTTCTCTCTTTCTTCTCCTCAAAATGGTTAAATAAATGGCTGACAGTGATAGATGTGTACATCTATAGCTGCTCTATGTGGCACGGGCAATTCATTTTGATTCTTTACCAGACTGCGATGGCTCATACGCATGTGGTCAGCAATTGTTGAATCAGCAATAGCAGCGGCTAGTGGGAAAGAAAAGCCATTGTGTTTCCTCAACGAGTTCTAATGTTTTTCTTCTACCTCCCTAATGTTCTTTTACAAATGATTTGATATTTTAATTATTTAATTTTTTTTTATTTTTTTTGCAATAATCTTGTTTATTTCAGTTTTACCCTGTCATATAATAATTATTTACCCACTTTTTGAAATATTCACTCACCCGTACTTTCTTGCTTTAACCACATTAACAAAAGCCAAATCCATCGTTATTTAATTATGATCGAAAGTGTTATTGGTTGTTGTTTTGTTTTATTTATTGAATTGCATAGGTGTTATTCAGATCATGCATTCTAGAAGCTTTCGTTACAACACAAAAGTATTATCAACATTCTTTATACTGTTCAGGTAAAATTGCTCTCCTACTACCTACTTAAACAACTATCATTTTAATTCTAAATGTGACATTATTATTATTTTTGTTGAAGGTAAACAACAAAAGACATGGAATGAGTTCAAACAATTAGCAGTTCAATATTTAAATTGTGAACAAAATTTTGAACGAGGTATGTTTCATTAACTTGTTCTTATATAGGTGAATAAATATTCATGTTTTATTTAAGTATTTATGTTTTACTTTGATTGATTAGTAATAGATTGAAGCATATAGTAGTTAAATTTAATATAGATTGTATTTATACTTGATATATTCATAAATTCTTAAAAATTTCTTACTTGACCCGTAGTTTTAACCCGACCCGTTCCCGACCCGAATTTTGTCCCGAGACCTAGTAAAAAAAATAAGGGTCAAACTGACCTTGTCCCGACCTGGATAAAAATAAGGGTCAAACCAAAATTTTGAAAGGTAGGGTCAAGGTTGGGCACACCTTGACCCGTCCCGACCCGCTCCGATTCCCACCCCTATGTAGCTCCAAAGTACAATCTGATCTAAAATTTTGTATTGTTTTTTATATTGCGTCATTGTTTCTCTTAATATCTTATTACTACAACTAATAATGAAATCGTTTGTACTTTCACCTAGGGTAATTTTGTAACTTCAATTTATTTCATTTATTTTTAATACTATCTTATTACAATAGCCAATGATGACATCGTAAGGGGTAATTTTGTAAATTCACAACATCTTTAACGTCAGCCTCATCTGCGCCATTTTTTCGATCGTGCAGTCATATATATATATAGAGAGAGATCCGATCCTGTGCAGTCCGCTGTAAAATGGACCCCACACATATTAGATTGTAATGAAATTTTATACACTCATTTATCCATATATAAATCATACTTTAGACGGTTTAGATGTTGAAAAAACCACTTTAAACTTGATATTTACATTAAACTATTTTATTACGTTGATTTTGCACCATTTTAAGATGGAGACTATACACATGTTGGATTTGGATGAAAATTGGTATGGTAATAAAGTGAACAATTCTAAATACAATGGGTGGGTAGATTTTCTATTTATGATCAAGTGGGGCCCATAGTGCATGGACTGCACGGTGCAGTCGCATGCACTGGATCATTTCCCATATATATATATATATAGATAAATCGTGGTCATATTTGAAATTAATTACTAATAATAAAATCTAAGACCAAAAACTAACCACAGTTAGGTCACTGCACTGACAAACCCTACCATTCTTCCTCCCTCTTCCATAAAGCAACAACGCCACCCAGAAAATCAGAAATTTTTCATCAAAGAAGAGCACTCCTCACCATCCATTCCTTCCCAATCTACCTGGTCCAGTCGTAAAAATGAAGCAAAAGGGGCCACTCATGCATTTGCAATGCTTTTCAAAATGTCGCCTAAATAAGAGCCGCTGCAATGGCTAGCTAGCACCAAATGATGTCTGATTGGTAAGCCAGCAACTGCCCACCCAAAAATGACAGTACTAAACGTCGACAATGCCCTAAATCAATACGGGTTAGTTTAACAACTCTCTTGAAGTTGACAGTTTGCAAGCCATATGGGCGCACTGCGTGGAAAAAATATGAAAATGACTTGGTCAACATAGGCTTCCAACAGAGAGCATGTCACGCCGTAGATGCAACTCACTCAGTCACTGTGACAAACATGTTGACTGTTTGTTCAGAAAGCAGACCTTACCATTTCCCTCACGTGTTGTGCACGTGATATTCAAAGATAGTAGTACCTTACAGCAACTCAGATGCATTCAATTTTTCTAAAATGTATATATCATATAAAAAATAAACCAATAATTATTTTCTAGAGTTTCTTGCAAATCAACCAGAAAGAACAGAACTGTTGACATGTTATCTACAACACAGTAAAGTTTTGTACGATAGGACCCTTTTGTGGAAACAGCCAAATGACAGAGAACAACTCAGACCAAAATTTCAGGTGCTACTTCAGAATTGCATTTGTCTAGGCAATGTTAAGGGAGGGTAGCATTTCTATTTTTTAACAAAACCATCACTGGGATTCGGGAAACAAGCCACAACATTTGTCATTTGATGGTAGAATAGGTGATGAATTCCCTTGAGGTAAACTGAAATGGTTGATGAGGAATGGGGTTCCTGTTACACAATAGAAAATTAAACATTAATTACAGGGCTGCTGTAGAATAACACGTGAAAGATGAGCGGATTATGACATACGGTCTAGGCCCATAGAGTTTGAACTGGCGCACATGCTAAGTTTTGATCTTTTACGACCGGTCGGTCGATCCGCTGCGTCCGACCAACGTTGAGAGTCGTTGGATCCTGCGGGCATTTTTTCGGCCGTTGGATGAGATAGCAAAAAAGCTACGGGAGGAGTAGGCGTTTAATGACCGAATTTTGTCTGACTAGCCCCTGTCAGCGACGGAAATTTCACCAGCCCCCCTTCCTCACCTCTCTCTCACAATCTCTCTCTCTACACCCTCTCTCTCCCAGTCTCTCTCTCTCTCTCTCTCTCTCTCTCTCCCTCCCTCCCTCCCTCGGCAGTCTCTCTCCCGCTCCCGCTGCTCCCTCTCTCCCTCCACACACTCTCTCTCCCCCGCTCCTGGAAGGCCATTGGCTGTGGCTCCCTCCGTCAACCACCCACCATTCCGACACTGGCACTCTCGACTCGACAGGTAAACTCCCGCCCTCTCCCTCTCTCTCTCTTTGCGCGCTCCCTCTTCTTCCCTCTTGCCCTCTCCCTCTCTCCCAATCAGCCCCGGCTGCTCCCTCCCTCCTCCCCCCATCCCTCTCTCTCTCTCTCCCGATTTCTCCCTCCCTCCGCCACTCGGCCTCCCTCCCGCCCTCTCCCTCTCTCTCTCTCTCTGCGCTCCCTCTTCCTCCCTCCCTCTCCCGCTGCTCCCTCCCACCCTCTCCCTCTTTACCGATCAGCCCCCGATTTCCCTCCCTCCTCCCACCCTCTCTCTTCCTATTTTCTCTCCCTCCGCCGCTCGCCCTCCCTCCCGACCAACACGCCCCTCTCCCTCCCTCCCTCTCCCACCACGCGTCAGGCCTCTTCCTTCACTCGCATTAGCTACCCAACACCAAAGGGCCTGTTTGGCTTCCGATGCAAACAGTCAGTGGCCGCCTGTCATCAGGCCTCCTTGTCGCTGATGCTGATCAAGTCTGATCAGGCAGGCATGCCAATTTACTTGTCTTGAATTTTAAATTTATTTTTTTCAAAAATCAACTTCCGTGAAAATTATGTTTCAAAATTTGGAAAAACTATGTAATCAAATTTTAAAATGGTTATTATATTATTCCCCCATTTAAAATTTCTATCCGATTATTTTAACGTGGCCAAATTAAATCAAAAACATGCGTTGCCAAAACTTTACTAATTTTTTTAATTAAATAGTGTTTCCTGCTTGATAATGTTGTCTTTAGAAAGAGTACTTTTTTATAAGTAATTAATGAGAGGGAACTAATTAATTATTAGTTTGTAAATTCTTGGAATTAGCAATGATTTCAAAATGTTATGGGAACTTTTGTTAGAGTATATCTTAGCAGCACTCACCTTCTAGCTTGCAGTATTATTGAGTTTATTGATTTCATATCATCAATATGGGCATTACTGATGGAAGTTGGAAAGACGCAAAGTTACTATGACTATTGTAACATGGAAAACATCAGTTAGAAAAAGAGCAAGAAAAAACCTCTAGAAGTTGGGGCAAAAGTTACTTCCACAATGTGTAATGATCACAAGTGATTTGATTCCCTGCGTCTTGCATGTTTCATAGTAATAGGTATTAGTTCTTTCCTTTCGAGCAAGACAGGGGAAAATTGCGCCATAGACCCTCTAACTATGCGTATTGGCATTTTGCACCCCGATATTTGCATATTAGCATTTTAGACCCCCAAAAGTTTGACCTTTGCATTTTACCCCGCGCGCCCTCACGGTGTCAAAAAATCAGCGTCTGGCCATCCGAAATGACGAGAATACCCATGATAGAAAAAGCAGAGGCCACAACACCAGACTGGCCACCTAGAGGAAACTGAAGGTAAAGGTGGTGAGTGGCTTCGGCCACAACATCCCAAAACTAATGTGCCCATCCGCAGCCGAAGCATCAAGCAGCAGCACGATGGTGATCAGCATGGGCAAGTACAACACAAACATCCTAGTGAATGTCGCAGACCAGACGGTGATGGTGGATTCAAGAGTGGGTCTTCGAGATTTGATTAATAAGGTGGAAGAGGCGGGGTTGAGCCTGGTGCCTGCTCCTTACTGGGAAGGCGTGAGCATTGGAGGAATTGTTGGGACAGGATCTCATGGCAGCTCGTGGTGGGGTAAAGGAGGCTCTGTTCACGATCATGTTGTTGGGATGAGCCTTGTTGTTCCTGCTGGGGCGTCCGAGGGATACGCCAAGATCATCCGACTTGGCCCTCATAATCCGCTGTTCAATGTAGCAAGAGTCTCGCTGAGCCTGTTGGGCGTCGTCTCAAAGGTAAATTCTTCTGTTTTCCTATGCTCTGAGTTTGATGTATCTACTGATGCGAGAAACTGAATTGAACTGATGATGACTGCAGATAACGCTGTCATTAGAGTCTGGATTCAAAAGAAGTATCACCTATTCATTCAAAAATGACGTTGGGTTGGAAGATGCGTGGAAGAAAAAGAAGATCTGGTAATAACATAGCAAGAAAGAACCGAAGGAATCTGAACACTAATAATACGACTATCTTGAATCATATCTTAGTCACGGGAATTTTTACGTTGGTTTTTGCAAAAGTTCAGACTTATGAGGTTGACTGATGGGCGGCCGACGTATGCGATGAAAAACGCCATTGCCGTAAGTCCTCCATTCAAGTAGTAGGGCCAACATCTAAGAGCTCAGTCTGCAATGACCAAATTAAGGATCCAATTTCCACCCCTTGCGCAGCCATCCACATACCATCCAAAGAGCCCGAATCAAATGGCAGATGCCTTCGGCTTATTAAAAATAATTAATATGACAAATGGCGGTATCCATGGAAATTCCCCAATTAGCCCATCACCAGCAACCCGGTCATTTTCACCAACTTGCCACCAAACACCATCTCATCACCACCAGAAAATCAACGGCTAACTCATTCCTTCCTCATAAACCAAATCCGACATCCATGGTAACAATCCTTGCAACCAGCATCTAAAAATTTCAGAAACAAATTCAACTGCTTGCAACCCCCAATTCGAAACTAAAAAAGAATCCCAAACTGCAGTTGCTCTGTTGAAGCTGGTAGCCACCAATGATTTCAATCAGGCTGTTAATCCATCAGCCTACCTTACAGTACCGGACATAAAATTCCATAAGGACAGCCATGGCCACCTTTCTTCTTCATTAACTAGCAAGGCACCCCTTCCCTTCAACCCACCAGAAACCAGCGACTGCAAATCTGTCACTCATCCAATCAGCTTTGATGCAACCGAAATGGCCATCCTGAAACTCATTTTCAATCATGATCAGCAGCATCTATTTGCAGTTAAATCCGTCTAATTCAAAATTTTAGCAACAGCAGCATGCCTAATCTAGCCTTGAGATGGAACAGAAGGAAGGGTAGAAGAGAAGAGGGCAGCTAAAACGACTATCGTGCAGTAACATGCAATGTGAAGGAGAAATCCCGAAGACCTACTCTTGAATCCACCGTCACCGTCTTCCACCTTATTAATCAAATCCCGAAGACCCACTCTTGAATCCACCGTCACCGTTTGGTCTGCAACATTCACTTGGATGTTTGTGTTGTACTTGCCCATGCTGATCACCATCGCGCTGCTGCTTGATGCTTCGGCTGCGGATGGGCACGTCAGTTTTGGGATGTTGTGGCCAAAGCCGCTCACCACTTTTACCTTCAGTTTCCTCTAGGTGGCCGGTCTGGTGTTGTGGCCTCTACTTTTTCTGTCATGGGTATTCTCGTCATTTCGGACGGCCAGACGCTGATTTTTTGACGCCGTGAGGGTGCGGGAGGTAAAATGCAAAGGTCGAAACTTTTGGAAGTCTAAAATGCTAATACGCAAATATCGAGGTCCAAAATGCCAATACATATAGTTAGAGGGTCTATGATGCAATTTTCCCGCAAGACAGCATTTAGCACCTGTGATGTAATTGAGCTGCATATTGGAAAGCCATGGAGATGTAAAAGAGTGTTTTGTCTGCATTTCCTTTTCTGTTTGGAGCGCTGTTTCAGGTATACATACCGTGCTATTCTTGTTTTGTTTGCCATTTCCTCCTTGTCAGCGCAACTTATTGTGATCCTGTTAAAAATTTTATATTTCTAAAATGATAAAGAATACAAAGAATAAAATTAATATAGATAAGTTAATTATGTGAATAGTTTTATAAAAATGATTGAAAAATAGAATAGTTGTATAAAAATATGTAAGAAAATAATTAAAAATATAATAGTATGTGAAATGTTTTAACTTATATTTTTATGTTATCCCCAAATAACACACCCCTATTGAGAGTTACAAAGAGTCACAAGATATCAATGGAGCCAAAATAAAATTCCTTTAAAAATATTTGTTAAATACAAATGAGGCTTTTAGCTAATAGAAATAACAGATTTCTGCAGGGAAACACCTTTACAAAGGCCAAAAGATGACATGATCATTTTCATGTCATTAACAATGTTGGTAATTTGGAAGGGCCCATAAGGGCTCTGGCATAGGCTATGGGCAAAATGATGTTATTTTCTTTCCTTTCCCTACATACGCATGCTTTGTAAAACTGTTGTAATCATTTGCTTCAATGGCATCCAATATCTGCCTATACAACATCACGGAAGCCCAGACCTGAGAACATTATCAAAAGAAAATGTCGGAAATCATACCTAGCACATTAAGAGTATTAGCTGTTAAACTGGAAATCCTCTCTTAAAAATCAATCTCATCCATGTGAAATGCCAGAAGTCCAAGAATTTTCTGAATATGCATATAATCGGCACATTGGGCTGCAATGCTAGCACAACGTGAGCTACAGATTATAAGATGGCAAAAGAAACACATTTTTATCATTTCATTTCTGTCAATCCTTGGCTCACTGGTGCTCAAGGGTGGGGCATAGTGGTCCAATTAATAGAGCATAGGATGAAGACAGGTGCACATGATAGCATGTGCTCAGAATATACTTAAATCATTTATGACATGAGTCGCCTTTCGAATTTTTATTTGAAGATAAGAGGACAAATAAAATCTTACTCTTCTCCTACATCTCTGAGTATATTTGTGAGCTGGTTGGCAATCCTGAGAGCTAAAGCCGCATTGTAAACCCTCTCCATAGAATCTGGTGTGATTCCCATAACTGGAACACTCATTAGCCCAACTGTCCCAGCGACATAGTAACAGTAGAGATAGAGTTCATCGAAGTTCTCATATCTTGATTTCCTCATATCCAATCTCATTCTTTCAATCATGTCCTTAAATGGTTGTTCGAAGCAAAAAGGAAATACCTCAATTCAAATTCTATGAGTTATTAAATTACTGCTCATGCAGTGAGGAGTTAAATTGTTGAATGTAGAACATCATCGTTAAATATACACATTAGAATTTTCAAAATTTTCCTATGGACACATATTTCCTGTCAATGGACAAAGAAGGGATCAAATGAACTTTGGACATGGACTACCCGCAACTGTTTGCGTAGCAAAAAAAAATGTGGGAACCAGGTCATCTATATCTTGAGAGTCCATTTGTTCATGAGGCACTATGTGTCTATGCATTTCCAGAAGAATATGCCTATATAGTCTGCACATCAAGGACCACTAGTTCAATTCTACCTAGATATCAACTGGAAACTTTGACATAGGAGCCGACAGAACCACATCATACATGTCATATGGACAGCCCTCGAAAAGATTGTTCAATCTTTCCTCCCATCGACCCAAAGTTGTTGGTGTTATGTGTGAAGCATTAGGACCATCTACAAGCTCATCTGTCCTCCTGCACCATACTGAACACTGTTGTCAGAAATCAAAAGAATATGACTATTTAAAAATAAGTACTTGTACTCCAAAAATTAAAGGGAAATTCAATGTCAATTTTGGAGTGGAGTATGGCACATTTCATTAACATCTCTAGAATACAACAATTTATCATCGATAACAGCTAGTTCATGTACAACAGTACAGGAAATCTCATTCTCCTAATTATGGGAACAATCATCCAAGGGGACAAGCCCCAGGATCCCTCCAACTGAACTGGATCAATTAGCCAATTGGCAGCTATCAAATGGATAACTTAAGAATCTAGTCAACAATTTTTAAGGGTCATTGCAATCGTTAATTCCATGTGATCTCATGGCTACCCTCCATCCAAATAAGACCCTACAATTGTGTGGTCCATATTTACTCTCATTTTAATCCTCATTCACCCAACTAGCCCTGAACCTTATCAGGGCAGAAACTGCCTATAATGCAAGAACAACTACTAGAAGCTAGGAGATCCATGATGCTTACAGAATTCGAATAAGGGGACAAGCCCCAGGATCCCTCCAACTGAACTAGATCAATTAGCCAATTGGCAGCTATCAAATGGATAACTTAAGAATCTAGTCAACAATTTTCAAGGGTCATTGCAATCGTTAATTCCATGTGATCTTATGACTACCCTCCATCCAAATAAGACCCTACAGTTGTGTGGTCCATATTTACTCTGATTTTAATCCTCATTCACCCAACTAGCCCTGAACCTTATCAGGGCAGAAACTGCCAGTAATTCAAGAACAACTACTAGCGCTAGGAGATCCATGATGCTTACAGAATTCGAACAAGAAACAATATCACTATGTTAGTCATTTCTGAGAAGAAAAATATGTGCACTACATTTATTGTGTAAAGTCCAAAGACCAATGGCTATGCCTTTTTAATTCTTTTTTTAACTGTCGTTAATTTATTCATCACTTTTTTCTTTTTTAAAAGAGAAATATGAAAGTTTTGCCAACGCATGTTTTTTCTTTAATTTGGTCGCGTTAAAATAATCGGATGGAAATTTTAAATGGGGGAATAATATAATAACCATTTTAAAAATTGTTTATACAGTTTTTCCAAATTTTGAAACATAATTTTCACGGAAGTTCATTTTTGAAAAAAATAAATTTAAAATTCAAGACAAGTAAATTGGCATGCCTGCCTAATCAGACTTGATCAGCATCAGTAGCAAGGAGGCCCGATGACAAGCAGCCACTGACTGTTCGCATCGGAAGCCAAATAGACCCTTTGTGTTGGGCAGCTAGTGTGAGTGAAGGAAGAGGCCTGACACGTGGTGGGAGAGGGGAGGGAGGGAGAGGGAGGGCGCTGGTCAGGAGGGAGGGCGAGCGGCGAAGGGAGAAAAAATAGGAAGAGAGAGGGCGGGAGGAGGGAGGGAAATCGGGGGCTGATCGGGAGAGGGTGGGAAGGAGCAGCGGGGAGAGGGAGGGAGGAAGAGGGAGCGCGCAGAGAAAGAGAGGGAGAGGGCAGGAGGGAGGCCGAGTGTAGAGGGAGGGAGAGAGAGAGAGGGACGGGCGGGAGGAGGGAGGGGAGCAGCCGGGGGCTGATCAGGAGAGAGAGAGAGAGGGCGGGAGGGAAGAAGAGGGGAGCGCGCAGAGAGAGAGAGAGAGGGAGAGGGCGGGAGTTTACCTGTCGAGTCGAGGGTGTCAGTGTCAGAATGGTGGGTGGTTGACGGAGGAAGCCACAACCGATGGCCTTCCGGGAGCGGGAGAGAGAGTGTGTGTGGAGGGAGAGAGGGAGCAGCGGGAGCAGGAGAGAGAGAAAGAGCAGGACTGGGAGAGAGAGAGATCACGAGAGAGAGGTGAGGGAGGGGGGCTGGCAAATTTATCATCGCTGACAGGGGTTGGTCAGACAAAATCCGATCATTAAACGCCTGCTCCTCCCGCAGCTTTTTTGCCGTCTCATCCAATGGCCGAAAAAATGCCTGCAGGATCCAACGGCTCTCAGTGTTGGTCGGAGCAGCGGATCGACCGACCGGTCGTAAAAGATCAAAACTTAGCATGTGCGCCAGTTCAAACTCTATGGGCCTAGACCGTATGTCATAATCCGCTCATCTTTCACGTGTTATTCTACAGCAGCCCTGTAATTAATGTTTAATTTTCTATTGTGTAATAGGGACCCCATTCCTCATCAACCATTTCAGTTTACCTCAAGGGAATTCATCACCTATTCTACCATCAGATGACAAATGTTGTGGCTTGTTTCCCGAATCCCAGTGATGGTTTTGTTAAAAAATAGAAATGCTACCCTCCTTTAAAATTGCCTAGACAAATGCAATTCTGAAGTAGCACCTGAAATTTTGGTCTGAGTTGTTCTCTGTCATTTGGCTGTTTACACAAAAGGGTCCTATTGTGCAAAACTTTACTGTGTTGTAGATAAGATGTCACCAGTTATGTTCTTTCTGGTTGATTTGCCAAGAAACTCTGGAAAATAGTTATTGGTTTATTTTTGATATGATATATATATATATATTTTAGAAAAATTGAATGCAACTGAGTTGCTGTAAGGTACTACTACCTTGAATAACACATGAGGGAAATGGTAAGGTCTGCTTTTTGATCAAACAGTCTACATGTTTGTCACAGTGACTGAGTGGGTTGCATCTACGGCGTGACATGCTCTCTGTTGGAAACCCACGTTCACCAAGTCATTTTCATATTTTTTTCCCCGCGGTGGGCCCATGTGGCTTGCAAACTGTCAACTTCAAGAGAGTTGTTAAACTGTCCCGTATTGATTTTAGGGCATTGTCGACATTTAGTACTGTCATTTTTGGGTGGGCAGTTGCTGGCTTACCAATCAGACATCACTTGGTGCTAGCTAGCCATTGCAGCGGCTCTTATTTAGGCGACATTTTGAAAAGCATTACAAATGCATGAGTGGCCCCTTTTGCTTCATTTGTACGATTGGACCACGTAGATTGGGAAGGAATGAGCGGTGAGGAGTGCTCTTCTTTGATGAAAAATTTCTGATTTTCTGGGTAAAGAGGTATTAGCGTCGTTGCTTCATGGAAGAGGGAGGAAGAATGGGAGGGTTTGTCGGTGCAGTGACCTAACTGTGGTTAGATTTTGGTCTTAGATTTTATTATTAGTAATTAATTTCAAATATGACCACGATTTATCCATATTTATATATATGACTGCACGATTAGAAAAATGGCGCAGATGAGGCTGACGTTAAAGATGGTGTGAATTTACAAAATTACCCCTTACGATATCATCATTAGCTATTGTAATTAGATAGTATTAAAAATAAATGAAATAAATTGAAGTTACAAAAATTACCCTAGGTGAAAGTACAAACGATTTCATTATTAGTTGTAGTAATCAGAACAATGACGCAATATAAAAAACAATGCAAACATTTAGATCAGATTGTACTTCGGAGCTACATTGGACCCCAACCACTCGTGCACTGAAGCTCAGTGCGCCTGGGTGTGTTAAACGATTTTTTTACTTGTTTTTTGAATTTTTTTTTATACAAGTGTTAGTATAAGTCTATGTAACATGTGTATCGATTTTTTATAACTAACGGTGCATTTGGTCCAAAAATGGGCTCCACATGTATTTAAATGTATTGATATTTTATACAATTATTTATCCATGTATAAATTTTATAGTAAATAATTTACACGTTGAAAAAATAATTTTTAAAGTTTTATTTACATTAAACTATTTTATTACATTGAATTTGGATCATTTTAAAACGGAGTATATACATATATAATTGGGATGAAAATTGATATGATAATAGAATATATAATTCTAAATACAATAAGTAGGATATATTATAATTTTATGATCATATGAGGTCCATTTGAGATAACTGCACTGTACTTGTGGCGTAGTGAAGTTGTACTTGAATATTTTTCATCTAAAAGAACCTAGCAACATTTTCATATTTGGAGTTAGGAGTAGAATTTTTTGTCATATTTGGAATTAGGTTAAAATTTGTGGTGGTTTATGCTATTATAAATGTGATCATAACTGAAAATATGGGTACCAGTTTTGTTTTGAACTAACTCTATTGTTATTACTCTAGTAACATATGGTGGGTAGGTTTTAAGTCTTCTTGAGTCCTTGAGCTATTATGAAGCTGAGAAACATCGGAAGTCTTTCTTCCCCAAACGCCAATTCCCGCCACTATTGACTCACTTTCACTTGGTATTTTGGATTTGAGGATTTCTTTTTTACAAGTTTGTGGAAGATAATTTTTAATGTTGTAGTTAATGGAAAATATCGATTCGAGACAAGTGTGCATTTATTATGGTTGGAACCGTGGACCTGATTTTATTTGATATATTTTAATTCCATTCATCAAATTGAATTCAACATGCATTCCACCTTGTTATTTAGGATCATTTTAAGGTTAAGATTTTACAAATAATTTCAGGGCAAGGTTGGTTGAAATTGTTGCTAATAAGATAAGGCTTACATGGTCAATACTTGCATTGCCTAGTAGCTTGACATCAGTGCGTGCGTGCGTGCGTAAGTAAGATCCGGTTCAATTCCGAGCTGAAGCGAGCCTCAATTCACATCGAAAAAAGAGAAGATGTATGTAGAACTTTAGCTTGGCCTATTTTACACCCCAAAGGCCCTTTAGGAAATTAATTAATTAATTAATTAATCCCTTAGGACTTGTTTGTTTCTCAACAGTTGGTTCCAGGTAGGAGAGTAAATTAGGTCGGGCTAACTTAGGTTGGAGTAAACATAACTTTAACCTACCGCTAGGGGTGCAAGTTAGTCCGGGTGTCCCCCGGGTAGGGGTGGAAACCTACCCTTACCAATTTTTTAAAAAATGTCTACCCTACCATTTTTTTAGACCGAGTCGGTCCGGAGCCTACCCTACCCAATTTTCTCAAGTGCGGATCAGTTCCTAAAAACGTTATGCATCCAAATTGGCTCCAAATACAGAAATACTAGATTATGAAAAGAATTTTTCAATGAAACAGAAATATCAACAATACTTATACACAACACAAAATCTGTAAACTTGAATAACTAAAAAAAATATGAAGTTGGAGACATTGATACATGTAGAAATTTTCACAATCAAGTAGCAATTGATATGGAAATAACTTGTTTCACTTGGTAAAATTTCATAACCAACACAAAATTAGTATCCAAACAACCCATCAAACATCTGCACAACCTTTTAAATTGAGAAATTTTCAACCAAACACAATGTCAAGCTCCAAATAACCTGTTTCAGTTGTTAAAATTTCACCAACAAATCAAAAAAAAAAAAAAACAAACAAACAAACACATGAAAAGACAACCACAGCTTATGTCCTTGCCTTAACACTTCAATACATCACACCTGTTCCATGTGTTTTCTTGGAATAATATCAAGTCTGTTCAATCCAATAGAAAATTTGTTTGAAAGTCATATACATCACAACGAATATAACATAAACATAACACAAATCAAACATATCTTTCAAATCTCATCCTTCATTTAGATCTGGCTCACATGTGTATCCTTCCCATTTAAGTAGTCGGACAGCACAGCAATTTGCAACATGTATGTATGAATGAACGTTTCCCTGCCCAACAGGAAGTACACAGTCATGATTGCTCACCCAAATAAAATGTTCAAATATTATTGTAGCACATACCTCCTGCCATCAAGGTCTCCTAAGACCATTACATCTATTCTAAACATGCAAGTTGATTCCTCTTTTTGAACTCCTGAATTTCTACCTCGAATACGGTTTCTAGAGTGATAATCAACACACACACAGCCCCCACCCCCCCAAAAAAAAAATAATAATAAAAAAATTGTTTTCAAAAGCCAGAACTTCAAGGTAATGATGGTTCATAGATGACCAACAAACTAGCCGCATATGTTTTAAGAACCTGTAGCTGACAAATGGTTCAAGAAGCTTCTGTTGAAGCAGATGTCACACAGACCAATTTGTAAAATTCAAAGAAATACATCATTGCACATACGACTAAAAATTTACGTCTATTCTAATCATAAAGCTCAATTTACATTCAGACCTCAAACATATACAGCTTCATGAGAATTTACAAAACTTTGTTTAACCTTGTAGGTAAGAAAATTAAAGAAAAAACATATAATTGGAATGTTGTTTGGCTTGTTTTTTTCGTAACTTGCATGAGGGTTTATAAGAGAATCCATGGAAATTTCAGTTTTGGAATAAGGAATGAAACGAAGGATGCTATTTTAGATTTGGCAATGACAAATGATTTAGTTATAGCAAACATTTTATTTCCAAAAAAGATGAATATTTGCTAACCTTTAAGAGCAAGCCCGGTTCTATCCAGATAGATTTGTTTCGGCCAAGAAGATCAAATAGATCCCTATGGAGCAATTATAAGGTTATCCTGGGCAACAGTTTAACCGCATAACATAGGTGATTAGTAAGGTATACATATACACAAAGAGATGATACAAAAGAATGAAAGAAGGAAAATGGAATGTAAAAAAAATTGACGGAAAATCCATGCCGAATGGAATGGCAAAACGAATTGCGAAAGTCGGGCAAAATGTACTATTGAGTACATAAAAGTGGCAAGTCCTTACAAGAAACTCGATGGATAAAAATAACATAAAACATATAAAAAATCTACTAAAAAATTTATAAACTAAACTAAATACAATATGACAATTTATTTAACTAAGAACTAGATAAGTAAAAAAAGATATATTTAAGTTACCTAAATTAGAAAAAAGTAAAGGCAAAGACTTTGGGTGTGTTTGGGAAGTGATAAAATTTTTCACTAAGGAGTTTTTGGAGGTAGAAGTTGTTAAATTAGTAAAAAAAAAATGATGTGATAAGGGTAATAATGAGATGTAAAGAGAATAAAGTTAAAATAGATTAATTAATTGTATAGGTAGTTGTGTAAAAGTAATTAAAAAATATGATAACTGTATAGGAAGATGTAAAGAAATAATTTAAAATAGGATAGTACGAAGATTGAAAAGTTTTACATGACATTTTCTTCTTATTGCCAAACATACAATGAAATTAAATACGGAAAACTTATCTATACAATGTATTAAATCAGAAACATTAAAACATTTTTTGGTAATTAAAACATTTAAGATTATTTGATAACTATAACTTGAAAATACAAACATCTGTTTTCCAAAAAATCGTCTTTAAAGTAAAGAAAACCCTAGAAAATAAAAAAATAAAAGCTTTACATTCAAATAATATATTAATTGAGGCATACAAGTATATGAGAAATATAGGCATAAATTGGTTAACAATATAGGCATAAATTGGTTTACTTCTTTAATAAAATTATTAGAACAAAATCAATGCCAAACAATGGAGAAAAAGTACTAAACTACAATCTATAAAAATAAGGAAGATTTAAACTTGAAAATAAATGATTCATACAATAAAATAGCAAGCAAGTGTTCCACGGACTAAGAAAGCAAATTCTTCAACAATCAATTTGGTTTTTTTAATAAACATTTGTAAGCTAGGAATATTGAATCTATAAACTAAGTTTTACCATTTTTCGATATTTTTAAGTATTTTCTAATTTTTAAACACAGTGGCATTCTCATAATTTTCAGAGGCCAGAAAAAACTTTAAAATATCCAAAAATAGTAAAATTTGGTTTATAAATTCAATACACCTAACTTAACATGTTTATAAATTTTTTTTTTAAAAAACTACCTCAAAATACATTTTTTAGGCGAGTCTAACATGATCATAACTCTTTAGAGAAAAAAATATGATAGTCTCTTAAGAAAATTAATATGAAAGGTTCTAGAAAAGAAAAGAATTACTAATAAATATATTGATATTATTAGAGATATATATGAGGGAGTTATAACAAATATGAGAACAATAAGCGGAGATAAGAGAGATTTTCCAACTGCAATATATTTTGCATCAAAGCTCAGCCTTAAGTCCTTACCTTTACATTTTGATTATATATGAATTTACTAGACATTTACAAAAACGAGTATCTTAGTGCATGCTATTTGCAAATGACATAGTCCTTTTTTTTTTTTGAGAAATTCAAATTAGTCATAATATATGAAACAAGAGAAGTAAATTTAAGATTGAAGAAGTGGAAAGATGCTCTAGAATCTAATGGTTTTAAATTTTGTCCAACAAAATTTCAAGATATAAAATGCAACTTTAACGATAGCGTGCATCTAAATGAAAAATTAATTAAAATTTTAGACCAAAGGTGTGTTTGGGAATTGATAAAAATTTAGATAAAAAATTTTTAAAATACGAGAAAAATGATGTGATGTGATAAAGTTAACTCTATTTTGAATATCGGCTTCAGGTTGAGTTTTCGGTTAAATTTTATGTTGATAAATTTACATTTTATTTAAAAATGATAAGTTTAGAATTTCATATAAATAAATAATAATAATAAATCATATAAGTAAACATAATAATATATAATCAAACTACATATTTGTTAAAAATATTAATATAAAGAATATTTCTAGAAAAAAATTAAAATAAAAAATAAGATAAAGGAAGAAAATCAATGAGTGTAAAAGTAAATGATAGAAATAAAAGATAAATATAAATGAAAATAATATACTTTATTTATAATAAAATTACAATATGCTAAACATGCATTCAAATATAGACATAATAACATAAAATATAAAAAATATAAAAAAATATTGTTTAAATAGCATGTATATAGTATATTTTATATAAATACGAGAGGAATGAGGGGTTAGAAAAGAGACGTGTCCATGTGACGATATTGATACAAGAGGAATGAGGGGTTAAATGTTGTGGGTGTGGGAAAATTTTGAAATGTTATAAGTATAAGAAAAACAATGGTAAAATGTTGTAGTGAATTTTGGACTTCAATTCTATGCTCCTGAGCGCATACATTTATTTTTTTATTTTTTTTGAAATTTTTTTTATAAACTTGTTAGCCCAGGTGTATTTAACGTATATATCAATTTTTACCATTTTTGGAATATTTTAGATTTTTATTTTTTTATTTTTGAAAATCAGTGACATTTTAGTAATTTAAAATTACCTAAAATGCCACTGATTTTCAAAAATCAAAAATAAATATCTAAAATACTCTAAAAATGGTAAAAAATTATACACAGATAAATACACTTGGGTTAATAAGTTTTTAAAAAAATTTCAAAAAAAAAAATAAAAAAAAAATTAGTGTATGCGCCCGTGAGCATGCAGCCTGGGCATAGGACTGAAGTCCGTGAATTTTCCCTAACAGGCCACATGCAAAAGTTCGTACTACGCTGCACGCCTGCACCTTTTGCTGTTGTGCCTATTTTTATTACATCAAAAAAAATATACAAAAGACATCAAAAAGGAAAAAAATACACAGAAGAAAACAGAAATAAAAGCCCACAACTAGAATAAATTTTAAAAAATAAGAAGCCTAAACTAGAAGAAATACTCACATTAAAAATAAAAATAAAAATAAAACTAGAAGAAACACAGAAAGGCACAGAAAGAAGGGAAAAAGCAAGCCAACCCACCTGAAATTACTTATAGTCTTATACTCGCTGCATGCTGATTTCTTTTTTATCCGCTACCTTCTCCTTCAGTCTAGCCATACAAATTATCACCAAAACATTAAGCTTGTCTGTCAGATCATCAACAAGTTGGAAATATGCAACCCTCCAATTCTTCTTCAAAATCAAAATTCCGCAAATTGTCCAAAACCCAACAACAAATCCTGGTGCAATCCCAACATAAAACCAAAACGTCAGAACAGGATCTGTTTCATCTAGATGATCCGTTTGATCAGCTGGGTCACCCTTGCCATCTTCACCTCCAGATCTCTTGTCCCCGCCACATTCCGAAAGCGGAAACCCACAGAGCCCAGCATTTCCAAAATAGATGCTTGGATAGGGAAGTGCTTGGAGCTGCTTACCCGATGGAATTCTTCCTGACAAATTATTGTTTGACAAGTTCAAGAAGCTCAAAAAGTACAACCTGGAGATGCTCTGTGGAATAATGCCTGAAAGCTCATTTCTGGATAAATCGAGGGACTCCAATATCGCCAATCCACCAATGTTGTTTGGAATCTTTCCAATGAGATGATTTCCGGACAAGTTCAGGACATTCAATCCAGAAAGAGTTGTGAGGGCATCTGGGATCTCGCCAGAAAAATTATTACTCGAAAGATCAATGCATGTAAGCAGAGGTATTGTTTTGGTATAAGTAAGACTTATTCCCTTGGTTGTTATATCCAGGTGCTCGCCGTAAGATAATGCGTCAAAAGAATATACTGGACCAAAATGCCCGACATAATCAAGGCTCTCGTGTGTTCCATTTTTCATGGCCTTAAGGTCTTCAAAAGCTGGCGGAATTGGACCAGACAAGCAATTATATGCGGCATCAAACACTTGAAGAGAAGTTAGATTAAACAACTGTAGTGGGATTCCTCCGGCGAACAGGTTGCCTCTCAACCGAAGATTTCTCAACCCAACAAAGCTCTCACCGATCCAAGGTGGAATCTTGCCTGAGAATTTATTGTCACCAAGGTCCAGTGTGACGAAATTACTGCAATTTTTCAACGACGAGGGCAATTTACCGTAGAGGCCGTTTCCACTTAAGTGCAAGGTTTCGAGACTCACTAGAGAACCCAAAGATGCCGGTATTCTCCCGCATAAATGGTTGCCACTGAAGTCAAGAGCTATAAGGTGAGTGCAATTGCCCATTGTTGCTGGAATGGTGCCACTTAGACTGTTACTGGAAAGATCAAGGTAAAGCATTTCTGACATTTTACAAATGGAGGGAGGAATTGAACCACTGATCCTATTACTTGCGCAAGAGAAGAAAACGCTTGGAAAGGAAATATTAGTTGGGATTGAGCCTGAGAATTGATTGTTAGAGAAATCAAGTAGAGAGAGAAACGGTGATGATATTCTAGGAATGGAACCGGTTAAAATATTCCATCTCAAATCAAGCAATGACAGATTCTTCATTTCCAAATTGTAAGGCAGCTGACCGGAAAGCATATTATGAGATAGGTTCAAATACTTAATGGTAGTTCTGCTATGCCAAAAACTGGTGGGAATGGCATCAGAAATGGATGCATTGGAGATATCTAAAGCCTCAATCATCCTTTGAGTGTGCAGCCAGAGTGGGAATCGAGGACCTGTATTAACAGACCGTAGGTGAAGGACATGGAGATGAAATGGAGGGATCCAGTCAGGTTGCAAATCCATAGCCAATGGATTGGCAGACAACGTTAACTCCTTCAGATCTCTCAGATTCTCAAAATGAGCTGCGGACACAGTCCCTGATAGGAAGTTGGAACTCACGTCAAGCCGTATTAGACTAGAAAGTTGTCCCAAAGCTGTTGGAATGTTCCCGGTCAATTGATTCTCTCGGAGATCCAACACTTGAAGGGAAGACAACCCTCCAAGAGTTTCAGGGATTGTTCCATTCAATTGATTATTCGCCAGATGCAAATATTTAAGGGAAGACAGTCCCCCAAGAGAAGCAGGGATGGGCCCACTCAACGGTCTCAACAAATGATTGAAATCAAGAAGCTCAAGCCTTTTGAGCCGACCTAATCCATCAGGAATGGTGGCACCATCAACCATCAAACTGAGAGATACGAGTGAGCTAACGTTTCCAATTGACTCTGGGATTGAACCATGACTCAAAATCAAATCAAGTTCCTTCAACTTGTTCCAACAGCCTTCTGAGAACACAGACCAATCAGGAGCAAGATCATCATTCCGATCTCCCATTGATAGTTCTTCCAAGCTAGGGAGTTGTGACATCTGGTAAGGAACTTGGCCGTGAAATTTATTAAAAGAGAGACTTAAGGAAATGAGGCTGGAAATGTTAGAAATCCATTTTGGAATTGGTGAATCAAAGTTGTTGTCTTCGATATTAAGGACTTGAAGAGACGTAGTGTTAACAAAAGAAAGAGAGGGATTAGTGCAGGAAAGAGAACAACTGGATAGATGCAACTCCACAAGAGAGAGGCAACCGTTCATTACGACATCAGCCCAATGGCATCTGGCGAGGGAGAGATTTACATAGGACATGTCTAGGTACTCCAGAGACGACATGTTTGTCAGCCACCAAATGTTCTCTGAACGCAAGTTTCTATTGAATGAGAGGTCCAAGAAGACGAGTTTAGAGAGATTCCCAAGCTGATGAGGAATTCTTCCACCGAGTTTAGCAAATGATAAATCCAAATGCCTCAACTCCTTCATGGACCCTAGAAAGCTTGGAATTGTACTGCCACAGAAGTCATGGAAACGCAAGTCCAAGAAATGGAGATGATTGAGTTGGAGCAGGGCGGGATCAATTGGTCCACTCAAACGAGATTCAACACCATCGGCAGGGAGTTCAATCTTGGTGACATACCCGGTGTGGTTGTCGCAGGAAACACCTTTCCATTTGCAGCAGTCAGCATCTTGATACCATGAAGAAAGAACACGATGGGGATCAATCAGAGCATTCCGGAAGGCGTTGAGTGCTTCTCTTTCCCTGTCGAAGCATGCACCCACTTCGTAAAAAGCATGACATAGGATTGCAAGATTAAGAAGAGCAGCAAATGCAGGAGGAAGCACCATGCTAACTGTAGCCTTGTGGGTCTTAGAAGCGACTGACTGTCTCCCTTTTCAGATCCCTCCAAACAAACTGCATGCTATCTTCTATTTTCGGACTTGGATTAGAACAGGGGAAGAGGCATGGGAAGTGTTAAAAGTCAAAGTCTCAGGCGGCTGTCGCCGCTCTTTTTTATTCCAATAGGTGGTTGAGAATTTTAAAACCGCGTAGGTCAGTCCTGGGCCGCTCGCGGACTCTCTAGCTCAGTCAACGCATGTTTGATTCTTCTTCCACTGCATCGAGGAATGCATTCTCTATTTTAGTTTTTTTTTTTTTTTAATCTTTTCATGCAAATGCTAAATTTTATTTTTAAAAAAATTAAAATAATTATGACCAGCCATGTCGAAGTCAAGCCCAATCTTTATGAATAGCTACATCGGTGGATCCATTGAAGCCTTAGGGTTTACAAGTCACTGGTTCAATAAATACTCGGAAAAATTGCTCTTGTATTCATAAGGTTTGCTTTTAATTTTTAACATACCCACCATGTTTTACAAATTTTACCTTATATTTTTATTACATTAATAATATTTCATGTCATTATTTGAAAAGATTATTTTGCCTATCTAAATTTTTCTAATTTAAACAATTTAATCCTAATATAGTCCCACTTGAAATATTTAATGCTACCAATTAATGAGTTACATCATCAACGAATGGACTTGAGGCTAAATTATTTCAATAAGAAAATTGTAGGGGAAATAATAGTTGTTTGTGACATCATTGATAGAGTGGATATAATTGAAATTTAAATTAAAATATTACGAATGTAAAAGAAATTTATAAAATACTTTAGGTATATTAGGAATTAGGGTGGCCATTGCGCAACTGGTCCAGAGGTAACTCAGAAAGTTGTCATATAATATCCTGGATTTGATTCTTCCTTCCTTTATAGCAGGTTTTGCAATTTAGCCTTTCTAAATAAAGGTTTTATAATTTCTCCCTTGAAAGTAGAGATTTTTTTAAAAAAAAATGCCCCCTT
This sequence comes from Annona cherimola, assembly GCA_030490835.1. NCBI lineage: Eukaryota > Viridiplantae > Streptophyta > Magnoliopsida > Magnoliales > Annonaceae > Annona > Annona cherimola. The sequence goes on along the minus strand of CM059975.1, from coordinate 76,518,200 downwards.
ATGTGGGGGTATTTGTAGAAAAAATTCTCTTGTAATATAATAGTTGTTAATGTGCTTAATGATCAAGATGTCATATTGTATAAAAATACCAATAAAAAATTAGAGTGAAGAGTAATTTTTTGAAATAAGAGCAAAACAATTACACAAAGCCTGAGAACAAAAAGCATGAGTTGCCGCTAGACTTACAAATCTACGTTCACACCTTACCACTCCTCATTCTGCACTCTGGAGCAAGGCAGGGCACGGCAGGGTTGGATGTGTGTTGAGGAGAACTCCACGTGGGACACAGATTGAGAGAGGGAAATTCCGATAACTGAAAGACCAAAAGTGGCCTTTGGCCATTAAGGCCAACGACTCTTCCCCGAGAAATGATCTTTTGCGACCGGTCGGTGGGTCGCGGAGGCTACGACCAGCGCTCGCAACCGTTGGTGGGAGCGGGTTGAACGCGAACTGTTGGATTGAACGGGGGAAAGGTGCGGCGTTGCAGGCGTATTAAATGACGGGGAGAAAATATGTCAACTCCCTGTCAACTTGAGAAATTTCCCAAACACCCTCCCGCACATCTCCCTCTACCGCACGCTCTCTCTTTCTCTCCCGCTCTCTGTCTTCCCTCTCTCGTCTCCCACAGGAACGCTCTCACTCTCCCGCGATCTCTCTCTCCCGTTGGATTGCGCTTTAGTCTCCCGCACCTCTCTCTTTGGTCGATCATGCAGAGACTGGTAAAAAAATCATAGTGTATCAAAATCATCTACTCAGATGCTGCAACTCCATCGGACAACCATGTGGTCTACTTAAAATCCAACACCGGCACTTTTCCGCCATTAAGACCGACGAAAACGAGCATCCCCATCAATGACCTCTGAAATCGTTCCTCTGTTGTCATTCTCCTGAAGCTGCCAAATGCAGGATCTAGGTTTTTCCCCATTGTCGTTCCTTTGAAGCCAACGCATGCAAGATTCAAAACTCCATCCTCCATCAGATTTGGCCATTCATCAGTAGCCAGAAATCTGATGCTCTGTCACACTTCACTCTTCCGTCCAATGTCCCTAAAATTTGTGTCAGCGAGAACACATCGGTCGTTGAGAGGGGATGGGTACTTGTGCAAGGAATGTCAATAGCTTTCAGCCGTTGATTCTTGGTTTCCTCCCAATTTTCATGAAAGGATTGGCTAAGTAAGATGATGTTGGGTTTTTGCCATGGCGACACATTACGAGTCGCCTTCCTCCACTTTGATTGCTAATAGCTAGCTACTTGCCATTTAGGAGGAGCTTCGGACTACCATTATTGAATTATCAAAAAGTAGGAGAGGAAGGGTCATCACTCTGGACTGCCATTATTGAACTTGGAAAGAACGAACATAGGAATAAAATCTTATTTGAAACTGAAGGTTACAGGGCACATCCAATCACAAAACATAGCACCAAAGTCACTGATAGGATTAGAAACAGACAAACACCTTCGACATACACAACAAAAGAACAATAAAAATTAGGATGAAAGAATTTAACTAGATAGCGTCCCATGTCTCCAAGAAGTCGACGAACTGCTGTGAAGAAATGGTAACGGCAAAGTAGTAGAGTAGCTAGGAAAGGGAGAAATTGCTGTTATAGTAGCAGCAAAACAAAAAATGGTGGAAGCCAACAAGTGTAGCAAGCTGCAATAAAAAATGGTGGAAGCTGGAAAGCAACGAACAATGATTTAGGTGTTGCTGTGTCGACAACATAGGAGAAAAAAGACGATTTAGGTGCTGCTATTGCCTGTTGCCGTTGCTGGCTAAATGGAAAAGACAACATTGATTGAATATTGCAGGTGGAGAAACCAGAGGAAGGAGATCGACCGGAGAGAGAGGTGCGGGAGACGAGAGCGCGATCCAGCGGGGGAGAGAGATCGCGGGAGAGTGATAGCGTTCTTGTGGGAGACAAGAGAGGGAAGACAGAGAGCGAGAGAGAGCGTGCGGGAGAGGGAGATCGTGCGGGAGGGTGTTTAGGCAATTTCTCCGCTGACAGGGGCTGACATGTTTTCTTCCCATCATTTAATGCACCTGCAACGCCGCACCTTTCCCCCGTTCAATCCAATGGTTCGCTTTCAACCCGCTCCCACCAACGGCTGCAAGCGCTGGTCGTAGCCTCCGCAACCCATCGACCGGTCGTAAAAGATCATTTCTCCTCTTCCCCTCCTAGCTTGGCAGAAATCTCTACATTCTACTCATCCCATATTCTAAGCACTAGTCATGAATGCGGCCCTCGTAAATAACCTAGCCCACTTCCCTCGTTCCATCAAATGCTTTAAAAATTCAAATTTCAAACCTCCGAGCACAATTTTCTCCATCCCTCCCTTCTCAAACATAACACCAGTTTAAACCATTTAAAGCAAACCCACATCCAAGTCCTCAAAAGCGCGCAGATAAAAGTACAACTTGAGTTCATGAAATTCGGATTTACCTCAACCTTAATCCTAACTCTATTTATAAAACATCAACCCTAACCTTAACCCTAACCCTATTTGTAAAACCTAAACTTTAACTCTACTTTTGAATATTGAGTTCGGGTTAAGTTTTAGGTTAAAATTTATGTCAATGAATTTACATTTTATTTTAAAGTTATAAGTTTAGAATTTCATATGAATAAATAATAATAACAAATCATATAAGTAAACATAATAATATATAATCAAACTACATATTTTTTAAAAAATAGGAATATAAAGAATATTTCTAGAAAAATTTAAGATCAAAAATAAGATAAATGAAGAAAATTAATGAGTGTAAAAGTAAATGATAGAAATAAAAAATAAATACAAATGAAAATAATATACTTTAGTCATAATAAAATAACAATATACCAAACAAGTATTCAAATATAGATATAATAACATAAAATATAAAGAATATAAAGAAATATTGTTTAAATAATATGTATATAATATATTTTATAATAAATATAAAATGGAAAATCGGGCCCGGGTTCTTTGGGTTAGGGTTCACTTGAACCCTAATCTTATCATATTTACAAATCGAGTTCTTCGAGTTCGGATTACAGCAAGCAAGTTTCAAAATCGGGTTGACGTGCTGGGTTTGGGCTCAACCTGGCCCAAGTTGCATCTCTACCCGTAGAGACCAATTTTCTGCTCTCAAAACTAGGAGTGCAACTTGGGCCGAGTTGAACCCCGAACCCGGCCCGCCGAACCCGATTTGTAAATATGATAGGATTAAGGTTCAAGTGAATCCGAGCCCGATTTTTTATTTTATATTTATTATAAAATATATTATATACATAATATTTAAACAATAATTTTTTATATTCTTCATATTTTATGTTATTATATCTATATTTGAATACATATTTGGCATATTGTAATTTTATTGTAAATAAAATATATTATTTTATTTATATTTATCTTTTATTTCTATCATTCATTTTTACACTTATTTTTTTTCTTTATCTTAGTTTTGATGTTAAATTTTTTCTTGAAATATTCTTTACATTACTATTTTTAAAAAATATGTAGTTTGATTATATATTATTATATTTACCTACATAATTTGTTATTATTATTTATTTATATAAAATTCTAAACTTATCACTTTTAAATAAAATGTAAATTCATCAACATAAATTACAACCTGAAACTCAGCCTAAACCCGATTTTCAAAAATAGGGTTAAAGTTCAAGTTTTACAAATAGGGTTAGGGTTAGGGTTGATGTTTTATAAATAGGGTTAGGGTTAGGATTGAGATGAACCCGAGTTTAATAAACCCGAGTTGCACCCTTACTCAAAACTCATCCCACACGGACTAAGCCCTCCAAGTTTTTGCTGAAATGCCTGAGCCGACAACATTTGTTTTTAACACCGTCATCAGAGGGTGCGCGATCGGCACTAGAAGCACAGGAATCGCTCTTTATAGCGAGAAGCGATGGTAGGACCTTGAACCTGATAATTTCACTTATCCATTCCTTCTAAAGTCCTGCAAGAATCTGGCAGAAGGAAAAGGAGTGCACGCCTTAATCCTCAAAAGTCAAAACCCAACCATTGGGAGTAGATGTCTACTGCCAAACAACCACGGCGATATTGATTTTTCCTGGATGGTCTTTGATAACATGCAGGAGAGGAATGTCGTGTCTTGGGCTGCAATTATCAATCCTACACTTGGGACCGCACTGCTAGAGATGTAAATAAAATGTGGGTACATGCACAAAGCCTCCCAACTCTTTGAAAATCTTCCAGAGAGGAACGTTTGTACATGGAATTCAATAATCGGAGGGCTTGCCGTACACCGGTGTGGACAGATGGCACTGGATAGGTTCGAACAAATGCGAATGAGTGGAACAAGAGCAGATGATGTTACCTTTCTAGGAGTCTTATCTGCTTGCGTTTATTCATGATTGGTTATTGAAGGTGGGCGGAATTTCTTTTTAATGCAAAACCAGTATGGTATCGAGCCCAGCATCTAGCATTTTGGGTGTTTGGTTGATCTTCTTGGAAGGGTCGGTCTTTTGCCAGAGGCATTGAGACAATCAAAAACATGCCAATGGAACCTAATGCAGTTATGAGGCCCAATTTATGAGAAAAAATTAGGAAGTAAGGGCATTTAGCAAATTGACCGTGTGAATATATTTGTTTGAAGATATGTTTGTTTTTTCATAAATTTTTTATTAAATATACATAAAATATCAATCCATTTCATTCATTTGGCGGATTAACCACTATAATATATGTGTATATATTTTTTCATTATTTGACATTTCATAAAAATATTTTTGTAGAAAATATTATTTTTTGCTAAGATTTCATTATAATTGGTAAAGTTGAAAAATATATTTCATTTTAGAAATTATGTTACATTATTTAAAGTTTAAATAAATAAGGTATTCTCAAAAATAACAATTTCAATATTTATTTTGAATTTTTGAAAATTTAATAATATTTTTTATTTTTCATATCTAACTACTTCTAACTATATCGAATCGTATCTAACTGTATCTAACTTTTATTTTATATATGCTAATTGTGATTTAAAGCTCGTGATGTTGTTTTGTACTCTTTATAATGTCATTTTTGCCTTTTGTACATAATTTAAAGTTTAAATGATAGAATTTAATGGTTGTAATTAAATTTAATGACATCTAACTATGGCTAACCGCATGTAACTATGTCTAATCACATCTAACTGCATCTAACCGGATTTAATTTTTTATATTAATAAGTTAATCTTAATTTAACATCTAATTCTTCAAATAAATTCTTCAAAATAAGCTGAATGTGCCCAATCTGAACTATCAACATGATTCAGGGCACCTCAAAATATAAAAAACTACTCTTTGATCACTCAAATCAGAATCCAGGATCACTACATTGGAGCAAAATAAAAATTTCCCTAAGTTAACCCAAATCTCCGTCAAAAACCCAACAGCTCTATTGCACCCCAAATCTCTGTCAATCGCGATAGATAATGCACGATGCATCACCTTCCGAAAAAACTAGGAGTGGGAATCGGGGTGGGTCGGGACGGGTCAGGGTTTGCCCAACCCTAACCCTACTTTTCAAAAATCTTGTTTGACCCTTATTTTATACCGGGTCGAAACAAGGTCGGTTTGACCCTTACTTTTTTCTACAGGTCTAGGGACAAAATTCGGGTCGGTATCGGACCGGTTTCGGGATAGCGGGTCGGGTCAAAAATACGGATCAAATAAGATAATTTTCAAAATTTATATATCTATCAAACATAAGTATACATTTATACTAAATTTAAATATTATATGTTTCAATATTTCACTAATTATTAAAAAACACATAATTAAGAAAACAAAACATTTGAAAATATAGTATACATTTATTAAAATAGGTTAATATACAATTACACATGAGGGTTATATCGTACAAATTTTTTATTGATTCTTATATTGCATTTTGAATAAATTGATTCTTCTATTGTTGATAGAGTTGATTATAAAAAAGTGAGAAATTCGAAAGAAAATAATAATAATATTTCAATATAGTCTTATAACTTTTAATAAATTTATATATGCGGGGTGGGTCAGACTCTTCGGGTCGGGACATGGTTGACCCACCCCAACCCTATTTTTGAATTCGGGTTAAAATTTCTGACCCATCCCTATACCGGGTCAAAAATATATTTGTTTTACCCGGCTAAAAACGGGTCGGGTCACGGGTCGACCAGCCCCAATTCCCACCTCTAGAAAAAACCAACAGCTCTTGCGCCGCCTCTGTTCGTTTTTTCTCAAATGATTTGCTGCTGCTTTTTACCGCCGCCTGCCTTCGACGTCTCCTTCCCGTCGAACCCAAAAGGTCACCGGAATTGAAAAAAGTTGTTGCTCATGAAATCAATCTGCCGCCCCCAAAAAATGCTGCCGCTCATCTTCCGTTCGTCTTCTTCACGGCCAGCAAGAGCTGCTGCCACTTCTGTTTTCTAGTGAGAAACGCCGTCAAGATTGTTTTTCGGCTGCCGCCTCCTTTCTTCTCAGATGCCGATGAGGGAAAAAATGACATAAACGGCCAGCAATTTTTCTTAGCAATTCAAAGTTCAAACCATTTCTGCTGTCCACCGTAATCAAAAAGGAGAAAGGAAGACGGAAGAGAGAAGGAAGAACGAACATGGAGAGCTAGGGGTGGGTCTGGCACCGAATACGACACACCCTGGTATTTTTTTCACCTTTCGAAAATGCCCAAATGCATTGCCGCTATCCACCCTAAATTGATCTCACTCACGTTTCTCCTCTCAATCCATATTTCTTCTTGACAAACGTTCATTGCTGGTATGGGGCAGAAATCTGTAACTGATTTACCTTGATTCAAATAAACCAAAATTCAGATAATTGTTGCCACTAGGGTTCCACTTTGGTGGTAACAACCTTGTCGGATATGTGGGAGGACAGGTATTTAATTTTTGATGGAAACAAATTCAGGTAATTGTTCTAAACTAAAACTCAAATGATTTGATTATTAAATTTACTTGGGTTATGTTATACTAGTAACGACAAGCGTATTTCAAATTACTTTGAATGAGAAATACTTCTATAATATCAATACCGCTAGAGATCTCACCTCATTTTAGACCCACGTTGATGGCAATATGAGATTAATTCAGTTAACCTGCTGCGTTTGAAATTATTAATTTATTAGACCAAGTCTCATGCAAATCAAACATTTGCATAGCCCCATTTATTAAAAGTGTAAAATCGAAATGATATATTTGTTTAAATTATATATCGATTTCAAATTAATCTATTAATTTGTCATATATACTTTTTAAACGTTCTTCCAGTATGATACATGATTTTATAAATTATTTTAACGTTCTTTTATAAATTCTTACAACATTCTAATGCCCTTATGGTGGATCTAAGCGATTCCATATGTTACATATGATTCTAAATATTCTTAACTCTATATAGCCAACTTATGATGAGTCATGATACAGTACGCTTGTGTGCACTTAGCTTCGGTGCACCCGGGTGCAAAAAATTTTTTTATATTTTTTTTGAAATTTTTTATATAATTGTTAATCTAAGTGTATTTATTATGTGTATAAATTTTTACTATTTTTGGAGACTTTTATGTATTTCTTTTTTATTTTTTAAAATCAGTGGCATTTTCATAATTTATCAATTACAAAAATGCCGCTGATTTTAAAAAATCAAAAATAAATATATAAAATTCTCTAAAATTGGTAAAATTTTATACACACGTTAAATACACCTAGATTAACAATTATATAAAAAAAATTCAAAACAAATTGAAAAATGAGTGAAATGCGCCCGAGTGCACTAAGACTGCATGCAGTCAGCCCCGAACTTAGGACTCTGTCTCAAAATTATATATTATCATGATAAAAAAATTATGCCAAACAAAATTACCAGATTGAAATTTGATTAATCACAAGGCCAAAAATGGTTGACTCCACTGAAATCATCAATGGTGTTGAACTTAAAAAGAATACTTCCCAATTTCAGCATCTAAAAATAATTCTATGATAAATCGTAGAATTATAAAATGAGGATGAGAGGTATCTGTGGAAAATAATCCTATTACTATTTGTTTGCTATTTCTTATAATTTCTTTAGCATCATAGATGAGTGTGGTTGGACATATCCTATATGCAGGAAATAAAAAGCTTAAATCTTAAAATTTTGGGCTAGATCACTATACTAGAATCTGCACATATGGATATTAGGGCTGAGTTTGCCTCAAGCAATGAATTTTACCACTCTTTTTAATATTCTCCCTAAATAGTTGGGATAGGGATTATTGGCTTAACGAGAGAAACTGGCCACAACGGCCCTTGAATGAAGCACGGTTGATTGATGGAGACATAGAGGTGCATAGAAGTGATAGTTGCAGGGACAATTTTCACGGCCCACGCACCCTAGCTCTAAGATTACAATGAACTCTGGTCAGCCATTACCAATCAAGATAGTGATTTACCACTGAATTGCTTAAATAACAAAATGATTAGCAATCTATCACTTGATTCGGCAGTGTAAGAAATTTTTAAGTTGACATAAAATACCCTTAACTTCAAAAATCTAATATATATATATATATATAAATGGTAAAACTTATTTTATATGTTAAATACAATAAGATAAATGAGTGTACGAATAAAAAATTAAAAAACTATTATAAATGAATTTTTTAAGATTGGCTAAGCAGGACATTTGCTTAGCTTGTGCTGATATCCTGATAGGATCATTCCTCTTAGTTATAATCGTATAAAAGGTACCAAACATTCTGACCACATTTTCACCCAAACATATCGGCCGAGTAACATGTTATTTTAAAAGGAAAAGATTTTTTTTAAAAAAGAGTTTTACATAAAAACATAGATGTAAAAATAACAATCATATATTTCTCAAATAATAATAATAATAACAATCGCATCCGTGCCGAACGTCATTTGAGATATTTTACATGGGTGGGTGATTCGATTTCAGTTCAAAATAAATGTAGATAATTGATTTAAGTAATATTTTTTTAACCTTGATTAGGTGGCACTGCCTTTTTTTTTTCTCCCCCTGTTCTATAGTCTCCTCTTGTATCCTGGATGGGGCATTCGATGGTGAAAATTTTATATTTCAACTAGCGATTTTATACTTTTCAGTTCCGATTTAACTAATTTCATTTATTAACATAACCCCTGATTAAATGTAATTCCATATAACATGATGAATTAGGGTGCCCGTTTATCATTCTTAATGTTGGAATTAAAATTATTTGCAATTACCACTTGTCCAGAGTTTGGTTTATTAGTTTTGTTGACCCTTTCTAATTTCTTAAAATTTTCTTTTTATAATTTCGAAAATATAATTTTTCCAAAAAAACATTTAGGGTATTTTTTTAATTCACAATTTTAAATGAAACTTTTAAGTTATCACATGTATGGCGATGAAAAATTAAAATAATTTCATCTATGCTAATGGTTTATAATTTACAGTGACATTTTTACATAAAATGTAAGGCAAGTTTGCTCCTAATTCTATATATTCACACCTAATTCCATGCATAGGAGTGCGCAAATCTTCAGCGCAAACTGGTGCAAAAATCCTTTTTTATTTTTTTAACAATATAAATTATGAAAATGTCATTAATTTTTAAAAATTCAAAAAAATATTTACAGATCTTCAAAAATAGTAAAACTTGATAAGTGCACGAAAACAGCCCCTCCGTATTTTACCTACAATGTCATTTATTGCCACCATGTTAGTCCTCCCAAACGGGCCGTCGGGCCAAAAATGAGATCACTAACATGCTCCCATAAGCTTTTGAAATGCCCAATTTACCCATCCACATCATGTAACAACGTTGGGAGCAAAAACCTCCATTGATCACAGCAGGAGCAAAAAACCCGCCTTTGCCGCCCAGCTCCATCCTCACTATCAACAGCTTGCAACACTCCAATTAATCCAATGTTCTTAGATTGTTTTTTATTTTTTTTATTTTTTTGGGCGGATGGTCTCCCACAACCACCAATTAGCAATCGCACCTATTGCTGCTGTCTAGCGTCGGCAGCAAAAATTGAATTTAGCATCTTCCCAATTTGACCAAGTTCGATGATTTAGCAGTAACGAAGGCCCAAGGTCGACAAGTTAGCCGACAACATTGAAGAAGGAGACATGGCGACGACACATGGGTTTCCGGCGACAAACGGCTGCATGCAAGATGAGAGCGGCAGCCGGCAGGGAGATTGGTGGCAAGATCCGATGGAAGAGGCGATGAAAGTGTGGGTCTCAAAGAGCAGAGGTTGGCTATCGAGTTTGGGTGATCTGAACCTGAATTGATTATTGTAACATATATTTTTATAATACATATTTGGAGAAGAGAGAGGCGGTGTTGGCTTGATTTTTGCCCAATTTTATCACGGATTGTTGTCGTTGCTGTGATCGCTGTGGAAATGGAGAACATGGCTTGAACTTTTGGTTGGCTTGAAGTAGTGGCCACGATCTGAAATAGGTGGCTGCAATTGTGTTGCTGAGTATTACCAAAAATAATGGCTGCCCATCTTGGAAATTTTAGCTGCTTGGATTAATGGCAAATGCAGCTACTCAAATACGATGAATAAGATGTATTTCATCATTGGTTGCTATTGGTGGTTGCTACTAATTTGCTTGGAGTTGAGGTCACTAGATTGAAAAAGAACAATTGAAACCTCCATTGACAATAACCATTAGTCGGTAAGGGTCCTTGGCTGCTCCACTCGGTGCTTTGGGGGTGAATAAGTGATGGAGCACTAAATCTGGTACTCCACTGCTGCACTGGATTATGTGTGCAAGCATCCGAGTTTTGCAATATAATCATGAAAATAATTTGTAGTTCTACCCCAATGATTTTTAATAACTCACAATAATCCCCAAAATTTTTTAAATAAAATATTTGATAAAAATATATTTTTCATAATACCCTTTTTGTTAAATGCAACTTTTGTACTTAAATGGGCGAAAATAATATAAAAATTATAAAAATATGCAATTATCACTAACCACTTTTCTACTTAAGGTAAAGAGAAGGTCTAAATTAAGTTCTTTTTTTTTACTCCTAAGAGGTTTTTACATTTTGATTGCTTTCTTATAATAAATTGTCAACTGAGATTTTTTTTAGTGAAAATTTTGTGACTAAATAATCATAGGATGAATAACAAATACATATTGAGATGACAAACTCAACCTAAGCCCCAATTCCAAAAATAGGGTGAGAGATTAGGTTTATAAATAGGTTTATGATCGAAGTTTTAGATATAGAGCTAGAGTTAAGGTTGAAATGAATTTAAGTTTTATGAGCCGAAGTCACACTTGTAGTTTCAACGCTTAGCATGACAACAAGAATTTGTTTCTTTCCTGGTCATCCCTTATTTTATACTTTAATTACTAATTTTAGGCATAAACAAAATGACAAAAGAAAAAGCTAATAATATTTATCTAAATAAGATTTGAATTTATCATGTCGCACATAGGGAAAAGCCAATAAATTGTGCTAAAAAGACCTAGGGATATAAATAGAGTTGGTCTCAACTCAAACTCAACCAACCCAACCTGATTTATAATAAGGTTAGAATAGATATTTTAGAAAATAATAAATTACATTATTTGAATTAACCCAATTTCAAAAGTAAGTTGCTTTATATTGAATGGTTGTCAACTTGACCTAATCCAATTTTATATATTAGTGTAAATTTTGATAGATTATTAAAAATAGTCATACATTAACAAATAATACATACAAAATAACTAGGTATTTTTATTTTGAAATAAGATTATTTAGCAATTATATTACTGTACAAGTCATAAATTGAAAAGTATTTCTATAAAAAAAATTATTATTTCAATAAATTTAATTTATTTATTGACCCGTTTTCTAGGCCAAATCGATTTCTATAGAGTTAAAATAGAGTTAGATTAAGGTGTGAAAAATAGAATTAAAAGTAGGATTGTATCGAGATTTTACATAGTAGGTAAGGGTGCAAGTCGGTCTGGGTACCCACGGGTCGACCCGATGGGTACCCTAAAAAGGGTTGGTTCGGTTCCCATTTTGCTACCCACCGGGTCGGTTCAGTTCCGGTTCTGAAATATCTGTAGGAATTTGGGTAGGGTCAGTTCCAATGTCGGGTACCCGGAACCGACCCAGATTGCATGTACTATATATATATACATATATATATATATATATCTTATATTGAGTTGCTACCCTTAGTGCCCTAGCCCTAATACCGAAGCCGAACAGACCAAACTTGAAACCCCTCATATTCATCGGCGACGGCGATCTCGTTCCTCACTGCCTCAGTGCCTCACTGCTTTGAGCCTTCGACTGCCGGCTTTGAGCCTTCGACCTCGAAAAGATCCATCACCCTCTGCTCTCTGGCTCCAAGTACCCCTCTGCAACTTCGATCCATCAGCCATCGCTCTCTGCTTCCATCGGCCGCCGCTGTCGCCGTCGACTCCCTTCATTCCAGCCTCCAAACCACACCATCTCCGACCTAGATCTATCTCTTTCGAGCGATCAGCGCACGTCTACATGTTGTCCTCCTGTCGTTCGAAAGCCGTTGTCCTCCATTCCCATCGGTCGTTGCCCTATCAGCCATTGCCAGCGCATCCTTTGCCGTCGGTAAACTCCATTCCAAACTACAGCATTTTCACCTCATGGACATTTTCATGCTACTATCTAGCTTCTTGTAGTTCGTCTGCTCTCCAATCCTCTTCCCCCAAAAGAGCACCGATTACACGTTCTGCTGCAGCATCTCTTCTGCCATGCCTATCAGCATATTCACATTGTTGGAGCTGGGGTCAGAGTCTGTGTTTGCTGAACATTGGCCAAGATTGGGCCCAGTCGCCTGTAGTGTACTTGGATGCAAGTGTTGAGTTATATCTAGAAGCTTGAATTGTGCTTGCAAATAGATGCTAATTCCAATTGAAATATTTGATTTTGAATTTTTAAGTGTCTTAACCTCCACCAGAGAATGGAGCAGTTGTACTGCAAAGGTCACTTCTAAAAACATTAAGAAGCCGATTTCTAAATGCACCCGTTATGATTTTCTCTAGGGGTATGCAGACTGCAATAGTAGCTCTACTGCCAAGGTTATTGGAGAATGTTATGGGGATGATTTCTGAGTGCATCTGTTGCTATTTTCCCTCAGGGTTTTGATTGTTTCTTTCTTTTTCATCTCTTATTGTGGCTTACTCATGTCATCTTGTTGTCTTTTATGTATCCTCATGGAGATATGAATCTTGAATCCTTCAAAAAGATTATATGTAATGTACAAGTGCATGCATACTAATGTTGAATAGTTGAGCTTCAGTGTAATGCATGATACCACTAGGCGTTTTAAATTATGTAGGTAATCGGAAGACGTCCAATCAAAATCATTAACCTTGCTATGCTTGCCAAAATAGGTTCATTGGTTAGTGTCAACGATGCAGCCAGATCTCACTAATTACTGAACTTGCTATTCTTGCAGAAGTAGTTTTATTTGTTCATCTGTGCTTGTAAGATTTAGTAAATTTTATTTTTTAATGTAAGTCATGTTTTAAAATGTCGAAAACTAAGTTGTTCAATCCAAACCCTTAGCTCCTCACCTATCTATACAACATTAGATTTTCCACATATCTTGGAGCATTGCACCCAATCCAGCATCTAGAATACAATAATATAATGTGTTTAGTTGCTTCTTCAGGTTGTCTTTTGTGTTGATTTAAGCATACCCATCATACCAAATTCCAGTTGGCCTAATTAGGATATTAACAATTCTAATATCAGTAACACTATTATTTGGATTAATGCTTGAGAATGGATGGTTTGTAAATGACAGATTGTTGCTCTTTTTGTAGGCGTTATACACATACTGCAGACTTATACCTCGGGCGACTATTTCTCACATAACATTGAGGTAAAAAAATTCTGTTGACCCCTACTTATATTCTAAATTTGTGACATTAGTTAAATATTTTAATCAATATTGTAATGATACCATTGTAGGAGTGACTGTAATAAGTTCAGAAACATAAGTTGTATGATAGATTATCATTTATACATGTTTTCTAATTGTTTTGCAGAAAGTGCAAGTGTTCATTCCAACGCTGCTACCGTTGTCACCATTCCTATTAAGGTTGTATTAATTAAGAGTTTTCATTATTTAATCTTTGTATTTAAATGTCAGATGATTCTTACTAAATCTTATATTTTCTACTTTCAGGGAAAAGACATTCTAAATGAAGGATGAGATTTGAAAGATATGTTTGATTTGTGTTGTGTTTATGTTATATTCATTGTGATGTATATGACTTTCAAACAAATTTTCTATTGGATTGAACAGACTTGATATTGTTCCAAGAAAACACATGGAACAGGTGTGATGTGTTGAAGCGTTAAGGCAAGGACTTAGGCTGTGGTTGTCTTTTCATGTGCTTGTTTTTTTTTTTGATTTGTTGGTGATATTTTAACAATCGAAACAGGTTATTTGGAGCTTGACATTGTGCTTGGTTGAAAATTTCTCAATTTAAAAAGTTGTGCATATGTTTAATGGGTTGTTTGGATATTAATTTTGTGTTGGTTGTGAAATTTTACCAAGTGAAACAGGTTATTTACATATCAATTGCTATTTGATTGTGAAAATTTCTATATGTATCAATGTCTCCAACTTCATATTTTTTTTAGTTATTCAAGTTTATAGATTTTGTATTGTGTATATGTCCTGTTGATATTTCTATTTCATTGGAAAATTCTTTTCATAATCTAGTATTTCTGTATTTGGAGTCAATTTGGATGCATGACGTTTTTAGGAACCGATTTGGAACGGAACCAGAATTGACCCATACTTGAGAAAATTGGGTAGAGTAAGCTCCGGACTTGCACCCCTAGCAGTAGGTTAAAGTTATGTTTACTCCAACCTAAGTCAGCCCGACTTAATTTACTCTCCTACCTGTAACCGACTGTTGAGAAACAAACAAGTCCTAAGGGATTAATTAATTAATTAATTTCCTAAAGGGCCTTTGGGGTGTAAAATAGGCCAAGCTAAAGTTCTAAATACGTCTTCTCTTTTTTCGATGTGAATTGAGGCTCGCTTCAGCTCAGAATTGAACCCAGATCTTACTTATGCACACACGCACACACGCAGTGATGCCAAGCCACTAGGCAATGCAAGTATTAACCATATAAGCCTTATCTTATTAGAAACAATTTCAACCAACCTTGTCCTGAAATTATTTGTAAAATCTTAACCTTAAACTGATCCTAAATAACAAGGTGGAATGCGTGTTGAATTCAATTTGATGAATGGAATTAAAATATATCAAATAAAATCAAGTCAACGTTCCAACCATAATAAATGCATACTTGTCTCAAATCGATATTTTCCATTAACTGCAACATTAAAAATTATCCTCCACAAACTTGTAAAAAAAAAAAAAAATCCTCCAATCCAAAATACCAAGTGAAAGTGAGTCAATACTGGCGGGAATTGGGGTTTGGGGAAGAAAGACTTCCAGTTTTTCTCAACTCCATAATAGCTCAAGGACTCAAGAAGACTTAAAACCTACCCACCATATGTTACTAGAGTAATAATAACAGCGTTAGTTCAAAACAAAACTTGTACCCATATTTTCAGTTGTGATCACATTTAGAATAGCATAAACCACCACAAATTTTAACCTAATTCCAAATATGACAAAAAATTCTACTCCTAACTCCAAATATGACAATGTTGCTAGGTTCTTTTAGATGAAAAATATTCAAGTACAACTTCACTACACCACAATTACAGTGCAGTTATCTCAAAATGGACCTCATATGATCATAAAATTATAATATATCTCACCCATTGTATTTAGAATTATATATTCTATTATCATAACAATTTTTATCCCAATTGTATGTGTATGAACTTCGTCTGAAAATGATACAAATTCAGTATAATAAAATAATTTAATACAAATAAAACTTTAAAATTGTTTTTCAACGTGTAAATCATTTACTATAAAATCTATATATAGATAAATAATTATATAAAGTATTAATACATTTAAATACATGTAGAGCTCATTTTGAACTAAATGCACCGTTAGTTATAAAAAATTGATACACATGTTAAATCGTTTAATACACCTAAGCACACTGAGCTTCAGTGCACCCGAGCGGTTGAGTACAATGTAGCGCCGAAGTACAATCTGATCTAAATTTTTGTATTGTTTTTTATATTGCGTCATTTTTTTTTAATATCTGATTACTACAACTAAGAATGAAATCGTTTGTACTTTCACCTAGGGTAATTTTGTAACTTCAATTTATTTCATTTATTTTTAATACTATCTAATTACAATAGCTAATGATGATATCGTAAGGGGTAATTTTGTAAATTCACACCATCTTTAACGTCAGCCTCATCTGCGCCATTTTTCTAATCGTGCAGTCATATATATAAAATATGGATAAATCGTGGTCATATTTGAAATTAATTACTAATAACAAAATCTAAGACCAAACCACAGTTAGGTCACTGCACTGACAAACCCTCCCATTCTTCCTCCCTCTTCCATAAAGCAACAACGCTAATACCTCTTTCCCCAGAAAATCAGAAATTTTTCATCAAAGAAGAGCACTCCTCGCCACCCATTCCTTCCCAATCTACCTGGTCCAGTCGTACAAATGAAGCAAAAGGGGCCACTCATGCATTTGTAATGCTCTTCAAAATGTCGCCTAAATAAGAGCCGCTGCAATGGCTAGCTAGCACCAAGTGATGTCTGATTGGTAAGCCAGCAACTGCCCACCCAAAAATGACAGTACTAAATGTCGACAATGCCCTAAAATCAATACGGGGCAGTTTAACAACTCTCTTGAAGTTGACAGTTTGCGAGCCATATGGGCGCACTGCGTGGAAAAAAAATATGAAAATGACTTGGTGAACGTGGGTTTCCAACAGAGAGCATGTTACGCCGTAGATGCAACCCACTCAGTCACTGTGACAAACATGTTGACTGTTTGATCAAAAAGCAAACCTTACCATTTCCCTCATGTGTTGTGCACATGATATTCAAAGATAGTAGTACCTTACAGCAACTCACTTGCATTCAATTTTTCTAAAATATATATATCATATCAAAAATAAACCAATAACTATTTTCCAGAGTTTCTTGCAAATCAACCAGAAAGAACATAACTGGTGACATCTTATCTACAACACAGTAAAGTTTTGCACAATAGGACCCTTTTGTGGAAACAGCCAAATGACAGAGAACAACTCAGACCAAAATTTCAGGTGCTACTTCAGAATTGCATTTGTCTAGGCAATTTTAAAGGAGGGTAGCATTTCTATTTTTTAACAAAACCATCACTGGGATTCGGGAAACAGGCCACAACATTTGTCACCTGATGGTAGAATAGGTGATGAATTCCCTTGAGGTAAACTGAAATGGTTGATGAGGAATGGGGTTCCTGTTACACAATAGAAAATTAACATTAATTACAGGGCTGCTGTAGAATAACACGTGAAAGATGAGCGGATTATGACATACGGTCTAGGCCCATAGAGTTTGATCTGGCGCACATGCGTATCCCTCCCATTTAAGTGGTTGGACAGCACAGCAATTTGCAACATGAATGTATGAATGAACGTTTCCCTGCCCAACAGGAAGTACACAGTCACGATTGCTCACCCAAATAAAATGTTCAAATATTATTTTAGCACATGGCTACTGCCATCAAGGTCTCCTAAGACCCCTACATCTATTCTAAACATGCAAGTTGATTCCTCTTTTTGAACTCCTGAATTTCTACCTCGAGTACAGTTTCTAGAGTGATAATCAACACACACACACACACCCCCACCCAAAAAAAAAAAAAATTGTTTTCAAAAGCCAGAACTTCAAGGTAATGATGGTTCATAGATGACCAACAAACTAGCTGAATATTTTTTAACCTGTAGCTGACAAGTGGTCCAAGAAGCTGCTGTTGAAGCAAATGTCACACAGACCAATTTGTAAAATTCAAAGAAATACATCATTGCACATACGACTTAAAATTTACATGTATTCTAATCATAAAGCTCAATTTACATTCAGACCTCAAACATATACAACTTCATGAGAATTTACAAACTTTGTTTAACCTTGTAGGTAAGAAAATTAAAGAAAAACATATAATTGGAATGTTGTTTGGCTGGTTTTTTCGTAACTTGCATGAGGATTTATAAGAGAATCCATGGAAATTTCAGTGTTGGAATAAGGAATGAAACGAAGGATGCTATTTTAGATTTGGCAATGACAAATGATTCAGTTATAGCAAACATTTTATTTCCAAAAAAGATGAATATTTGCTAACCTTTAAGAGCAAGCCCAGTTCTATCCAAATAGATTTGTTTCTGCTAAGAAGATCAAATAGATCCCTATGTAGCAATTATAAGGTTATGCTGGGCAAGAGTTTAACCACATAACATAGGTGATTAGTAATTTATACATACACAAAAAGAGATGCTACAAAAAAATGAAAGAAGGAAAATGGAATGTAAAAAAAATTGACAGAAAATCCATGCCAAATGGAATGGCAAAATGAATTGCGAAAGTCAGGCAAAATGTACTATTGAGTACATAAAAGTGGCAAGTCCTTACAACAAACTCGATGGGTAGAAAAAAAGACATAAAAATAATATAAACTATATAAAAAAAACTACTAAAAAAATTAATAAACTAAACTAAATACAATATGATAATTTATGTAACTAAGAACTAGATGAGTAAAAAAAGATATATTTAAGTTACCTAAATTAGAAAAAAGTAAAGGTAAAGACTTTGGGTGTGTTTGGGAAATGATAAAATTTTTGACTGAGAAGTTTTTAGGGGTAGAAGTTGTTAAATTAGTAAAAAATGATGTGATAGGAGTAATGATGAGATGTAAAGAGAATAAAGTTAAAATAGATTGATTAATTGTGTAGGTGGCTGTGTAGAAATGATTAAAAAATAGGATAGCTGTACAGGAAGATGTAAAGAAATAATTTAAAATAAGGTAGTATGGAGATTGAAAAGTTTTACGTGACATTTTCTTCTTATTGCCAAACATACAATGAAATCAAATACAGAGAACTTATTTATACAATGTATTAAATCAGAAACATTAAAACATTTTTTGGTAATTAAAACATTTAAGATTATTTGATAACTATAACGTGAAAATTCAAACAACTATTTTCCAAAAAATCGTCTTTAAAGTAAAGAAAACCCTAGAAAATAAAATAATAAAAGCTTTACATTCAAATAATGTACTAATTGAGGCATACAAGTATATGAGAAATATAGGCATAAATTGGTTTACTTAGCTCTTTAATAAAATTATTGGAACAAAATCAACGCCAAACAATGGAGAAAAAGTACTAAACCACAATCTATAAAAATAAGGAAGATTTAAACTTGAAAATAAATTATTCATACAATAAAACAGCAAGCGATTCCACAGACTAAGAAAGCAAATTTCTTCAACAATCAATTTGGTTTTTTTTTATAAACATGTGTAAGCTAGGTATATTGAATCTATAAACCAAGTTTTACTATTTTTCGATTTTTTTAATTTTTTTCTAGCCTCTGAAAATTACGAGAATGTCGTTGTGTTAAAAAATTAAAAAATACTTTAAAATATCCAAAAATAGTAAAACTTAGTTTATAAATTCGATACACCTAACTGAACATGTTTATAAAAAAAACTTCTAAAAAAATGCCTCAAAATACGTTTTTTAGGCCGGCCTAACATGATCATGACTCTTTAGAAAAAAAAAATATATATATATATATATATATATGAGTCTCCTAAGAAAATTAATATGAAAGGTGCTAGAAAAGAAAAGAATTACTAATAAATATATTGATATTATTAGAGATACATATGAGGGAGTTATAACAAATATGAGAACAATAAGCGGAGATAAGAGTGATTTTCCAACTGCAATATGTTTTGCATCAACGCTCAACCTTAAGTCCTTACCTTTACATTTTGGTTATATATGAATTTACTAGACATTTACGAAAATGAGTATCTTAGTGCATGCTATTTGCAAATGTAGTCCTTTTTTTTTTCTTTGAGAAATTCAAATGTAGTCCTAATATATGAAACAAGAGAAGTAAATTTAAGATCGAAGAAGTGGAAAGATGCTCTAAAATCTAGCAGTTTTAAATTTTGTCCAACAAAATTTCAATATATAAAATGCAACTTTAACAATAGCATACATCTAAATGAAAAATTAATTAAAATTTTAGACTAAAGGTGTGTATGGGAATTGATAAAAATTTAGATGAAAAGTTCTCAAAATACGAGAAAATGATGTGATGTGATAAAGTTAAAAGAGATAGATTAGATGTATTGGTAGTTGTGTAGAAATGATTAAAAAGTAGGGTAGTTGTATCGGAAGAAATGAAAAAATAATTAAAAATAGAATATTGCGAAGATTGAAAATCAATAAATTGAAAAAGACATTCTAAATAAAATCCAAGCACAATGGAAGAAATGGCACAGTAGTTCAGAAATTTTAAATGACCAATGAGTTTCAATTAAATTAAAAGGAAAATTTTGCAAGCCAATGATTAGATCTGCTATGTTACATGGAACAAAATGTTTGATAGTTAAATAACAACATTTACACATAATGAATGTAGCATAAATAAGAATATTAAAGTGAATGTGTGGTAAAACAAAAAATAATAGTATTATTAAAAACAAAGTAATCCAAGAAAACCAAAAGGTGAAGGCAATATGTAATAAAATGAAGAAAAACAGACTAAAGAGGTTTAGGCATGTTAAATAGAAGCTTGAAATGACATTAGCCAAGAAAGTTGACTTTATTCAAATAGAAGGCAGTAAGAGGACAAGAAAAAACCAAAAAACATGGATAGAAGTAATTAAACAAGGTATGAAGATGTTTGAGAGTACTAAAAGTATAGCTGATGATTGTAAAGAATGACACAACAAGATCCATGTAGGTAACCCCATATAGGTGGGAAGCAAATTGTTATCATTCTGATCATGATGGATTTTTTTGAGAAACAACAATAGTTGTTTGCAGAATTCTTATCTTCTTCATTAAGATCGGATGGAACATTCATGCAATCATGCATCACTTGGAAACATAAATAATTATTTGCAGAATTGACATCTTCACTCAGATCTGGTGGAACAATCAGGTATGATCCACAATGAAAATGGACTGACCTAATACGAATATCTCAAGTTTTTTGTATCATGGTACCTGGGACGAACCATATCAAGCCCAGAAATTCCTTAAACTAATACCTGAGCTCATTTTCATATAGAGCTGTTGGATAATGCCACATTCATGCGGTCATGCATCACTTACCTTTTCTTTTGACAAAATCTGAACAAAATAAAGGAACAAAGTAAACGTGAGGAACCTACACTGCAAGCATGAGAGAAGTCATGCCAAAAGGAGTAAACGATGAAAAACTAGCAACCCACAAATGGCTTGAGAATGTCCACTCAAGAAGCTTGTACAATAACAAACACTTCATGAAGGCCACCATTCAACAAATTGATCCATCTCAGCAAGATACCACCAATATGAATCAGGAAAGGCATCCAGCAAGATGCCATCAACCATAGAATGGCAGATTTTAGGGATTTTTGAAATCAGTAGATCGGTGGTATAATTGCTCACAATTTCCCTGTTAAAGTATCGCAATTATCATTGATGCACATCCCTCCACCATAAAATCCCACCACTCAACTAATATTTCAGCCATCCACCAGCAAGATCAACTCCAAAGCAATGTTCACCTATCACACAAAGTTCCTTGATTCTTCAATGCCCCTCAACTTGTTATCTCCATTGAGATTTCCAAATTCTAGAGTTTTTGCCATAGCAGCTTCTCTCATAGTCTCATCAAACTCACCAACATGCTAAATTGAGGACTCAGCTAACCTCGGCGTGCTTAAAGAGAGGCAAAATAAGAGTGTCAACAATGTTTCGCTGCGTTGTTGAGGAATGTAGAGAATTGCAAAACTATTTGTCCTCTCCGATAATAATATGTCAAATCAGGGAATCAGAAAATCTGAAAAATTAGCTAATCAGTGCCTGTAGAATATACATTACAAAAGCTAGTTACAAAATAATTTAGAAAGAATTGGAGTATAGAATTATGTAGAGAATTACAAAGGAATGAAGAAGGACATAAATTGTAAAGAGAAATATCTCAACTACCATGCATTTATTTAATATCTCAACTATCATGCCTTTATTTAATATCATCTTTCCCTCCCTATTGTCTATGAATATGCTTTACATATGAAACCATGTCTGTAGAAGAGGGGTTACCAAAACATTTCCCTATTATCTAATATAACACTTATATATCTCTAACAACCCTATCTTTTCCAAAGTACAAGATATAAATTCTATAATCAATCATATCTTTTCCTTGAAAAGCCTATCTATTTTATCTTCACTAACTAATTTGCTTTTACCTCTCATCCCTAAGGTTATAGAAACTTCTCCAATCCAAACACAATAATAAGAGTGGGCCTAGGTATAAGAACATAATGTTTAACCAGCAAAATGAAAGGAAAAGATGTCCATAATAAAAGAAGGAAAAAAAAAAAGAAAAAGAATGGATAAGCATTTTGTTATGAAAAAGACAAGTTTGATAGAGGAAAAGACTTAGTAGGTAAATATCTTATCAGATAAAGGATAAGAGGAAAGATTTTGTCCTAACCACAACCCCCACCCCGCCCGCGCCCCTCCCCCCCCCCCCCCCCCCCCCCCCCCCTTTCTCTTTTTCACCAATTCAATAATCCACTCAAGGATAAACTTAATACATGGGTGCCTAGTAAAGCTCAAAGTTTGTGACATTGCTTTTCTATTTCATGGTGAGCGTTAAATTTTAAAAGAAAAAAAATTTCACATTTACCAAAAGCTAAAATATCTAACTTTCCTCTAGTGGGTGGGACATGTCAGCATATTCCGCAGAATCCCCACAGGACCAAACAAAGCCTTAGTCTTGTTTAAAAACCAAAAAAAAAAAAAAAAAAAAAAAGATTTAAGTGAATTGCAACATTGTCAAGTGACACATAAAGAAGAGGAAATGAAGAACTAGCTTATGCTATAAGTCACACATAGTGATTACCATTATGTGAAGTGACAGTCACAGAAGTTTATGCTATCAAACATTCATATAATGATGCGCAAATGAAACTAAAAACATTGGAAAAATATCATATCTAGAATTAGAAGAAAACCATAACAAGTATTGCTGTAAACATACAACATGTAAAACGGATATCAGAAAACAATTTTTGCACATAGATCCAAAAAGGAAAACACATTACCGAGCATCGGTTCCAGATAAGGATATATAAACCCAACCAACTGGCTTCTCAAGTTCCACAGTTTTTATCTCCTGGAAAAAAAAATAAAAAATAAATAAAAAGAAAGAGAAAGGAAGAAACATATGTATATATATATAGAGAGAGAGATAGAGATGAAAATCATGATGAAGTAACATTTGTTGGAAGAGATTGGACCACGCTTGAATAGAAAAACAAATAGAATTCCATAATAAAAGCAAGTATTAAAAAGAATTTCGTATTCTCTGAGCAACCAACCGTATGATGAAGCAAAAGCCCAAAGCGTGCAATGTTTTTTTAATCAAAAGTAGTGACAAAATCCCATTCAAACCAGCCAAGAAAATTACTACCTTCAAGTTGTGAAAGCCATCTCCAGCTCGAATAGAGATCTTGTTAGGAGTGTAGCTCTCATCAAGTTTGAAATCCACATAAATTACAAGCAGCTGCATCAAAAGCACAGTGTCATAAATTCACAGGCATTGAATGCACAAAAAGGAAGGAGATGAATTCGGAAAAGGAGTAAGTACTTGGAGCTTCACTTTCTTCTGAAACTGGATATTGACCAGGTGAGGCTGAGCACCGTCTGATCTGAAACAACAAAGACAGATAGAGGGATTTCTAATTTCAGAATGTCAGAAGAAAAAAACAGGGGCAAAAGGCAAGGAAGCATTTGTTTAGAGCGACTAAACTGCCAATAGGTCTCGAGATTGTCGTCGCGGAGGGCAAGGACACCATTGCCAGGCTTGCAAGAGCTGACACTCCATGCAGCCTTCTTTCCCATCTCCCTCATGTCATCGTCAACCGATAGCTTCTCGTTCCCTGCCAGCTTCCCCTCCTCCTCTCCCTCCAATTCCGCCATCCACTTTCTGTCTCTCCGTAAGGATTGAGGATTTTCTACGAATACCTTGCGGGGAAGGTGGCAAATTGCAGAGCTATCTAAGACTCAACAACGAAAGTAAGCCCGCGTTCGTCTTGAGCTTTAGGCGGCATACATGCACTGTGAACAGTTCAAATTCAATGAAGTGATCCACTTATGACCTGACCGGTTTTGGCTATGTTAAACCAAGATCTAAAAAATAGGTCCAGTTTTTTTTTTTAACCCAAATTCAAGAAAATAAGCCGGACACCGAGAATCTCAATCCACCCCACATATATACATTTATTAAAAAAGCATTTTTTATCTTATTTTCGTTTTCTTTTGAAATTTTCACATTATTTAAAAGTAATTATATTCTAATTTAATTTTTAAAATTATATTTTATAATAATTAACATGTAATTAAATAAGTTTTTAAGAACTGGTCTAGTTCGAATCAATTTAACGGCTTAAACCATAAACGTCAACCTCGCATATTTACCATGCCATAAATGTTTAATTATATAACATATTAAATTTAAAAAAATCAACTATATTAACGACCTGAAATGTGTAATAAGCCTTGACTCTTGATGGTAAACTCTTGAATTCTCCCCATAATAATATAACATATCATGCACCACCTTTTTTTAAAAAAAACGCATGCAATACAGCAACAGATGGCAAAAATTCACCTTGCAGAAATGGTTAATTTTATTAACAAACACAAATTATGTCCAGATAGCTAATCTTATATATTTTTCCCATTAAAAATATACGCCCAATCACAAATTAAATTTCCAGATAGCTAATCTTAATTAAATGATCTAGGTTCATCATTCTTCATGTATTTTGTTAAAATGCACTCAATAAAAAATACAAACAAGAAATCATATACACCTCACAGTCGTTTCTCGCCGGAGCAAGTGTGCGGAGATGAACAAATTGGAAATGAAGAAGAGTACGCAGAGAGGAAAAAGACGGAACAGGAAAGAGGAACTAGGGAGGTAGGGACGAACAATGAAAAAGAGAAGACTATGAAGAGTGAAAAAGAAAGAAGAGAAGATAATGAGAGGAAAGAGGGCAGTGGTTGGACGAAACGGGAGAGGGCGGAGCAATACAGCTTGGGGTGCTCGAGCACGGATGGTACACTCGGGGAAGGATAAGCTGTGTGGTGATGGCTGCTATCGACTCGAGCACGGCAACGGGGAGGATTGGCACCGTCGAGCTCCGGACCCCCGAGGATGATGAGTTGGTGACGAATCTACGGCCAATGAGAGCGGCGAAATGGGCGGGGGGAGCAGAGTGCTAAGGTTTGGTGATTTCGGCTGCTGAGAGAAATGGAGGAGGGTGGCTCTGCTGCTGTGCTACAATCGATTTGGGGGCAAAATGAAAAGGAGAATGGGCTGTTGTCCGGCTGGGAGGTGGACAAAGAGGCTACTGGCCGGAGATGAAGAAGACGGCGGGAGCAATCGATTTGGGGCAAAACCGCAAAAGAGACTGGCCGAAGAGATTGCTTGCCAAACAAGGCTGCTGTCTGCCGGGACTGGAGATGGAGAAGTCGAGCAGCTGATCACGGCCACGGCACGCCGTAGAGCTCGGACCGGCGGACCGCCGAGGTTGGTGACAAAATGGGCGCGGGTGCAGGGAGCTAGGGTGCCCTTTTCTGGCAGGATCCGGGACTCTGCGATCGATTTGGCCTTTTGCGTCCACCGCCGAAATCACGGTTCGACCCGGTTCAGGCGGTTCGAATGGCTAAATGAACTGCGACCTGGACCAATTACCGGTCGGGCGGTCCTAACAACATTGCTTTAGACTAGATAAACCTTTCAAATATTAATAGAAAATCAAAATTAGCTTTAACTGCCAACCCAGATATCGATTCAAGTTGCAAATAAATTTTTTATGAGGCATCTTTTGCTAATCTATTTTAATAGATTTATTATATTATCTATGTTTAATAATTTTTTTGCCACAGTTAATGATGTCTTACTTTACTAAACAGTAAGATACTAAAATATTCGACTATTAAATTTAATAGAAATAAGGCTATAGATTCAATAAATACTCGACTTCTTAAAATTTTCATATCTAATCCGCATTTTCTATTCGATTCTCCAAATGTTTGTATCCATATCTATTATAAAAAGCCAAAGGCTGAAAAGGGGTAAGAAGGCAAATCAAGAACTTGCTTCTAAGGGGCATTGACATTGACCCGAGGTGTGTGTTATGCAGAAACGGGACTGAAGACATGAACCATCTATTCTTAAGATGCGCATCGACGGGAGGGGTTTGCTGGAAAGCTGCAAGGTTAACCTTTCAGGAGGCATCGGTCCTGGAGATTTTCAAGTTGCTAGTGAGGATGAACAGAACAGAGGATATTAAGTTTTTCATTGTATGCTGCTGGAGGGTATGGTACATCCGAAACAGTTTCAGGGAAGCGAAGGCACAACCGAGGTTCACGGATACTTTGACATGGTTTGCGGACTTCCTTAACCAACATCGGAATGCTAATTCCCTTGTCCTGACGGGGGTTTTGGACAGATCTCTTGTGCTCCGATGGTGTAAGCTGCCGCCGGGGTTTGTGAAGACTAATGTGGATGCTCGGAGACAAGGGAACATGGATGCTTTTGCGTGTGTAGCCGTCATCAGAGATTCTTGGGGTGCTTTTGTTGCAGCTAGTGGGTGGAGACAGGCTGGGGCGATGAACTCGATTTTCATGGAAGCTACCGCTTTCCTTCTAGGGCTTAAATGGGCGATCCAGCTTAACATTTGCAACGCCCAATTTGAAACTGACTCTCTCATCCTATGCAACTTTTTGTCAAATATTGAACTCATCACTTCGCCAGTGGGCCTGATTATTTCTGAAATTAGGTCCATTCTTAGGGGTAGTGCGTTCTTTTCGATCCATCATGTCTTAAGGCAAGGAAATGAGGTCGCTCATTCCTTAGCTGAGCTGGTTTCGAGATCTTGTGAGGTTCACCAGTTGTGGTGGAGTGATTCCCCCCAAGCTATTGTTGGGAAACTTTGTACAGATAATGTTTTGGCAATAAATTGCTTGGATTACTCTATCCCTAATCCCTTCCATATTGAAAGGGAATAGGGATATGGTATTTCCTTTTCATAAAAAAAAAAAAGAATCCAAAAAATATAGGCAAAATCGAGTGCTTTACAGAAAGTGACTCTTTTAGGGTACGTTTGGAATCATTCAGGAGATATTTTTAATCACTTAATATGTTCTCCTTATATATTATATATGATGCCGTGTTTAAGAAATAATAAAATTTTTGGATAATAAGGTTTTAAATTTTAAAAATCATAAACTATTAATAACCAAATTTACTCTTACTAATTAATTTATAGAATATGTCATAAATTACTGATCAAGTTTTTTTAACAATCAAATTTTCAAGGAAATTTTTTATGATAAAAATCAAAATTTTTGTAGTAACAGTTTCAGTGCCTTTCATAATTTAAATACGATTATATATATATATATTAAAAATTATATTCTAAAATCTAAAGCATTCACTTTTTTATTAATAAAGTATTTGTTTATGAGGTCAAAAAATAAGCCATTTATTTCATTTGCTTGGCCCGAGTGCTCCTCTACTAATTGTCGGTTGATTTTGAACTTTTCGAAAAATATATGCAAAATTTCTGAAATAATGGTACGCAAACTAAATACACATTGACACACAGAAAAAATGACAAAATGACCATATACACCAGTTTTATATGATCATTACCGATGAAGTACTTACACAATACTGCACGTCCGTGCACCCCTTTTGATTTTATAATTTTGAAAAGTCTTTTCAAATTATAAACTATTTATAACATTCATCCGTATGTATCTCTGTATGATAATAAAAATCACAAATATTAAAATATTTTAATGTTATATTATTCATTTTAAAGCGAATGCTTTAGATTTTAGAACATAATTTTTAAAACTTAAAAAAATAAAGATTGGACCATAAACCATATATATAAATCGTATTTAAATTATGAAAGGCACTAAGATGTGTTTACTACAAAAATTTTAATTTTTATCAAAGAAAATTTCCTTGCAAAAGGTCAAAATTTGGTTGTAAAAAAAAAAAAAAAACGTTTTTGTCAATGATTTGTGGCATATTCCATAAAGTAATTATTAAAAGCAAATTTGCTACTTACTAGTTAATGATTTTTAGATTTGGCAAGAAAGCTTTGGGTTGGTTGTCAGAACATTATTTTAAGCGAAAAGGAAAAATCTTCCGTACCTTTGAAATATCACCGTAAACGAGGAAAATTTTCATTGTTTGTTCGTGTACACATGATACTTTTCAAATAAAAACTCTTCAAAGTGTCTTTGGATTTTTTGGAAAGCAATAAAAATTTTAGATGAAAATTTTTTTAGCATAAAAGTTTCTAAATTAATATAAAATAATATAATATGATTGGGGTGATAATGAAAAATAAATATAATAATGTTAAAATAGATAAGTTAATTGTATAAATAGTTGTATAGAAATAATTAAAAAATATGATAGTTACATAAAAAATTTAAAAAATAATTAAAAATAGGTGAGTTGTGAGAGTGAAAAGTGTTAATTTGAAAAATTTTTATTATAAACAAACATAACCTAAGTCTAAAATTTTTCACTCTACATAACTATTATTTTTCTAATTATTTATTCCTATGTAACTAACATATTTTTCAATTATTTTTATGTAATTACCCATATAACTAACTTATCTATTTTATATTTATTCTATTTACTCATTATCATTGCCTTTATTATCTCACATCATTTTCTTTCATTTCAAAATTTTTTTTTGTAAAAAAATTTTTCTTCTAAAAATTTTATTACTTCCTAAACGCAACTATCTATAAAAGTATCATCATAAAAAAAGAAAAATTTTCCTTTCACATATATTTTCCTTGCTAATAAATATTTAGGTTTTTATTTGATACTGACGGTTGAAAAGATTTTTTTTTATTGGTATATTTTACATTCATCTCAACACATATTATACTGAAATTCAGATACGTTCTTACAAATTTGGAGACACTCAGCTCTCCCAAAGAAATCCGGAGACACAGCTCCACCAAAGAATAAAGAAGATACAACTTCCAACAACCGAACACAGGAGACCACAGCTCCTACTAACTTCTGGCCGAAATCCCGTACGCGGGATTCGAACCGCCCACCGCAGCACCAGCGCCTGCACTGCACAGCTCTATCAGAGCTGCGGTGACCAATCGAGCACGGCTAGAAGAAATGTGTTTCTCACATAGGTCCATCCACACTAGAATATCATGACAATTCAACGGACCTTTCATCCACGTATCGGAAGAATAAATTAGAAGTTCATGCTCATAGCTATGATCATCTGAGGGTACGATAGGATAATTCTGAAATAGAGTCTTTCATTTTCCAATATACCTCATACCAATACACCTTTACCTAATCACAGTATACTTTTTCTCATTTTGTATACAATCATATCCCAAATTTTCATCGTATTCAAACTATCAACAGAAAGCTTTGGAATTGGTATATAATTAATTAATTTTATACTATCTTGGTTTTACACTTTACTCAGGTGGGACCGTGAAAACAGAGTTGATTTTATAATGCTCTAAATCACTATAATTAAGAACTTAAAAAGAAATGATTAAATCAAAATGCCGTGTAATTAGGGATTGTCTATAAAAGATACGGAACATTTTTTTAACTCCTTTGTATAAGCATTTTGATAATGGTTTACACATTTTAATTATTTGATGAGTGCTAATATAACACATTTAAGTCTTGGGTTTTTTTAACACTAACGAGTGTGCTCAAATACTTATTTTTTAGGTATAAATCTGAAATTTTATATTTTTTATGTAACTCCATTATTTTTGGAATATTAAAAAAAATCCCATTACGCACCCGTGCACACGACCAGTGGAAATTTTGTTAATAGTTAATATTAATTATATTCAATATAGTAAAATAATATCTATAGTTCATAAATATAAATTAGTGAGCACTCTGAATTTGATTAGGCTCGACCAGATTTGATCAATCTTGCTTACGGCTTTAGATTTTAATAATAATTAGAAAATGCATTGATAAATAAATGAGTATTGCTGCTACTAAATGGATATATTTACGGGCTTTATGAAAATAGAAACATTGCAAGTTGTTAACTAGACTTGACTAGACTAACCGGTGGAAATTTTTGTTAACTGTTAATATTTATTGTTTTCAAGATAGTAAAATAATATTTGAAGTTCATAAATTTTTATAATAAACACACTCTTGCCACGTGTTAGTGGAAAAAATTGGAATTCAAATTCTTTTCAAACCTATCAGGGTGTTTTCTTTTTTTAAAATGAATTATTGCAGATTCTTTTTAAAAATAGTATAAAATAATAAAACTGTATATATGATTAACATGTTTATGATGATAATAAAAATCAACAAAATTAAAATGTAACGATTGTATGAGAGATGCTAATGCAATTAACTCATAAATTTGTTAATTTCTCATAAATTTTCTCATAATTATAAATTATTATTTTCAATTTTTTAAGTTTGAAATTCAATTG
Organism: Annona cherimola; assembly: GCA_030490835.1. Classification (NCBI taxonomy): domain Eukaryota; kingdom Viridiplantae; phylum Streptophyta; class Magnoliopsida; order Magnoliales; family Annonaceae; genus Annona; species Annona cherimola. The sequence goes on along the minus strand of CM059975.1, from coordinate 76,487,428 downwards.
ATGATGTTATTATTCATATTTATGTTTTTCAATTTTAATTTTTTAGCATCACGAAAATAAAATATTTTCAATGGTTGGATGAGTTAAACTTTAAAAAATAAAAGCATTCATGTGGACGAAAATTCATTTTCGGCACTGTTCACACAATTCACATGTGTACACACATTTTATTATCATTTTTATTAAAAATTATTATGAATCATTTGAAATTTGATAAAAATTATTATAATATTTAAAATTAAAAACAATAAAATTGTTATCGTCATTTATACAATTCCAATTTATGGCAGTGTGTTATCCGTGAGTTGGTAGTTTTTTTGACCGACGTAGGATTTTCCGCAATTCGTTTGCACCGTTAACATGCATAGCTCTCCTTCTTCCCAGCGTAGACAGTGGCTGTCGGCTGTGCATCGCGTGCACCATGCGTGGGCCTGGGTAGAGGCAGGTGCAATTAATCTCTTGTTAGCGGCGCCCTCATTTACGATGATGCGACGGGTTTTTCCCTGCTAAAACCCGTCATGCTTTTTATCGTGGTTGCCAAACAGCCCCTTAAAGTTAAAATGTAATGGAAAGGCTCGCTGCTAAACGAGAATATTGTACATAAGTGTTTCATGCTTTTAGTCTTGTTCTCATGGATCCTTAAATGGTAGGGCCATCGTGCCACATTTGATGTGCTAGGCAATCTCGTTTGTCCTTCCACATATTTCGTGCCTCCGTAGACACCTCCTTATCATCACTTCAGGAGTTGCTTCCACTTCATCGTCACTCAATCTCTCATCCGCGGCAAGACATGGTTCCTCACCTATCTTGCAGGGAAGGTCTAGACCATAAACATCAGTTATATAGTTGTGTAGGATGGGCTATGACAATTTGGACTTGTATTTTATAAGGATAACTTGTTGCGACTTGCAAAATTGGGAATCTCTTCTTCCAGATTGCGAAAAGTCGCTCAACAGTTGAATGCAATCTCGCATGTCTAAGGTTGAATAACTCTTGATTATTTCTTGGATTCCTTCCATGACTGAAATTGCTTATATGGTAGGAAACCCCCTTATATGGTGCCATGAAACCAGGCACATGTGCATAACCGGCATCCACCAAGAAATAATGTCCTATGACAACCGTTCTAAAAATCAATTTCAATTCGGGCATTTTAGAGAAGCCTAGAATTCACTTGTGGAAAATTGCATATATTTACCTCGTGGAACTATCAATGGATTGGTGGGTCGATCAAGTGTGGACTGGAGCACTTTAGCATCGTGTGCACTTCCTTCCCAACCAGCTAGTATGTACGTGAACTTTAAGTTCAAGTCACACACTGCCATCACGTTCTGTGTTGGCTTTCCATATCTATTTCTAAATGCCAATGCGTTCTCCGATGGAGGCAAAATAGGGATATGTGTACCGTCAATGGCACCAATGCAACCCTAATAAATGGTAAGTATTATAAAGAAGGAATTCAAATTGTAGGATAAAATGGTATAATTGTCACAAGCTTACCTCAAAATATGGTGCTAATGTGGGGTCAGAAGTAATCTTTGGATGAGTGAACGTGCTGGGTGGGTTGACACAATCTTTGTATAGGCTAAGTATTGATTGAGGCATCTATGAAAATGGCGATGGACCGTCTCTCCAGATCTACAGAAGTAAGCACCAATTGAACGATTTCGTACATTATGCGCTAAGGTGTGCAAGAACATACCCATTTGTTCATCAACCGTTACATATCTAGTGGGTTGTAGATATCCTTTACTCTTCACTAGGTCACACAATTGGTTGAATGCTAATATACTCATCTGCAATTGTGCATAACACCGCCTATCCCCCCCTGCGAAGGAGTGAGAACATAAATAACTCACGTTAGATTGCTAAGTCACGATTAGTGAACTCTTCACTCCCACTTTCTTCCTCTTCACCAAGCACAAACGCCCCCCCTAAGAACATGACCGCCCTACGACGTGCACAATATTGTTTGCACCAATTTTGTACCTCCTCATTTACTGCAGTGAATGAGGAGCCGGGTACTGAATCCATATTTCGGTTAGAGTCTACGCATATGACCACAAGAAGCTTCCATTAGCAATTTAGTATGGAAATGACATTCCATGTAGAACAATCATTTGATATTGGATTCATTATTCAAAGCAAAGAATAATAATGTGTAAGGAATAATTGGAGAGTGAATAATGTCCTTAGGATACTCACACATCCAAGACACAATTATTAAAACATCATGCCAGAAAAGGAATGTTGCGAGTTGGGACAAAATAGTGAATTTCAAATAGATAATTTGACATAGATGAGTTTGTACATGAAGGGCATATTTAGCACTTGAATCCAAAGACAAATGATCTTAGCCACCAGAATTGAACATCTAATAATTTCTCATTAAGTAAATGTTTGAGACTGGTAGCCTGCATGAGACATGTTCTCCCTCCAATCGAGCAATGGGTCTACACAATAGGACCCAACAAAATGAATTTTCCATCATCAACTATCCTGGAAGAAAGTTATAAGATGTGAAAAGAAGATATGGGTATGAGCCACCTGCATTTACCTTCTACAGTTAAAAACGACTTGTAAAAAATGATCAGCCTGGTTGTAAGGACAGAGATGTGAATGATCTACTTAATTTTATCCCCTAATGGCATGTAAAATTTTCTTCTATTGTGCCCAATTTTATTTAGCTAATGCACACTGAGAGAACTAGTATATCAGGGGACCATTTCTTATGATATTTAAAAGTTTAAGAAGGTGTGAATTTTAGGCCATTGTCCACGGTATAAGTCTTAAGTCCTAAGAGCCAAAGATAGCTCTTTACGCTTGTGTGTAGAACATTGATTGTTGAATGTCCTTGGTACTTGCCAGTAGTCTCTATCATAACAAATCATTTAGCAATGGAAATAATGTCCACTAGATACATGCATTTTTTAGGCTTTGAGTTTTGGGACTCCTGTATTCAGAAGTCGAGGGTCTCGTTGCTCGAATTCACTTGAATGCATTTGGTATCTTTCATCATTGAGTTTCTGAAGGGATGAAACTTTGAATACCAGCACTTCGGTTGGAAAGTTTTGTGGAGAAGCGAGAGGGAGGGTGCTAACACAGAAAATTAGATGGAACCATTATAGGGTCTACCCAACCAGGCATTCTTGCCTTTTGAGATTAAAATTGTAAATAAATGTTGATAAAAAAAAGTCCGATGTCATATCTTTGATGAAAGTCACCTGGTATGGTAAGGTAAATAGCTAAAATCCAGTCATCTATTGCTATTACTGTAGGAGATCAACCATAAATGGTTAATTAGAGAGGTGTGCTATTCTCCCTGTTGCCCATCTCCTTGCCACCCCTACTAACCTGTTTACACAAATGCACAACATCTTTGGTTACTGTCCACCATCTTATTGCTGTCATTGTCATCAATAGACCATCACCGTTGACAGAACCTGCTGCTGAGATCTTCCATCTCTTCTCAATACGCAAGGTTTATATCACATCATTCTGATTACTATCAATCCTGTGGAAGACAATTACATTTCATTGTTGTCTGCGACTTCTGCATCAGGTAAGGTTTGATAGCCCTATCCTCTCCCGTTCACAGTGTTTTGCTCCAATTCCTTTCTGTTTCTTAATATCTCCTCTTCGGTAATCTAATTCACTAAATTCTCATCAAAGTCTTCTTCGTCAGTAATGTATGTGTAGAGAGATTTTTTTTATATTGCTTATGACAAATTTTCATTATTTTTTTTGGCAAAATTAGTGATGTAATGCAGGGCTATTTTTTGGTTCTGCACTAGAATGCAATGTAATATAGGCTATCCGAAGACACCAAAGAATTTTCCATTCATTCACACTGATCAGATCCAACACTCAACAGAATATGAAGCATGCTTAGAACAAGTAACACTCTGTTCTGTGCAAAAAAACGATGAGCCTGACTAGCCGAACAAAGGAAACCACCATGTGTTGATCAATTAATCAAGAAAAAGAAGCATTTGGCTCACATATCATTCATAAAAAGCTCAGTGGGCAAGGGAACCGGAATCAAAATATTTGGATTGCAGGAAACACAAAAATCGACAACCGTGGGGTCTCTCACCAAACATCACAACCAACAAAATAGGAGTTTTATCTTAGAAAGGAGACATTACCAATGCGCCGAAAACGACAGATGAGTGTCTCCGCAGTTTGTAGGGGGAGCTGACGGATGCCTCCGAATGCAGCAGTGCCGGTGGAGTGGATGGTCGATTAATCCTCCCCTTGGAAGACGATGACGACCGTAACTTGTGCCGGCGAGCTCGGTTTTCGGAGGGTGGGCGAGATTGTTTTCGTTTTCGCCTACGATTTGGTGTCGCCCGGGGCATAACCTTGACGACGGCGCTGCTGATGGGAAGGAGCGTGAAGGGCGAAACTGAAACCCTATCGTCGATCTTGAGATGCATCAGGCTTTCACTGTACCCAACTCCTCTGCCGTAGTACACAGAGGACGACAGAAAGCTGCAGACGACGACTAAAATCATGAAATGACGGGTTTTTCCAATGCAGCCCTGGGGTATGAAAAGTTTTACATGATTTTACACATTTTTTGCAAATTCCAAATGCACCCATAGTCAAAAAGGTGGATCCAACCGAGTGGTTTTCAATTCAATATAATTGATTTCATTTAATCGCTTCATCTTCGGGCTCACTGAAGTGGTATTCCAAAATTAATTATTTACATTATCTAATATCATTCTTATCACTACGAAAGATAATTTAAATCGAGCCTTGAGTGATTAAATACGTATAAAATTTTATAGATTATAAAATTATAAAAAATTAAAATCCATTCGCAAATGAATTGAAATGTTACAATAACGGTTAAAATCCATTCATAAATGAATTAAAATGTTACAATAACGGTTTTTTTTATCCTTGTTTGATTGTAATAGCAAATATATGTGTAATTTTAAAAATGGCATATTGTCCCATGTAGTAAATATTTGCAAACAAATGGATGTCAATGAGTTCTGTGCCAAAGCATCAAATAAATTTTCAAAATCAAGAAGAAGATGGGGATAGTTTAGGAAAATTAAAAATATTTTACTGACTTGAAATGTCTACTTAACAACATAGGTGTATTTGAAATTTTGGTAGGTTAATTTGCAAATATATCTACGTAATTTGACCATAATTGCAAAATATACATAAATTTTAGCAATCGCAAATAATCTATACATAATTTGACCATAATTACAAATATATACATGTTATTACGGCGTCATTACTGAGTTGTCATAGTTGTGAGTGTATTTGCAAAAAAATGTAAATTATGTGAATATATTTACAATTTTGGAACTTAAGTACATATATTTAGTTTTACAAAGATACTTGCACAATCTATTATCTTTGCAAATATACTTATATTGTGAAAATGCGGTAACAATATCATAAAGACACAAGTATATTTGTAATCATAGTTAAACTATCTGGGTATATTTGTAGATTATTAATAGTGATAAAAAAATGTAGGGGTAAGATGACATTTTTAGAATTAATGAGAGTATATTGGCACACGTAAATTATTGTAAATTATGGCAAATCTCAAATACACTTACAAGTTTTGCCTTTAATGGTGCGATTGCATTTATGCACTTGTGGCAACTGTTGGATGATCTGCATCATTAAAAATCTTGAAAATTTAGCCCAATTATTCTGATAGGTAAACATGTGTCCCCGAATTGTCTTATACCTTTGATATAATCATTTTTGCTAAACTATGCTCCATTCAAATGTTTATCAGTAACATCCAAGAGGATGTTTGGTAATGCTGAGTGTGGTGGGAAAGTGGAAAAAGAAATGTTTTGAAAAATGTAGAAGTTGTATAATATTATAAAAGTAAAGTGAGAATAAATACAATAGTTATATGAAAAATGGTTAGAATATAAGTATAAATAAAAAATAGGAAAAGTAACGTAGTTAAATAGTTAAGATTTAGTTAATATCTAATTATTTATGATAAATAATCCTGTTAGCTCGGGCTAAGTAATGACTTACTTAGCCTACCTCAAAATATTTATTATTTTTTTAACTTTTTGCTTCATATATTTGTTTATTTAAGTGTATTTAATATATAAATCAAGTTTTACCATTTTTAATGTGTATATTTTTTTTAAAAAAAATTAAGCATAATGGTATTTTAGCCACCGTCAGCCATTAAAAGTGATTAAAATACTCATGTGTTTAAAAATCTTAAAAAATATATATATACACATGTTCAAAAATGGTAAAACTTGATTTATATGTTAAATACATATATATTAACAAGTTTATGAGGAAAATTGATAATTTACATATATAACCACATAATTTGACTGAAATTGCAAATATACCCACATATTTTCACGATTTGCATATAACTGCCACATTATTTTACTTAAATTGCTTATAACCTACATTGATGTTTGACAGCAAACAGTTGAATATATACTGTTAAGTAAAAATACACATTCTAAATTGTCCCTTCAATTGAGGCATGAATGAGAGACACCTTCAAACCCTTGGCTTAGTAGGCTCTCTCTCCCATCCATAATAGAGGGTTTGGTGGGTTCTCCCCTGGCACGGTGAAGATGACAACAACAAGATAGTTTTTGCCATCAATGACGGTAGCGATGCAGCTGCGTACAAAGAAATTTTTCTATTTTGTTCAATCATTCCCAAATAAAAAGCAATAGAAAACATGCCAGAGTCCACTTGCTAATTAATCAAAATGACCTTGTTATTGCCACTTTTTCTACATGTTTCTCCATGTGGCATGCTTAGATCATATGTAGGAAAGTGATTCAAAAGACGTGAAAGATTAGGTAAATAAGGAGAAATTGGAATCCATTTTTTCCTTCTACTTGTATTGGTGAGTTTCACAGTAGGATTATTTTTTTCATTATTTAATTTTCCAACCCGATTATTAACGACTGCTAACGACAAAGACATCTCATGGGTATGTATGCAATTTCAATAAAGTTACATGGGAGTAATATGCAATTCATAAAACTATATGAGTATATTGATAATGGGGCTCGCTTCTATGTAACCGAGTTACATAGAAGTGGTTCCTTGTAACTCACTCAAATTTTAAGAATTTAATGCTTGATGAAAAATTAAATCAAGTTATTGTATTTAACATAATTTATTTAGGCCACTGAGGTCGTGCCTCAGTGGTGCAGGATATTGCCTCACAAGTTGGTGGTCCTGGGTTCAAATTTTCCTAGCAGCATTTCTGAAGTGGTGGCGTTGCAAGTCTCCCCAAGTTTGTGGGAGCCGTCCACCGGTGGGAAAGTTTAGAAGTAGTAGATAATTATTAGCAAATTGTAAGAATGTCTCAGAAGTTATTGTAATACCCGTTGAGATTGTACTGTATGAATACTCATCAAAAAACATCATTTATTTAGTTATAAGATTAAGTTTTATCTAAATTCAATACATGTACAGGTCACATTTGCTGAAAAATAGGTACATTAATGTGTAAATTAAAAAAAATACTTAGATCTATTCACATATATATTGAAATGCGGTAATACTTTATAAAATCATTTATTCATATAGTAATGATATTTTAGATGGTTTAAATGTTAAAAATTGATATTTAGTATTAAATAATTTTATTACATTGATTTTATATGTTTGTAGATGAAGCTCATATACAGCGATATTAGATCATCATCATCATAAGCCATTTCCCACCTATGTGGGGTCGGCTGCATGGATTCTGTTACGCCATTCTTGGCGATTTAAAACTAAATTTTCAGTAATATGTAATATTTTTAAATCTTGTTTAATATAAGTGATGCTAAACATAATAGAGAGAGTGAATTTTTCATCAACCATCTAGATGTCAAAAATGAAAATGATTACATAAAAAGAAATTTTTATGGAAGCATCTTTGATCTATAATGAGCATCAAACTAAAAGAGTATATCTACAAATTACCTAGAGAAAAGGTTTTAAATGAATTTTTTTTTATATGCTTAGTAAGCAAGCCAACCTAACAGAATCATTTCTCTTTATTTATTGAAGAAAGTGTGGAAGAGAGTTGAGAAATCATAAATCCCACAATGTTATATTACCAAACGTCCCCTAACAATCCCCTGAATTATAAATAGTAATGTTGTCAAACCAAACTGGTGATTCAATTGATAAAGGGACTGATCTGGTATATAGGGGTGCAACTCAGTCCAGGTACCTACAGTTCAACTCGTCGGATACTTTAAATAGGGTAGGTTCAGTTCTAGAAAAAATAACCATGGTGTCAGTTCAGTTCTAAGTAAAAATTACCCACCTAAATTCGAGTAGAGTTGGTTCCTAAGGATGGGTACCCAGAATCGACCTGGATTACTGTGTATACTATATATCTTTTTCAAAATCAATGATTTTGCTTTCCCAATGATTTTTTACTTTCCCACCCTACAATTTTGCTTTCCCCCTTTATCTTCTTCCTTGAAATTTTATTCCCCTCCTCTTCAGCCTTATGATTTTGTTGCACCCCTCTATGCCTTGCAATTTGTCCATTTTCCTACCTTCTCCTCACTATTGCAATTTCTTCTCACCTCTTATCATTGCTGTGATTTCTTTCTCCAAAATCACTAGTTTCAATTTCTTCTCCTCTATTAGGCCCGTATGAAATTGATAAAAGAAAGGAATAATAACACAAAAAGTGATCTAAGAAGGAATAAGATAAATTTCACACACCACAAAAATAATTCAAAGAAAACATCACAAATTATAGTGGTTCGGTTAACACACCTACTCCACTCTCCAAGTTAATGTCTTGACTCAGGTTTCCACTAGTCAATTCAGAACTCAAGTTACAGTGGTACGATCTCAATCGTCTTCTGGATTACATAAACGGCTCCAGGTGGCACGTGAAACTTTCCACAAATCACAATGAAAGCTTTCCTCTTGAATTAGACAACCTCTAATTCAAGATAAAATAAATAAAAATGAAATAAAGCTTACAACCAATTTAATAGCACAGAAGCACGGAGATGAAGCTTTTAGTAGGATAGCCACGACGATCTTCAATATGTTGCTTTTGACAGATGGACAGAGGATCACAGAGAATGCCTTGATATAGATCTGCACTTTTTAAAAATGTTCTCTCCGAATTGAATTTTTAGTTGAAATTCATTGTCTATTTATAACTTTTAACTTCCAATAACCAAGAAAGATTTTCTCCACCAAATCCATAACAATTTGGATTTTTCTCAACAACCTGTAACAACCCATGACAACTCCTCAAACTAGCCACATCATTATCAAATCACTTATCCATTTATCTTGCTAAGCAAACTGTTAAAGTTTTAACTCGAAAACTGTTGAAGTTTCAAACCAAAATAGTTTAAGTTTGAAACTAAATCAATTGAAGTTGCAAACTAAAACTGCTGAAGTTTTACAGCAAAATCTCGACAGATTTATAACACAATTCAATGCTAACTTGTTACAACCATTCGTCACAAATCAAATACAAGCAACACCTTTCTAGCATTAAATTCTTAACTTGTCTATCATCAAAATAGTATAAGTCAACATCCCCTCTCCGCACTACTGCAATTTTTCCTAAAATCTCAAGTCGTAATTTCTTTTCCCCTCTCCTCACTGCTGCGATTTTTCCCCAAAATCCCCTTGCCCCATCACACACGGCTTTTCAGCTTGAAATCCTAGGCCGACGAGACCTCTCCAACAACCAGCAGCCACAAGCCTATCATCTCTCTCTCTCCTCTGAACATCTCCAAAGAGATTTAAGAAATTTAAGATGACTACACCCATCAGAGTCACACACCACACACTCAAACAAGGAGATGGATCTTATTCACAAACCAGTGGCGATTAGGGCCCAATCATGGTCCCTAAAGTCTCTCACTTAGATTGGGGGCATTGATATTCTCATTGAGAACTTGAAGCATTGACACATGGTTTTGTCGATGGAAATGTGATTAGTGAAAGTGGCTACAACATTGTCTACCGGGGCGTTCTTGAGGACAGCAGCAAAGTGGCCATCAATAACTTGCTTAATAATAAGTAGCTTTTTGCATAATGCTCAGGTGTTTGTATGATCAGCGACTTTGTTATGTTTTATAATTTGTGTTAATGTCGGTGTTTGCTGAAAAGTAGGAATTTTTGTCAGAGTTTGCCTTGATATGGAGGAATTAACTAGCTTAAAGTGAGGTTAATTGGCTTTTGATGACTAATAACTTAATTATTTAGGACTAAGTTTAGTTCAGTTGAGTGTGTTTGATGATTATGTGCTCTTTTCTAAAGAGGTCAAGCTGAAAGGGAGTTTAAGGTTGAAGTGGAAGCAATGGGCCATGCGTGGCATAAGAATCTAGTCAAATTACTGGGATATTATGCATAAGGAGCTCATAGGTATTATCTTTGCTGCAACATTTATGTTTCTAAGATATATTTTTCTATTGTTGAACTTGATTGCAAATTTCGAAATGATAGCATTGTGTTTCTTTTTGTTCATGTTAAACCAGCACTCTGGATTGCAACGTTATTGCTTGCTGTCTTTGGAAGTTGTCTAATTGTAGTTTGGGGGCACCACTTGTGCTCTGATTGCTGCAGTTCAATGATATCATGATTATATATATGATATATTTTTGGCCATGTGCACCAGCTTGGCATTTATAGGCCAAGGGAGTAGAAATCTCAATTTATTAACAAATCAAATGTAACAAATTATTATAACGAAATAGATTCCAATGGATTTTATGGAATAGATCGCAACAAATTGTTGCATTGCATGTAAAATATTGTTTAGTGTGGCTAGGCAATTGTGTTGATTAATTGTTGACTCCTATTCAACTAATTATATAGCATGTTTAGATATTCATACTAATAGATGGAGCGGATTATATATTATTTTTGGAACCAATTTAAAACCGGAACCGAAATCGACCCAGTCTAGAAAAATAAGGTAAGGTAAGTCAAGAATTGACTCAATGTAAAATCGGGTAAGGTAGACCTTTATCCGGACCTAGTTGCACCCCTACTAGTTCGAATTGGTTTGAACTGCTTCGATCGGTTAATCAAACAAGTTCGAACCGGTGACGTCAGCATGACATATTTATGATGTTATAAATGTTTAATTAGTTTTAATTAATTATATTATTATATATTGAAAAATTATATGTTCAAAACTCCTAATTCTACATGTTAGACTCTAATCATCATAATAAATCATGAAAAAAATAATAGAAAATTTTCAAAAATTCATTAAATAAGCACTGATGAGGTATATTTTTAACCATGGGTCTATTATGATAATAATAATAAAAATAATAATAAAAGAGACAACAAAATATATGAAGCCCCTAAATCATGAATCTTAAAGCATCTTGCCGTATACAGACAAAGAACAAAAGAAATATAATAATAAAAAAAAAAAAAAAGAAGACCGCCATTAAGAAAACAAATGCGGCTAGCACCCAACACCAGCAGTGAAACGTGCTAGTGCCTTGGTCACAAAATCAGCCTTCACTATTTCAAGGCTTAAATCCAGAAAAGGATCAAATTTATTGGAACAGAATGAACACTGTGTGCATTTAACCTGACTTCTGAGACGACCACCAAAAAATTTTTATGGACCAAGCTTTTCTCATAAGCACTAGAAGATTCACTTGACACTCCAGACGGTAAGCAGCATTTGTGCATTGACTCTAGCAAGTTAACCATGTACTCATGTGCATCCTCCTGTCTAGACATCCGGAAGTTCCTAGATATGCATCGCAAGTTGTTAAAGAGATGACGAGGTGATACTATCTTCCCAGTAGATTCTAAAGCAGTCCGGACATGTTTCTGAAGAGCACATAATGCACAAAATCCAGCTGTGTTTTCAAACCACAAGCAATTCTCCGGGTGGAAAAAAGCAGCAATGTCTCGTATCTGTGTGAAAAAATAAAAATAAAAATAAAAATAATAAAATAATAAAATATATATATACCCAAGTACATTGCCGAAGATCGTCTCAGAGATTTCTTCTCTCAAGAAATCGAAATAACTGATGCCGGTAATGCCCACTGCAATGGTTCCGGTCTGGAAGATTGGCAGAGCTAAAGACTACTATTGATGCCGGGCTGTCATAAATCCAGAAAGGGAACGTCTTTCGATTGCTGCATTTCACAGCACAGCTCTGAGCAAGACCATTGGGCCTCTTCCAGATTTCGTGAAAGATGGCGAGGCCTATTATAGGAGCGTAAGCCGTGAGGAATATCCACGCTTGACTGTTTCTCAGAAACTGGATGGGAAGAACAGATTGGGAATCATGAAATTGAAAAAATAAATGGGCTGTCTGTCTCAGTGCATGCCTCAGAACAGATTGAAGCTGTATGTCATTGTATCTTTTGATGAGAAGGGAGGCACGACCTGAAGGACGAGAAACGGAAAAAGCCTGATGCACTTACCTCAAGACTTCTAGAGCTGAAGAAAAATCCTAAATATCAAGGACAAGATAAGCTTCCTGTTATCGTGTGGGTGATTGCTCAGGCCTGCCAAGGGGACCTCGTTGCGGGGATGCAAGCATGGTTCAAAAGCTCTTGCCTATTGTTGCTGACACGGCAAGTTCTAATCCCCAGTCCAGGGACTTGATTTTGCAGCTGAAGTTGCATTCCCCGCACCTTCGTCACGGGTCAAGGCAACTGAAAGGATCGAGAAGGTAGTGGCTCTTGCAGGTTCCCCAGGCAGTAAAGCAAGTAAATGCAAGACAGCGACATGGCAGAATAGTTCCGCAAGAGTTCCCCGATTAAGCCACGCGCAACGAAGTTCCGCGGGAATATTTTCTTACCCGCGGAACTGCACCCCGGGCTTATAAATAAGACCCCAACAGAACGGCCTGGAGGACGAGAAGAGGAACGGGAGCGTGACGCGACGGGGGAGAGAAAACCCGAGAGCTCACGCTGAAAGAGTAAGTTTTTAGATTTTTTTTATTTTATTTTTAAAAAGAAGGTTTCTTTCTTATTAAAAATATATATGTATATTTTCTATATATATACAAAAATATATATAGGTAGATATTATTATTTTCAAATATATATATATATACTTTTCCTAACGTGGATACTCCCCGACTGGCGGGTTGAATTGACACACGGGTTAAGTATTTTTCTCCTTTAAAAATAAAATAAAAATATATATGTGTGTATTCTCTATATATAAAAATATATACATATATATTATTTTCAAAAAGATTACTTTTCCCAACGTGGATACTCCCCGACTGGCGGGTTGAATTGACACGCGGGTTAAGTATTTTTCTCCTTTAAAAATAAAATAAAAATATATATGTGTGTATTCTCTATATATAAAAATATATACATATATATTTTTTTCAAAAAGATTACTTTTCCCAACGTGGATACTCCCCGACTGGCGGGTTGAATTGACACGCGGGTTAAGTATTTTTCTACTTTAAAAATAAAATAAAAATATATATGTGTGTATTCTCTATATATAAAAATATATACATATATATTATTTTCAAAAAGATTACTTTTCCCAACGTGGATACTCCCCGACTGGCGGGTTGAATTGACACGAGGGTTAAGTATTTTTCTCCTTTAAAAATAAAATAAAAATATATATGTGTGTATTCTCTATATATAAAAATATATACATATATATTATTTTCAAAAAGATTACTTTTCCCAACGTGGATACTCCCCGACTGGCGGGTTGAATTGACACGCGGGTTAAGTATTTTTCTCCTTTAAAAATAAAATAAATATATATATGTGTGTATTTTCTATATATAAATATATATATATATATACATAAAGCTACGTATTTTTATAAAATATATATATACAACAATATATATAAAAGGGCCCGGGGTCTCGGGATTTCACAGGCCGTCTATATATATGTACACATATAAATAAAACTACGAATTTTCATGATAAAATATATATATATAACAATATATATATAAGAGCCCGGGGTCCCGGGATCCCATTTGGCACGCCACGCACACACGTGCGCGTGCCATACGGACACACACACACACACACACACACATATATATATATAAAGGTCCCGGGAACCCGGCGTATCACGGGCACGCCTCATATATATATATACATACTTATATATATATTCACGTTCCCCTTTTTACAATAAAAAAATGTAGTGACATATCTATATATATAAAAAGCCCCGAAAAACGTATGTATTATACATATAGGCTTCTAATATATATATATTATTTTCTAAAATATATATATATTAAAAGACCATTCCAAAAATTAAGATTTTGATTTTTAAAAATTACATAGATGTCCCGCGGACATCCAAAAATTAAGATTTTGATTTCTAAAATTATATAGATGACCCGCGGGCATCCAAAAATTAAGATTTTGATTTCTAAAATTATATAGATGACCCGCGGGCATCCAAAAATTAAGATTTTGATTTTTAAAATTACATAGATGTCCCGCGGACATCCAAAAAATTAAGATTTTGATTTCTAAAATTATATAGATGTCCCGCCGGCATCCAAAAATTAAGATTTTGATTTTTAAAATTACATACATGTCCCGCGGGCATCCAAAAATTAAGATTTTGATTTTTAAAATTACATAGATGTCCCGCGGGCATCCAAAAATTAAGATTATGATTTCTAAAATTATATAGATGACCCGCGGGCATCCAAAAATTAAGATTTTGATTTTTAAAATTACATAGATGTCCCGCGGACATCCAAAAAATTAAGATTTTGATTTCTAAAATTATATAGATGTCCCGCAGGCATCCAAAAATTAAGATTTTGATTTTTAAAATTACATAGATGTCCCGCGGGCATCCAAAAATTCAGATTTTGATTTTTAAAATTACATAGATGTCCCGCGGGCATCCAAAAATTCAGATTTTGATTTTTAAAATTACATAGATGTCCCGCGGGCATCCAAAAATTAAGATTTTGATTTTTAAAATTACATAGATGTCCCGCGAGCATCCAAAAATTAAGATTTTGATTTTTAAAATTACATAGATGTCCCGCGGACATCCAAAAAAATTAAGATTTTGATTTCTAAAATTATATGGATGTCCCGCGGGCATCCAAAAATTAAGATTTTGATTTTTAAAATTACATAGATGTCCCGCGGGCATCCAAAAATTCAGATTTTGATTTTTAAAATTACATAGATGACCCGCGGGCATCCAAAAATTAAGATTTTGATTTTTAAAATTACATAGATGTCCCGCGGACATCCAAAAAAATTAAGATTTTGATTTCTAAAATTATATAGACGTCCCGCGGGCGTCCAAAAATCAAGATTTTGTTTTCTAAAATTATATAGACGTCCCGCGGGTGTTCAAAAATCAAGATTTTGTTTTCTAAAATTACATAGATGTCCCGCGGGCGTCCAAAAATTAAGATTTTGATTTCTAAAATTATATAGACGTCCCGCGGGCGTCCAAAAATCAAGATTTCGATTTCTAAAAATATATAGACGTCCCGCGAGCGTTCAAAAATTAAGATTTTGATTTCTAAAAATATATAGACGTCCCGCGGGCGTTCAAAAATTAAGATTTTGTTTTCTAAAAACATATATGCCCCGCGGGCCTCCAAAAATGAATACTTTATTTTCCAAAAATATATGTCTCGCGGACCTTCAAAAATATATATATATTTTCATACACATACATCTTAGAAGACTTTCAAATATATATATATATATATAATTATGTATTTCTCCCCGAGTAAATACTCTCCGGGAAGTGAGCTAAGTTGATACACGGGTGAATGACCTCTTTGCTCAGATCCGAGCCTTAATAGACCTAAAACCTCCAGTAAGCCCAAGACGGCTCAAAAACCTTCCTACAAACCCACTTGGGTTCAAAATTCCTCTACAAGCCATGTGGGCTCAAGACTCTCCAAAAAAAAAAAAAAAAAGCCCAAGATGGCTCAAAAATCTCCAATAAGCCAACCCGGCCCCAAAATTCTTCAACCTGAGCCTTAATAGGCCTAGAACTTCCAGCAAGCCCAAGATGACTTAAAATCCTTCAACAAGTCCTCTTGAGCCAGAATCCCTCAACAAGCCCAGTTGGGCCTCAACCTCCTCAAATGGTCAAAGTTGACCCAAAAATACTTTAAAAAACGGTTAATCCATTTCTTGGTAAAACCACCCAATTATTCAATCCAGAGACTGAATGCGGGAGACGCTGGTTTCTTATATAGAAGCTGAAAGCGGGACACGCTGGTCTGCTGTGTAAATCCAGAAGCTAAGAACGCACTTAGTTTGCTGTGTAGGGTCACTGGTGTAGCCGACGGGCCCCTCACTAGTTCCCAAACCGAGTCATCGCTGGTCGACGGGCTAAGCATAAACTCATATTCAAGTCATGGCGCGTGGCGTCATGAACCTCACATTTAAGAGATGGCGCGTGGCGTCATGTATCTCATATTTAAGTCATGGCGCGCGGCGTCATGTACCTCATATTTAAGTCATGGCGCGCGGCGTCATGTACTTCATATTTAAGATATGGCGCGTAGCGTCATATACCTCACATTCGAGTCACGGCGCGGGGCGAAGTGTACTCATTTATCTTTATATTTTTGTTAGACACGATTTTTCGTGCACTTGTAAAGACGTAGAAGGATCTTCTACGCACTTCATTATTATTAAGCATTTTTTTATGGACCATTGTATTCAGCTCTTTTAATCAAGGGTTTTCTCGTTAGAGATGTAAAATCAGAATGTGGAACACAACGCAAAATATTTCTGTGATGTACTTTTCGGACTCGGTTAAAGAATTGGATGCTTTAAAATTTTGTTGGGAAATTAATTAAGCATTTATTCTCAAAGCCGCAGGGAAACAATTTCACATTCAACCAAAAATCAACAGAATGAAATGAATTATATATTTTATTTCTCACGAGGCCGGAACAAATGGTGAACCCGACGTGAAACATTCTCCCTTCATCTTTAAGAGCTGAAAACTATGGTCTTTATAATTTCTCACTTTTAACACTCTGAAGTGCTCTTTTGCAGATATTCATGGCGCATTCGATGGCTTTTGGATTCTTGCCCAATGGTGGTTTTGTCATTTCTATGCCAAACCACATGGATGCGGCTATCCCGCATTATTTTATTCGTGTACCAGAGAAGCCGGAGCACCGTGTCTATCGACACGTTGACTACTCTCCTGCAGCGATCAAGCAAAGAAGAGACCGATCTGCACTACACAAGGAGCCTCTTATTGTTCAAGGCTCGAAGACCACTCCTATTCAACCAACAAAGTCTCTGCAGGCACCCATCCGAATGGGCCCGCCTGCTCGACAGTCGGACTATGCCAAGAAGTCCGCCCACCGGCTTGCTGCACCAGCCCAACCAGCAGCACAACAGCCTGCAGGACAACCTGTTTTGCAGTCCCATTCCATGAAGAGGTCTGCGAGACAATCTACTGCAACTCGGCTAGTGTCAACTGGCCGACCAGAAGTCAATGTTCCCTGAAAAGGGGGCAAAATTGTGCCGAATCCCGTTCGATGCACCATCACTCGCCAATTTAGTCGGGCTGCCTCAAGGGTTGTTGACCTAGCCCCCCGACTTAACCAAAGCGACACCCAAGAGCGGAAGGAGTCAAGAAGACAAACCAAGTTTTCTCAGCTGGAGGCTCCATTGGCCGATGGAGGGGACGACCAATTCAAGCCGCAAGGACCTATTATTGTCCGATCCGGTTTAGGCACCCTGCGATTTGTCATCCCTGACCCGACGCATTCGCCCCATCAGTCAACCCATGCTCCATCTAGCTCACAAGCTAAAGTCAAATCTCCAGATCACTATGATACTGCCAACATAGTGACGGTTCCTCATCACGTATCAAGGAAACAAAGGAGAAAAGCGCAGCAGAAAAAGCAGTTCGGGAAAACAACATCCCGGTTAAACTTGAAGGCTTCATCGCCACTGCCACCAGGACCAAGGCATAGACTGTTCTCACACCCTCGACAAAGGGGTAGGCCGCAAAATAAGCCACTACAGAACACTCGCAAATTGAGAGTGCCTCAAAAGCCAAGACTCTCTAACAAGTAGCAGTATCCTCAGAAGCGCCATACAACGTATTCACGTTCGGTGCTCAGGCTGATCCCTAACTTTATACACGAAAATCAATTCGCCTCGTTAATCAGACTAAAAGAGGATATGACTTATGCGCCTGTTGTGGCCCCGTTACGAGGAGAGCACCGGATGCCGCACCCCAAGAGAGAAGCTAAAAGGAGGAGACGTCTCCTCCAGACGACAGAAGTCAACATGGTGGACCTCACCCAGCCAAGCACTTCCAAAGCGTCGGAGATGTTAACCCGATCAAGGACAGCCGCAATGCCCATTACACCGCCATTCTGTAGCCTCTCTCATCCTGAAGGGATCAGGGCCGCCCTCCCAAGAGGTCAATTTGAAGCCTCTTCCATGGTGGGCGAAGAAGAAGAGGTTCTTACACCCAAGTCTCAGCTCATTCATGACCTCCGGGAGGAGATTAAGAGTATGAAACGGGCTATGGAAACTCAAGGCAACAAGACATCAGGTTCCCATCAACCACCATCACCAAGGAACCGTCAATCGGTCCATCAACCCGAGAAACCAGTCAGGCAGCGGATCGAGGAAGATGAAAATGCAGAATTGGAGCAAGGCTTTCTGCAGTTCAATAACCTACGTATCAATACCCCTCGAACGCAAGACGCGAGGGTAAACACACCCATGGGGTCTCCACCCAGGTTTATTGCACAGAAGGAGATGGTACATCAGCTTGTGGCCGAATGCCTTCGTCGACAGGCACCTCAACTCACTGGGGTCCCTACAACGACAATCAACAGGCCTTATCCCCTAGAGGTTGAAGCGGAGCTGCTACCTAGAGATTTGAAGCCACCAAAAATCTAATTCGATGGGACTGGGAGCGCGTTAAAGCACCTGGCATCATTCCACTATGCCATGGGCAATTGGGCTCACCATTCAAATTTTTGTCTTCGCATGTTCCCCAATACTCTGTCTGGCGATGCTTTCCAATGGTACATATCTCTCCCAACCGGCTCAGTGCAGACATGGGAAGAGATGAAGGAAATATTCACCTCCCGATTTGTTGATACTACACGAGATGTACAACTATCAGAATTATCTACCTTGTCCCAAAAGAAGGACGAGCCGGTTGAAGACTACATCACTAGATGGCAAAGGGCCGCTAACCGATGTCAAGCACCCCTATCTCAAGCAATGAAGGTCAATCTTTGCCGGAATGGCATCAAGACGGAAATCTCGTTGCTGATGAATGAACAGCTAAGTACATTTCAGGCCCTAGCTACAGAAGCTTGTCGAAAAGAGTATTTGTTGTCTCAACAAAAAGCTTGGAAGAAGGAGTCATCCACAACTACTACATTTAAGAAGAAGAAAACTGGAGAGACCTCTGCGAACACCACGGAGGTTAAGAAGCAGCCAGATAAAGCAAAGCCGCCTGTAAAAGAGCAGCCTGCAAGACCCTTCCGAAGAGAGGAAATCCAATATGCCTTTGGAGAAGATGACGTGGAGACGCTATTCCAGCACCTCATGTCGACCGGGCTATTCGAGTTGCCTGCCCCAAAAAGGCCAGAAGAAGTTGAACGCACTTCTCACCAGCGATATTGCAGTTACCACCGATATGTCGGTCACCCCACTAAGAAGTGTTGGGATCTCCAAGCAATATTGCAAGATTACATCGACAAGGGGGTTATAAAACTCAGTCCTCCAGCGCAAGCTTCATCAAATGTTGTGACAATTGAGATAGCAGAAAAGGGTGATTGGGAAGTGGTTCGAAAACCACCAAGCCTAAGACGGACAAAAAGATGTCTCAAAGATTTATGCAGAAAAGACAAAAGAATAAGGGATAAGGCTATTCTCCCTTTCTTCTCAAGGCATTTGAGGCAATCCTCACGGGTGCAACCATTCATGATCATGAACTTTTTGCAGCCCGAGTTGCTATTCCCATTCTATCGACGGCTTGCTGGAAGATCACCTCGACCAGAAAAAGAAAGATACATTCTCGAGGAGTTACCAAATACAACTCCATGTGAGAATGGTCTGTGTTGGGACCTAGATAGCAACAACGGAGAAATCGAAACTTGCTATCATATAAATGCGTCTGCATCCAAGCCTGCAAAGCGGCGAAGAACTGCCTCGGTGCTCATCCCTAACTATACCAAGTTTGAAGTTGGGATGTCACCGGTAAACCACATCATCACGTATTTGCGAGAATCTCGACTTTTGCCAGCATCTTGGGAAACCAGAGTGGAATACTTCCGGTACTCACTGGGGGAATCAGTGATGTCTTGGTACCAAGATAATCATATCGAAGAAATTACCGAGTGGGTCATCTTGATAGATGCGTTCTTGGTCCGCTTCCTGTCAAGACAAAGAGAGCAGTTTTCTAGTAATTACTTGAGGGAAATACAATACAGTCAAGAATCTACTGCTCACTACATAAATTATCTCAGAGACAGTACGTGGAGCGATCCATTAGCCATATGGTTGCCTGAACCTGAAGTAGTCACAAAATACCTTTCAGATGCAGTGTGCCCTCCGACTGACAATGGGTACAAGACCTTTGGAGCTAAAACTTTCATAAAGGCAATCCGATGGGTCGGCAACGAACGCTTCAAACAAGAGGCAATCTTTAGCGACGCTGAAGGTTTTGGGAGTACAAATCAACTCCAAGTTCTGCATGTGCTGCAGTTAAACGATGCGCCCATTCTTCGAGTGTTCCCTTTCTTAACTAGGGAGTTAAGCTATGATTGGCCGCATATTCAGTTATTCCACGAGAATCATAAGTACGCATTGCCGCACTTATTCGATTATTCACTGGCGGTCTGTCAAATGGGGCAAACAGAAGAGTTTGCACTCGGGCACTTTGTTTTGAGCTTGGCCCATGACAGTTGTGCCCTTCTCTGGATCTCCTCGCTCCCCGAAGAAGCATTTGGTTCTTGGGAAGAGTTCGTTGATATGTTTATCCTAAGATTCCATGAATATGAAACAGAGTTCCCTCCAGAGATGATCGAAGTCATGCACCCCCTATCAGGAGAATCTCAGTACGACTACATCTTGAGATGGATAAACTGCAGAATAATCAACCAAAAATTCGACAAAGAAGAAATCATGGTTCATCAGTGCATCAAGTCAATGAGTGGGTATTTTCCTGAAATCCCAAAAGTGCAGCCATTTTTCTCAGATGTACTACGGACATTGGCTACAAATATTCAGGACTCTGCCTCTTGCAATATGGTGCAAGTTGAAGAAGATGTTCTTGCAATTCTTCGATCTGGTCGAATCACACCAGAAAACAAGGGTAAAGCCCCGGCACAAGAAAATCGTACTCAGCCAGAGCAGCACATACCAGCCGATCATCGAAAATCCTCAGTAAGCTATAACGTGCTTGAACACTTGAAGCGACTCCCTGCTCGACTCAGTATTTACGATGCCTTGCAGTTATCGCAAGAAGCCAGAGATGCACTAGTTAGTGCTCTGACAGATGAAAATGTCCGTCTCGCTTACCTGGTCGACACCATTGAATGTGATGAGGTTATTTCATTCACTGATGAGGATATGTTGCTTGGAGACGTTAATCACAACCGACCCTTATATGTTACGGGCAACCTGGGCGGTGAACTGGTCAACAGAATCATGATCGATGCCGGGTCTGCAATTAATATCCTGCCCCTTCGAACACTCAGAAGGATCGGAATTTCTCCGTCAGCGTTAAAAGACACTAGTGTGGTGATTCACGGGTTTAATCAAGGGACTCAAAAGGCCATGGGCCTGATTGAGTTGGAACTAAGCATAGAAGATTTCTGCACCGAAATCCCATGCTTCGTGATTAATGCTCCGACCTCATATAACTTGCTGTTAGGAAGGCCTTGGCTCCACAGTAATAAGATCATCGCATCAACGGTGCATCAATGCTTCAAGTACTGCAAGGATGGAGTCGAAAAAAGAATTTTTGCTGACCATAAACCATTCACAACGGCAGAATCATTTTACTCTGATGCTAAGTATTATGACTTGGCATCTGCTGTCAACACATCAATGAAAGCAGTTGAAGCGACCACACGCGAAGGTCAGCAAGAGGTATCTCCGGCTCCCCCCGCCCCAGTAAGCACAGACATATCCTCAAAGGGTGAGAAGATGGAAGGTCAAGGTCGTGGTCGAGGGCACGGTCATGAACGAGGAACGACAGAACCAAGGGCTCAATTTCAAACGAAATTTGAAAATATGAGTCTCGATCCAGTACATCCGCTACCACGACAACGACAGGGGGCAACCATACCACCTCCTACCAGCTATAGCAACACTGCTGCAGGATCACGGTTCTACTTGGACCTCGAAGTCCTGAAAAAGGTTGCTAAACCGCCTCGAGCCAATTTCCCTAGGTTTGAGGTGGATCTGGAAGCTCTTCGGAGATTCCGGAATCAGGCCAATGAGGAAGCCAAGTCACTTTGCTGTGAGAGTGACGGAATGGCCACTGAGGCCGCTCACCAAAATCAAAAACCTAAGGAAACGCTCGATGAGGTTTTAGCAATGCTCGTGGGGTTTAATGTATCTGCTCCATGTGTGCAGGAACCTCAAGATGAAAAATTTGCCCAAAAATATTTCATAAAGCAATATGGCAAGGTTTACGGTAGCCCTAACAAATCCTCTTGTTTGCCCACCGCTAAGCTCAAGAAATGGGATTTTCATCACTATAGCAGAGAAAGCAAGAAAATTATGGATTTGATGGGATTCTATCCCGATGAACCACATCTATCAGGCCTCGGAAGCGACATCCCTATCCCGTTATCCGAAAGGCCCCCTGGTTTTCAAAAGGGTAACAAAAGACTCGGCCTTGGGTATAAAGAAGAAGAAGACGGCAACTTCGCCACCACCTACTGCATCTCCACAAGTGATGACTCCAACAATGATGAAGAGGCATTAATGGAACCAGAGGATGCTCCACCTGCGATTGAGGATGGAGGACAGCCTACTATTGACGTACTTGAAGAGTTCAATCTCGGGACTGAGGAGGACCCGAGACCCATTTTTATCGCTAAAAACCTGGCCGAAAAAGAAAAGGTGCAATTGAGGCAGCTTTTAAGTGAATTCAAAGATGTTTTTGCTTGGGGGTATTCTGAAATGCCAGGTCTCAACCCCGCGATTGCAATGCACCATCTGCATATTACGCGGGATAAAAAGCCAGTCAAGCAAGCTCCGAGAAGATTTCGACCAGAGCTCCAAGAACAAATCATCAAGGAAGTTGAAAAACTCATTGATGCTGAATTCATTCGGGAAATCAAATTTCCAAAATGGATTTCTAGTATTGTTCCTGTCAAAAAGAAAAACGGGCAGATCCGCATTTGCGTAGACTTTCGAGATCTAAACGAAGCATGCCCTAAAGATGAATTTCCTCTTCCTTTCACTGATGTGTTAATCGACAGCACAGCTCTGTACGACACGTTCTCCTTTATGGATGGATATTCGGGATATAATCAAATCAAGATGGCTCCAGCAGATGAAGCCGCAACAGCATTTCGAACACCGATGGGTGTCTTTTGCTACAAAGTCATGCCTTTTGGTCTTAAGAATGCTGGCGCAACTTATCAAAGGGCAATGCAAAATATATTTCATGATATGTTACACAAACATGTCGAGTGCTATGTCGATGACCTGGTTGTAAGATCTGAAGGCCACAATAAGCATAAAGAAGATTTGAGATCGGTATTCTTACGCCTGAGAAAGTATGATCTCAAGATGAATCCTCTCAAATGCGCATTTGGAGTATCGTCTGGAAAATTCCTCGGATTCATAATCCGTCAAAGGGGAATCGAGGTTGATCCCCTCAAAACAGAAGCAATTCAAAATATGCCGCCTCCACGAAACCTCCGAGAATTAAGGAGTCTCCAAGGTCAATTATCATATATCCGACGTTTCATCTCCAACTTATCCGGCCGGTGCCAGCCTTTTCACAAGTTGATGAAAAAAGATACGACTTTCCAGTGGGACGCGAAATGCCAACAGGCCTTCGAAGCCATCAAAGAATTGCTGCAAAATCCTCCTGTTTTGACAACTCCAGTAAAAGGAAAGCCGCTCATTCTCTATATCGCTGCCAGCCCGCAATCACTGGGGGCATTGCTCGCACAAGAAAATGCCCAAGGCAAAGAACAAGCCGCCTATTATCTCAGTCGACGATTATTGCAAGCTGAATGCAATTATTCCTCGATCGAGAAAATTTGTCTAGCACTGGTTTTTGTGGCACAAAAGCTGAGACATTACTTCCTCGCGCACCAAATTATACTTATATCAAAGGCTGATCCCCTCAAGTTCCTGATCACTAGACCAATGCTTTCAGGACGCCTAGCAAAATGGTCACTTCTGCTATCTGAGTTTGATATCAAATATGTGCCACGAAAGGCAGTAAAAGGGCAAGTATTGGCAGATTTCCTAGCAGCCCATCCTCTTGAAGAAGAATTTCCCATCTTAGAAAACCTACCCGATGAGAAGGTTTTCTACGCAAATGATGATCCAATGTGGCAAATGTATTTCGATGGCGCTTCCAAGCCATCCGGAGCCGGTATCGGAATTGTCGTAGTCTCCCCTCATAAAGACTTATTCCCGCACTCATATTTTCTTGGAAGGAGCACAACAAATAATGAAGCTGAGTATGAGGCATTACTCATCGGCATGGAACTTCTTCTGCAATCAGATATTTTATTTGTGCGAATATTTGGGGACTCTGAATTGGTTATCAAACAGTTAAATAATCAATACGAAGTACACCAGCCCCATTTGCGAAAATATTATGACAAAGCTCAAACTTTATTGGCAAGGTTCGAAATGGTTTTGGTTGAGCATGTTCCTCGGTCAGAAAATGTAGTTGCTGATGCATTATCAAAGTTAGCCAGTATCCTTGCTTTCAATGAGCTTGATGACATGACAGTTCGAGTACAAAGACTAGAAAATGACGAAGAGCTCCAAGTAAATCAAATTGGACGGTGTGTATCTGAGGTAACTACAAACAATGATGACTGGCGCATCCCTATCATTAACTACCTCAAATATGGCATTGAACCAGATGATCCAAGCGCAAGGAAGTCATTGAGAAAGGTTGTTTCCCGATATACTGTGTTTCAAGACGATTTGTACCGGATTGCTTTTGATGGACTTTGGCTTCGCTGTATTGACGGAAATGATATCTGTCAAGTTCTTCAAGAGACGCACTCCAGCGAATGCGGCGCTCACCAATCTGGACGTCGTCTTTATCATAGGATCAAAACGTTGGGCTATTATTGGCCCACAATGGTCCAAGACTCCATCAATTTTGCGAAATCCTGTGAAGCCTGCCAAATGCATAGAGATATTTATCATATTCCTGCTTCAGTAATGTCTCCAGCACCTATCTCATGGCCCTTCTCTTGGTGGGGTTTTGATATTGTCGGTCCGATAAACCCGTCATCATCTAAAGGACACTTATATATTTTAGCCGCTACGGATTATTTCTCCAAATGGGCAGAAGCTAAAGCTTACAAGAGAGTCCGAGCACAAGAGGTGGTTGAATTTATCAAGCACAAAATCATCCACCGTTATGGTGTTCCCTATCAAATCACCTCAGATAATGGCACGCCATTCAAAAACGATAAAGTAAATCAGTTATGCCGAAGGTTTGGAATCAAACAAGTGTTCTCATCGCCCTATTACCCACAAGGGAATGGTCAAGCAGAGGCATTTAACAAAAATATTATTCGAATCCTCAAAAGGACCACTGTGAAAAATAAGCGTGATTGGCACGAGAGGTTACCCGAAGCATTGTGGGCCTACAGAACCACACATCGAACTGCAACAGGAGCAACACCATATTCATTGCTCTTTGGCACGGAAGCGGTTTTACCAGTGGAAATTCAGTTAGCATCTTTGAGGGTTGCCATCCATTCTGGGTTAACCACTGAACAGCAAGCCAAACTTCGCTTCGACGAGCTCGAGGCACTAGACGAGAAACGAGTTCAAGCACGGCAACGGATCGAACTCTATCAAGCTCGAATGGTCGAAGCATACAATAAAGTCGTGAGGCATCGCTCATTCAAAAGAGGAGATTTGGTGCTAAAGCTACGCACAGAGCTTATGGCCGGGGGCAAACTTACCGGCAAATTCGAGCCTAAATGGGAAGGGCCTTACATCATTGAGAGGGTCCATGGCAATGGCACATATGAAGTTATTAATTACGAAAATCAAGTGAAAGCAACTGTAAATGGGAATTACTTAAAAAGATATTATCCATAAAAGTTACAACAGGAGTCATACATCAAAATTTTGTAAGAAAATCTCTACAGTCTCCCTTGTAGAAGGAAAGGACTCCTTCAAAACTCGGATAGAGTTCACTACATCAGCAGGAGGAACTGTATACGCCCGCAACTCTTCGACTTTAGCCTCCATAGAAGAAATATCCCGACTCTCTGAATCAATTCTTATTTTGTAGAGGTCAACTTCAGCCTGAAGATCGTTGGAGGTAGAAATCAACGAATTTAGTCTACTTCTATCCACAAAGATAGAAGTGACAATACGACGAACCTCGGCCTGTTTAGCCGCTATGGAAGATCGAATCTCCTCGGCAATCATCTTTTTACTTTCCATCTCCTTTGCAACCTGAAAGTTACGTTCCTTAAGTTGAGCAAGGCTATCTCTACATTTGGCGAGGTCGATTTCTGCGGATGCTAGATCTTCTGCAGAAACCAAGGGTCGTGCGGCAGCCTCAAGCTCGCGCCAATGGGCACGCAACTTCTCAAGTGAAAGTATAACATCACCAAAACCAGAAACGTGAAGTTGGAGCCTATCCAAGACCATGGAAAAGTCTTCACAAATATCCAACGCGTCGGTGATATCATCAGGAGAATTCATGTCCCCCAAAGAAGAGATGATGCACCCCTTGAATTGTGCTATTGCGCGCCTCAAACGTTTGAGATCCCGTTGCTCTAACTGCTCCACCCCGATCACCTTGAAAGTTGAAAAGAAATGATACAAAGGATCCAAGAAGCGATCTCTGACATCAGGAAGCTGACGAGCCCCACTTGAGCTCGCGCCAGTGCTAGGACCGGTTGAACTAAAGTGAGGACCACTTGAGCGACTAGGTCCCAAGGCTGAAAAGTATAAGTCAAGATGTCAGAACAGCGAGTTAACTAGGCGAAAAGCCAAAATACAAAATACCTGGTGATATAGGAGAAACAGGCAATGGCCCTATCGGTGTCGAATTTTCCCCGCCATGAGCATCGTCATCAGATACTTCGACAACTAAGACAGCTATCAAAAAAAATGTAAGAGAAGAAAAAAAAAAGGGAAAAGGGGGGTTTTACCTTCAAAATTCATACCCGCGCCTTCTGGGTGATTACGTGGAGCCTCCGAGCGGATTTCCCCTCCCGAACCAGACCCTGAATGAGAAGCTGCCTTCACAGGAGTATCTTGGGCTATAGAAGGAGGAGATTGACATGCCTCGGGAGTCCGAACCCCCAGAAAATCCCTCATGAAGATGTTATCAGAAAATATAGGCCCACTATCACAAGACCGCATCGGTTGGTCAATCTGACCCATGTTTAGATCTACATGGAAGCCCAAGAGATCACTCAGAACACGGTCGCTGGAGTTCGGTAACACAGGGGAGTTGTTCTGCGCCTCGGCACGCATTTCTTTACTCACTTCGTGGTCATTAGAAGGGTTTATGGCGACATTCGGCTCTGCTACAACGACCCCTTCCTCAGATGGCTCGGGTAGCTTGGAAATGGGGTATGACCTTTTATCAGACTCTTCTAAAGGTCTCACAGCTTCTTCTTGCGATAAGGAACCTTTCCCTTGTGAAGAATCTGAAAGTCCATCAATTGGAGACGAATCCTCGTTTTTCGAATTTTTCGCTTCTTACCACAAGTGTCATGCATTGTCAATGACTCTGTAGCCTCTAAGTTGGTGGGACGATTGGGAAACCAAAAGCGACTGATTGGCTTTGGCGGATATACAACCTCGGGAAGCTTGACATTGTATTCTAAAAAAAAAAAAAAAAAAGAGAGGGATAGTTAAGGATAAAAGCATAAAAAAAGGGGGAAAAGAAAAGAGAGAAGAAACATACTCCAAGTCTCCATAGGTTTCTCGTCCTTTTTAGAAGCTGCCTTTTCAGCAGCTAACTCCCATAAAGTCTTCTTGGCTGGCTCGGTGTCACGACGAATATACTCTTTTCCTTCCGCAACCCAGTCAGTGCAGTGAAAGCTACAACCGACGATCCCAGGGTAGGCCTTGAAGGAATCGATGTGTTGGACACAAACAGCCTCAGTCTCCTCCACGTCTGGTTCCTTGAAGCGTCTAATCCCAAAGGGCATCACCAAGCCCATTTCACCCCAACTGGTGGTCAAGTCAAGAGGTTTAAAGGCCCAAAAGCGAGATTTAGGCGCAACTTGCTCGACAACTTTCACCGCACAGATGCCATACCAATGAACATAATCTTGAGTTGCCCGGACTCGACGGTCAAACGAAGGAAATTTCAGCTCGCAGGAGAACTTAACTCCCTCAAAACGCGAGCATACCGCGAGCCAGTGAAGAGATCCGACCCCAACTTCCCTTTGATATCTCGGGATGCGAGGAAGATATGCAGGAACATCCTGATCAAAGCCGAACTGACGAGCAAACCTGTGAGGATTGGCTCAACTTCAAAACGAGGACCATCCCTGAAAGCCAAGAGACCTGGTTGAAGCGACAACGCAAAGTCTTTTTCATCAAGGGTCAGTCCATCGGAGGAAGATTTTGTTGACCACTCACAGGGGGCAACCATATGAAAGAACCTCTCTTCAAAATAACCAGCTTGGATGAGGAGCCCGGTCATGTCTTCAAAATTATAGCTGGCTAAGTTACGCTTGGCAAATTTCTTCAATATCAAACCCTGAGAAGGAAACTGGGTAACTTCCTCGACTCCATAAATCTCTGGGAAATAAAAACCAAGCCAGCCAAGGAGAAAATGAGTCGGGAAATAAGAAATGGCGCGCCCGGGACCTTTCTCATTATATATAATCTGATTTAAGCCCTTATAAATGTCACACAAGACTCGTGGTGCCAAAGCAAAGCGCTTGCCTTGAGCCATCTCGCAAGCCATATAAAGACATGACCATTTGACGAGACCATAGGCCGAAGAGGAAGGACAAATGACCACGGAGATCCAAAGCCACAAAAAGAGGATAAGCTCGACCTCAGGCTGTACTTGTTGTAGGCGCTCAAGGGGAAGCCACAGGCCGCCTTGCCCACTGGCACGAAACTCAACAATGTTAGAAGGCCAGTTGTCATTAGATACCCGTTGGTCAGAAATCCTTGAGAATAATGCCACCCAGTCTCTTGCTGTGAACTTTTCCTTCTCGGTCGTTTGATATAACTCGTCAAGAAGATCTATGACCTTTGAAGCAATCGGGTTCTTGTTGAAGGAAGAGTTTGGAGGGGTACACTCATCAAAGGGCAATCCACATACAGGGAGACCGCATATCCCCTTCAGATCCCACAAAGTAACACTCATCTCTCCAAATGGAAATATGAAGGAGTTAGTCGCCGGTGACCAGAAGCTTACAAAGGCATTAATAATGTTGTTGTCTTTTCAAAAACCTTCTCCGGTGGCTAAGATCGCATCTTTCACACCAGCGGCTGTAAGTACGGCTTCATGACGAGAGACCAAATGTTGTCCCCATTGATTAAAGCCCGGGATGTTACCTAAGCAGCCACGGTAGACATTAGCACCCTCCTTGCATATAAAAGAATAGTCTTCTAATTCTTTTTGCAACCAGCGAGGAGTCTCCACGATAAAATTATGAGGATTGCCTAATGCCCTGGTTGGGAGCAGAAAGCAACCTGAAAAAGTCTTGCGGGGATCGGTTGCAGCAACACCTTTCCCAAAAATGTAACCCTCCTGGCAGTTCAAACGTTCAGCAAAAATCTTCTCTGGAATCATAAAGATCCGAGTAGACCGACCGTTAATATCCTCCATAAGGTGGCAACGCATGGGGCTGAAGTGAGAAGGCCCATGTGAACATTCAAAGCATTCACGGCTTGCTAAGGCAGGATACCACCCAAAATAAGAAGAACAACCTCCACAAGGGCGACCGAAGAAAAGATCGTACTTCTTGGCGCTCTGCGCAGTTTTCTTCTTCGGAACACGCTGCTTTTTCTTAGATGTCATCATTTCTTCGGGAGAGCTTTTCTTAGAAGATTCAATTTTCTTTGAAGAAGATTTTTGCCTTTTAAACTCCCCACGGGCATATGCAACAGCCTTACGCTTCTTAACAAGAGAAGATGACGTTGGAGGCGCCGCAATTGAAGCTACTTTGGAAAAAGGAGTCGCGCTGTCCTTTGACTCCTCAAGGGAAGAACGCTTCTTTTTCACTGCTGATTTCTCTCGTGGTGAAAGAATAGGAAATTCTGGAGAAGACATTGCCTGCAAAAAAATATATACATATACATCAGATTCAAGGAAAAAAAAAAAAAAAAAAAAAAGAAGAGAGAGAAGAGAACTACCACAGGTCACAACTCTATTACAAAAGTATGAAGTTGCTTATGCTTTAGTGCTAGCAATTAAAATGCTCCTCATCCTAAGAACCAAGCAAATGGCCGTCAAACCTGAAACAAGAAACCAGTAGAACCCGTGAGCAGGGTCATTTCAAAAAAAAAAAAAAAAAAAAAAAAAATCCTCACTACACCATGAGTCAAGAAAGGCGTGTAGTACTACATGTCAGAAATTACGCCCTTACAAGTAGACTACAGCGGCATAATTCCTGAGGGGGCATTTGATGAGGTATATTTTTAACCATGGGTCTATTATGATAATAATAATAAAAATAATAATAAAAGAGACAACAAAATATATGAAGCCCCTAAATCATGAATCTTAAAGCATCTTGCCGTATACAGACAAAGAACAAAAGAAATATAATAATAAAAAAAAAAAAAAAGAAGACCGCCATTAAGAAAACAAATGCGGCTAGCACCCAACACCAGCAGTGAAACGTGCTAGTGCCTTGGTCACAAAATCAGCCTTCACTATTTCAAGGCTTAAATCCAGAAAAGGATCAAATTTATTGGAACAGAATGAACACTGTGTGCATTTAACCTGACTTCTGAGACGACCACCAAAAAATTTTTATGGACCAAGCTTTTCTCATAAGCACTAGAAGATTCACTTGACACTCCAGACGGTAAGCAGCATTTGTGCATTGACTCTAGCAAGTTAACCATGTACTCATGTGCATCCTCCTGTCTAGACATCCGGAAGTTCCTAGATATGCATCGCAAGTTGTTAAAGAGATGACGAGGTGATACTATCTTCCCAGTAGATTCTAAAGCAGTCCGGACATGTTTCTGAAGAGCACATAATGCACAAAATCCAGCTGTGTTTTCAAACCACAAGCAATTCTCCGGGTGGAAAAAAGCAGCAATGTCTCGTATCTGTGTGAAAAAATAAAAATAAAAATAAAAATAATAAAATAATAAAATATATATATACCCAAGTACATTGCCGAAGATCGTCTCAGAGATTTCTTCTCTCAAGAAATCGAAATAACTGATGCCGGTAATGCCCACTGCAATGGTTCCGGTCTGGAAGATTGGCAGAGCTAAAGACTACTATTGATGCCGGGCTGTCATAAATCCAGAAAGGGAACGTCTTTCGATTGCTGCATTTCACAGCACAGCTCTGAGCAAGACCATTGGGCCTCTTCCAGATTTCGTGAAAGATGGCGAGGCCTATTATAGGAGCGTAAGCCGTGAGGAATATCCACGCTTGACTGTTTCTCAGAAACTGGATGGGAAGAACAGATTGGGAATCATGAAATTGAAAAAATAAATGGGCTGTCTGTCTCAGTGCATGCCTCAGAACAGATTGAAGCTGTATGTCATTGTATCTTTTGATGAGAAGGGAGGCACGACCTGAAGGACGAGAAACGGAAAAAGCCTGATGCACTTACCTCAAGACTTCTAGAGCTGAAGAAAAATCCTAAATATCAAGGACAAGATAAGCTTCCTGTTATCGTGTGGGTGATTGCTCAGGCCTGCCAAGGGGACCTCGTTGCGGGGATGCAAGCATGGTTCAAAAGCTCTTGCCTATTGTTGCTGACACGGCAAGTTCTAATCCCCAGTCCAGGGACTTGATTTTGCAGCTGAAGTTGCATTCCCCGCACCTTCGTCACGGGTCAAGGCAACTGAAAGGATCGAGAAGGTAGTGGCTCTTGCAGGTTCCCCAGGCAGTAAAGCAAGTAAATGCAAGACAGCGACATGGCAGAATAGTTCCGCAAGAGTTCCCCGATTAAGCCACGCGCAACGAAGTTCCGCGGGAATATTTTCTTACCCGCGGAACTGCACCCCGGGCTTATAAATAAGACCCCAACAGAACGGCCTGGAGGACGAGAAGAGGAACGGGAGCGTGACGCGACGGGGGAGAGAAAACCCGAGAGCTCACGCTGAAAGAGTAAGTTTTTAGATTTTTTTTATTTTATTTTTAAAAAGAAGGTTTCTTTCTTATTAAAAATATATATGTATATTTTCTATATATATACAAAAATATATATAGGTAGATATTATTATTTTCAAATATATATATATATACTTTTCCTAACGTGGATACTCCCCGACTGGCGGGTTGAATTGACACACGGGTTAAGTATTTTTCTCCTTTAAAAATAAAATAAAAATATATATGTGTGTATTCTCTATATATAAAAATATATACATATATATTATTTTCAAAAAGATTACTTTTCCCAACGTGGATACTCCCCGACTGGCGGGTTGAATTGACACGCGGGTTAAGTATTTTTCTCCTTTAAAAATAAAATAAAAATATATATGTGTGTATTCTCTATATATAAAAATATATACATATATATTTTTTTCAAAAAGATTACTTTTCCCAACGTGGATACTCCCCGACTGGCGGGTTGAATTGACACGCGGGTTAAGTATTTTTCTACTTTAAAAATAAAATAAAAATATATATGTGTGTATTCTCTATATATAAAAATATATACATATATATTATTTTCAAAAAGATTACTTTTCCCAACGTGGATACTCCCCGACTGGCGGGTTGAATTGACACGAGGGTTAAGTATTTTTCTCCTTTAAAAATAAAATAAAAATATATATGTGTGTATTCTCTATATATAAAAATATATACATATATATTATTTTCAAAAAGATTACTTTTCCCAACGTGGATACTCCCCGACTGGCGGGTTGAATTGACACGCGGGTTAAGTATTTTTCTCCTTTAAAAATAAAATAAATATATATATGTGTGTATTTTCTATATATAAATATATATATATATATACATAAAGCTACGTATTTTTATAAAATATATATATACAACAATATATATAAAAGGGCCCGGGGTCTCGGGATTTCACAGGCCGTCTATATATATGTACACATATAAATAAAACTACGAATTTTCATGATAAAATATATATATATAACAATATATATATAAGAGCCCGGGGTCCCGGGATCCCATTTGGCATGCCACGCACACACGTGCGCGTGCCATACGGACACACACACACACACACACACACATATATATATATAAAGGTCCCGGGAACCCGGCGTCTCACGGGCACGCCTCATATATATATATACATACTTATATATATATTCACGTTCCCCTTTTTACAATAAAAAAATGTAGTGACATATCTATATATATAAAAAGCCCCGAAAAACGTATGTATTATACATATAGGCTTCTAATATATATATATTATTTTCTAAAATATATATATATTAAAAGACCATTCCAAAAATTAAGATTTTGATTTTTAAAAATTACATAGATGTCCCGCGGACATCCAAAAATTAAGATTTTGATTTCTAAAATTATATAGATGACCCGCGGGCATCCAAAAATTAAGATTTTGATTTCTAAAATTATATAGATGACCCGCGGGCATCCAAAAATTAAGATTTTGATTTTTAAAATTACATAGATGTCCCGCGGACATCCAAAAAATTAAGATTTTGATTTCTAAAATTATATAGATGTCCCGCCGGCATCCAAAAATTAAGATTTTGATTTTTAAAATTACATAGATGTCCCGCGGGCATCCAAAAATTAAGATTTTGATTTTTAAAATTACATAGATGTCCCGCGGGCATCCAAAAATTAAGATTATGATTTCTAAAATTATATAGATGACCCGCGGGCATCCAAAAATTAAGATTTTGATTTTTAAAATTACATAGATGTCCCGCGGACATCCAAAAAATTAAGATTTTGATTTCTAAAATTATATAGATGTCCCGCAGGCATCCAAAAATTAAGATTTTGATTTTTAAAATTACATAGATGTCCCGCGGGCATCCAAAAATTAAGATTTTGATTTTTAAAATTACATAGATGTCCCGCGGGCATCCAAAAATTCAGATTTTGATTTTTAAAATTACATAGATGTCCCGCGGGCATCCAAAAATTAAGATTTTGATTTTTAAAATTACATAGATGTCCCGCGAGCATCCAAAAATTAAGATTTTGATTTTTAAAATTACATAGATGTCCCGCGGACATCCAAAAAAATTAAGATTTTGATTTCTAAAATTATATGGATGTCCCGCGGGCATCCAAAAATTAAGATTTTGATTTTTAAAATTACATAGATGTCCCGCGGGCATCCAAAAATTCAGATTTTGATTTTTAAAATTACATAGATGACCCGCGGGCATCCAAAAATTAAGATTTTGATTTTTAAAATTACATAGATGTCCCGCGGACATCCAAAAAAATTAAGATTTTGATTTCTAAAATTATATAGACGTCCCGTGGGCGTCCAAAAATCAAGATTTTGTTTTCTAAAATTATATAGACGTCCCGCGGGTGTTCAAAAATCAAGATTTTGTTTTCTAAAATTACATAGATGTCCCGCGGGCGTCCAAAAATTAAGATTTTGATTTCTAAAATTATATAGACGTCCCGCGGGCGTCCAAAAATCAAGATTTCGATTTCTAAAAATATATAGACGTCCCGCGAGCGTTCAAAAATTAAGATTTTGATTTCTAAAAATATATAGACGTCCCGCGGGCGTTCAAAAATTAAGATTTTGTTTTCTAAAAACATATATGCCCCGCGGGCCTCCAAAAATGAATACTTTATTTTCCAAAAATATATGTCTCGCGGACCTTCAAAAATATATATATATTTTCATACACATACATCTTAGAAGACTTTCAAATATATATATATATATATAATTATGTATTTCTCCCCGAGTAAATACTCTCCGGGAAGTGAGCTAAGTTGATACACGGGTGAATGACCTCTTTGCTCAGATCCGAGCCTTAATAGACCTAAAACCTCCAGTAAGCCCAAGACGGCTCAAAAACCTTCCTACAAACCCACTTGGGTTCAAAATTCCTCTACAAGCCATGTGGGCTCAAGACTCTCCAAAAAAAAAAAAAAAAAGCCCAAGATGGCTCAAAAATCTCCAATAAGCCAACCCGGCCCCAAAATTCTTCAACCTGAGCCTTAATAGGCCTAGAACTTCCAGCAAGCCCAAGATGACTTAAAATCCTTCAACAAGTCCTCTTGAGCCAGAATCCCTCAACAAGCCCAGTTGGGCCTCAACCTCCTCAAATGGTCAAAGTTGACCCAAAAATACTTTAAAAAACGGTTAATCCATTTCTTGGTAAAACCACCCAATTATTCAATCCAGAGACTGAATGCGGGAGACGCTGGTTTCTTATATAGAAGCTGAAAGCGGGACACGCTGGTCTGCTGTGTAAATCCAGAAGCTAAGAACGCACTTAGTTTGCTGTGTAGGGTCACTGGTGTAGCCGACGGGCCCCTCACTAGTTCCCAAACCGAGTCATCGCTGGTCGACGGGCTAAGCATAAACTCATATTCAAGTCATGGCGCGTGGCGTCATGAACCTCACATTTAAGAGATGGCGCGTGGCGTCATGTATCTCATATTTAAGTCATGGCGCGCGGCGTCATGTACCTCATATTTAAGTCATGGCGCGCGGCGTCATGTACTTCATATTTAAGATATGGCGCGTAGCGTCATATACCTCACATTCGAGTCACGGCGCGGGGCGAAGTGTACTCATTTATCTTTATATTTTTGTTAGACACGATTTTTCGTGCACTTGTAAAGACGTAGAAGGATCTTCTACGCACTTCATTATTATTAAGCATTTTTTTTATGGACCATTGTATTCAGCTCTTTTAATCAAGGGTTTTCTCGTTAGAGATGTAAAATCAGAATGTGGAACACAACGCAAAATATTTCTGTGATGTACTTTTCGGACTCGGTTAAAGAATTGGATGCTTTAAAATTTTGTTGGGAAATTAATTAAGCATTTATTCTCAAAGCCGCAGGGAAACAATTTCACATTCAACCAAAAATCAACAGAATGAAATGAATTATATATTTTATTTCTCACGAGGCCGGAACAAGCACAAATATAACATATCAAAAATTAAAAAATCAACTAGAATTAATTGACCTAAAATGCATAATAAATCTTGAATGTTAACACTTGGTGAATTCTTCATGTTAATTTCAGCTTATTTATGAATTGCACTTTTATAAATATATCTAAAAAAAGAAATAAAATAAATCAATATGAATTGAACAATTAAATCATACATAATAATATAAAAATTAAAAAGAACTCATGTGCTCAACAAATTTGAAATTTTAAAAATCTACAAACCTATAATCTATTGCATTGATGTTGCATTTGATCCTGTAGAAGTAGAGACTGGATTTCACTTCCAGATGGATTTGATGATGACATGATGATCAAATAACATCCTTGAATAATACAGTGTAAAATTTATAAATTATAGTCATAACTCATAAATAATCATTCACTTAACAACATTTTCTTAAAGAATAGATAAATTGCAATGAATAGCTACCTATTACAATAGTATAATAAAAAACCACATGTAAGCTACAAATACAACTTGTAAACTCTAAAGTCAATGCAATGATCTATCTTAGTCATACGAATTAGTAAATGTTGTTATTCCAAGAAACTTTCTAGTTTCTATCTCAATGGCAC
Source organism: Annona cherimola (assembly GCA_030490835.1). NCBI lineage: Eukaryota > Viridiplantae > Streptophyta > Magnoliopsida > Magnoliales > Annonaceae > Annona > Annona cherimola. Next base: position 76,450,353 of record CM059975.1, on the reverse strand, counting down.
TTGTATTTGTTTTAGATGAGGCTTATCCCAACTAGCAGCTATACAACGTGCATGATGACCACTTTCTGTAAATGTCAATGCACCACAAAGGTTATTATAGTGAGCATACAAAATGTTTTGAACATCTCAAATTAAGAGAAAAGAAAAGTAGTTGGCACTTCAACTTTTTTTGACAATAATACAGAAATTAGGATAACAATTTGCAAGTGCAAAGAAGAAACAGAATAACATTATCATTTTTATCATCATCAAGTAAAGTAACACCATTTAAACATTAAGTAACGAGCATGCTCCAGCCCCGTATCCTTTTTCGGATCTTCAATTATTAATTCAGTTTTGGATGTTAAATATTTTAATTGAAAAAATAAACAAAAGAAGAAGGAAATACTTTTACAAGGACTACGCGTGCCTGTGCAGTTGCCTAAGAAGGAGAAGAGCAAGGCTGTGAGCAGCGTCCGAGCGGGGATGTCGAGTAGCATCAGAGTAGGGATAGGAATGTTAAACGGTAGCAGTCTAATGCTGTGAGGGGCCACTGGAGTTGTGATTAACAACAGTCAAATGTCGTAGCTAAGAACACAATGATCAAACACCGAAGTTATAAGCAGCAACGGCCTAATGTCGGTTATGTCATAAGCAATCAAAATTGAAGAGGACACCGGTACGAGCTTCGTAGGCTTGCAGCTAGCTGATGTGAATGAGGAAGAAAATCAAAAACGAAGCAAGGATTTATGCAACTGCCAAAGAAAGAGGAGACGATAGAGTATAGGCCAAAGGGATGTCGAGTGGTGGTAATTGTCGACTAGGGGGGTGTTGAAGAGGGAGAAGAAGTGAGGATGCTGGATGAAAGAGGGATGTCGAGCTAGGGTAGTCGACGGCTAGGCAACCTCCTGCCCAAAAGTAACGAACCGTGGAGAACGATGAAGAATGTCAGAGGTGGCTAAAGCTGCCAACAGCTTCACAGCTAGCCAGAGATGAGGAAGAAATCCAAAATGGAGAGGAAAGGAGGCAAAAGTAAAGGCGTTTTGGTGGGACAACAGAAGGCAAATAAACTTTAGGTAGCAATCGACTATGTGCTTTGTTTTTTTCTTTAGCTGAACCGTCTGAATCTAGTCAGATTGTCATTACTAGTTCAACCATGGTTCATCTGGTTCGAGCAGTTTATTAGATGCAACTGTGACCAAGTTTAATCGAACTGAGACTAAGATTGGTTTCCAGTTAGACGACCGGTCTGGTCCGATTTTGACAACACTGATAAATATTCAACATCTATGAGGAAGATATGATCAATGTCATAAAAAAAAATTGAATAACGAATCAGTAAAGGAACTTATTTAGGTTGAACTGATTTAACTGCCTATGGGAGTTGAATTAAACCAATATACTAATAATTTATATTTTTGAATAGATTCTAGCAATTATATAAAAAATGCAGTAATTCATAACTTTATAGATGTATATTTTAGAAAAGAGACATGATTAGATACAATATATTGTATATATGCTTAAATTATAATATTCATTTTTTATTCTATTTTTATTTTATTTTTGATTTTTCTTCATAAATATGTTTTTCTTAATGTATTTAAACTATATATCAAGTTTTGTTATTTTACAATACTCGTATATATATATATATATGTTTGATTTTTAAAAATAAGTTTTTTAAATGGAAAAAAATGACCCATATGCCTCTAAAATTGATGATTTTTAAAAATAAAAATAAATATGTATAAGTATTTGTAAAATAGGAAAACTTGGTATATGAGTCAAGGAGCTTGATTATATATATCGTGATGTATTTTAGGTTAAAATACAACGTTTATTTATTTTTACAATTAGTTTTATTTTTTATTTTTTCTTCGTAAACATATTTTTTTAAGTGTGTTGATCTATATACATAGTTTTGCTATTTTATAATACTTTTTCATATTTATTTTTGATTTTTTAAAAATCAAGTATATAAGGGGTGTAAAATGTCCCTAAAATTGATGATTTTTAAAAATAAAAAATAAATATGTAAAAGTATTATAAAATGGTAAAAGTTGATATATGGAAATATAATTAGGAAAACATATTTATGAAGAAAAAATTAAATAAAAATAAAATAAATGAATGTTGTAAAGTGATAAAATTTTTAATGAAAAGTTTTTGGCATAAAAGTTTTCGAAATGAAAGAAAATAATATGATGTAACAAGGGTAATGATGAAGAGTGAAAAAAGATTAAGATAAATAGGTTAGTTGTGTAAAAATAATTAAAAAGTATGTTAATTATATAAAAATATGTGAAAAAATAATTAAAAACTGGATAGTTGTGAAAGGTGAAAAATTTTAGATTAAAATATTGTAGGTTGAAATGTTTTTTGTCTTGCCAAACATGCCCTATATAAAAATTTAAAAATAGTCTCTGCTTAAGGGTTCTTTATAAAAAGTAAAAAAATCAATTATCTCACAGCCAATCAAATCGCAGGACTCTGTTGCTAGTCTTTTGTCTTGCCAAACATGCCCTATATAAAAATTTAAAAATAGTCTCTACTTAAGGGTTCTTTATAAAAAGTAAAAAAATCAATTATCTCACAGCCAATCAAATCGCAGGACTCTGTTGCTAGTCACAAATCTAGCTTATCTCTCTCTCCCATCTCCCTTCTCACTTAGATTGGGGGCGCTGGTATATGCATTGAGAACTTGAAGCATTGACACATGGTTTTGCCAATGGAAATGTGATTAGTGAAAGTGGCCACAACATTGTCTACCGGGGCGTTCTTGAGAACAGCAGCGAGGCGGCTATCAAGAACTTGCTTAATAACAGGTAGCTTTTTGCATAATGCTCAGGTGTTTGTATGATCAACGACTTTGTTATGTTTTTATAATTTGTGTTAATGTCAGTGTTTGCTAAAAAGTAAAAAAATTTCTCAAATTTTGCCCTAATACAAAGGAATTCACTAGATTAAGGTGAGGTTAATTGGCTTTTGATGACTGATAACTTAGTTCCTTAGGACTAAGTTTAGTTCAATTGAGTGTGTTTGATGATTATGTACTCTTTTCTCAAGGGGTCAAGTTGAAAGGGAGTTTAAGGTCGAAGTGGAAGTAATGAGACATGCGTGGCATAAGAATCTAGTCAAATTACTTGGATACTATGTAGAAGGAGCTCATAGGTATTATTATCTTTGCTACAACATTTATGTTTCTAAGATATATTTTGCTACTGTTGAACTCAATTGCAAATTTCAAAATGATAGCATTGTGTTTCTTTTCATTCATGTCGAACCAGCACTCTGGATTACAATGTTATTGCTTGCTGTCTTTGGAAGTTGTCTAATTGTAGTTTGGGGACACCACTTGTGCTCTGATTGCTGCAGTTCAATGATATCATGATTACATATATGATATATTTTTGGCCATGTGAACCAGCTTGGCATTGCATATCAAATCTAACAAACTATTATAACGAAAGAGATTCCAACGGATTTCATGAAACAAATTACAACAAATTGTTGCATTGCATGTAACAAATTATTTAGTGTGGCTAAACAGTTGTGTTGATTAATTATCGACTCATACTCAGCTAATTATATAACCTATTTAGACATATATTTATACTAATAGATTGAGCAGATTACATATTATGTTTAAGCCAATTTGGAACCCGAATTGACCCAGTCTTGAAAAATAAGGTAAGGTAAGTCAAGAACTGACTCGGTGTAAAATCGGGTAAGGTAAACCCCTACCCGGACCTAGTTGCACCCCTACTGGTTTGAACTGCTTCGACCAGTTAAACAAACAAGTTCGAATTGGTGGCGTCAGCATGACGTATTTATGATGTTATAAATGTTTAATTAGCTTTAATTAATTATATTATTATATATTGAAAAATTATATGTTTAAAACTCCTAAATTTATATGTTAGACTCTAATCATCATAATAATTCATGCAAAAAAATAATAGAAAATTTTCAAAAATTCATTAAATAAGCACGAATATAACATATTAAATTTTAAAAAATCAACTAAAATTAATTGACCTGAAATGCATAATAAATCTTGAATGTCAACACTTGGTGGGTTCTTCATGTTAATTTCAGCTTATTTGTGAATTGCACTTTTATTAATGTATCTAATAAAAAAGAAATAAAATAAATTAATATGAATTGAACAATTAAATCATACATAATAATATAAAAATTAGGAAGAACTCATGTGCTCAACAAACATGAAAATTTAAAAATCTACAAACCCATAATCTGTTTTATTTGATCTTGTAGAAGTAGGAGACTAGATTTCACTTCCAAATGGATTTGATGATGACATGATGATCAAATAACAATCTAGAATAATACGATGTAAAATTTATAAATTATAGTCATAACTCATAAATAATCATTCAATTAACAGCATTTTCTTAAAGAACAGATAAATTGCAATGAATAGCTACCTATTACAATAGTATAATAAAAAAAACCACATGTAAGCTACAAATACAACTTGTAAACTCTAAAGTCAATGCAATGATCTATCTTAGTCATACGAATTAGTAAATGTTGTTATTCTAACAAACTTTCTAGTCTCTATCTCAATGGCACTTGTATTTGTTTTAGATGAGGCTTATCCCAGCTAGCAGCTACACAACATGCATGATGACCACTTTCTGTAAACGCAAATGCACCACAAAGGTTATTATAGTGAGCATACAAAATGTTTTGAACATCTCAGGTTAAAAGAAAAGAAAAGCAGTTGGCACTTCAACTTTTTTTTGACAATCATACGGAAATTAGGATAACAATTTGCAAGTGCAAAGAAGAAACAGAATAGCATTATCATTAGTATCATCATCAAGTAAAGTAACACCATTTAAACATTAAGTAACGAGCATGCTCCAGCCCCGCATCCTTTTCCAGATCTTCAATTATTAATTCAGTTTTGGATCTTAAATATTTTAATTGAAAAAAATAAACAAAAGAAGAAGGAAATACTTTTTCAAGGGCTACGCGTGCCTGTGCAGTTGCCAAAGAGGGAGAAGAGCAGGGTTGTGAGCAGCGTCCGAGTAAGGATGTCGAGTAGCATCAGAGTAGGGATAGGAATGTCAAATGGTAGCAGTTTAATGTTGTGAGGGGCCACTGGAGCTGTGATTAACAACAGTCCAATGTAGAAGCTAAGAACACAATGATCAAACGCCAGAGTTATGAGCAACAACGGCCTAATGTCGGTTATGTCAGAAGCAGTCAACGTAGAAGAGGATGCCGGTGAGAGCTTCGCAGGCTTGCAGCTAGCTGATGTGAATGAGGAAGAAAATAAAAAACGAAGCAAGGATTTATGCAACTGCCAGAGAAAGAGGAGACGATAGAGTAGAGGCCAAAGGGATGTCGACTGGCAGTAGTTGTCGACTATGGGGGATGTCGAAGAGGGAGAAGAAGTGAGGATGCTGGATGAAAGAGGGATGTCGAGCTAGGGTAGTCGACAGCTAGGCAACCTCCTGCCCAAAAGTAACGAACCGCAGAGAACGATGAAGAATGTCAGAGGTGGCTAAAGCCGCCAACGACTTCACAGCTGGCCAGAGATGAGGAAGAAACCCAAATTGGAGAGGAGAGGAGGCAAGAGTAAAGGCGTTTTTGTGGGACAACGGAAGGCAAATAAAGTTTAGGGAGCAATCGACTGTGGGCTTTGTTTTTTTCTTTAGCTGAACCGTCTGAATCCAGTCAGATCATCATTGCTGGTTCAACCTTGGGTCATCTAGTTCGAGCAGTTTATTAGATGCAACTGTGACCAAGTTTAATCGAACTGAGACTAAGATTGGTTCAAAGTCAGACGGCTAGTCCGTTCCCATTTTGACAACACTAATAAATATTCGACATCTATGAGGAAGATTTTTTCAATGTCATAAAAACAAACTGAATAACGAATCAGTAAAGGAACTTATTTAGGTTGAACTAATTTAACTGCCTATGGGAGCTGAATTAAACCAATATACTAATAATTTATATTTTTGAATAAATTCTAGCAATTATATAAAAAAACGTAGTAATTCATAACTTTATAGATGTATATTTTAGAAAAGAGACATGATTAGATACAATATATTGTATATATGCTTAAATTATAATTTTCATTTTTATTCTATTTTTATTTTCTTGATTTTTTCTTCATAAATATGTTTTCCTTAATGTATTTAATCTATATATCAAGTTTTGTTACTTTACAATACTCGTATATATATATATATATTTATGTTTGATTTTTAAAAATAAGTTTTCTAAATGGAAAAAAACGATCCATATGCCTTTAAAATTGATGATTTTTAAAAATAAAAAATAAAAATGTAAAAGTATTTGTAAAATAGGAAAACTTGGTATATGAATCAAGGAGCTTGATTATATATAATACAAAATTTATTTATTTTTAGAATTAGTTTTATTTTTTTATTTTTTCTTCATAAACATATTTTTTTAAGTGTGTTGATCTATATACATAGTTTCGCTATTTTATAATACTTTTTCATATTTATTTTTGATTTTTTAAAAATCAAGTATATAAGGGGTGTAAAATGTCCCTAAAATTGATGATTTTTTTAAAATAAAAAATAAATATGTAAAAGTATTATAAAATTGTAAAAGTTGATATATGGGAATATAATTAGGAAAACATATTTATGAAGAAAAATTAAATAAAAATAAAATAAATGAATGTTGTAAAGTCATAAAAATTTTAATGAAAATTTTTTGGCATAAAAGTTTTTGAAATGAGAGAAAATAATATGATATAACATGGTAATGATGAAGAATGAAAAAAAGTTAAGGTAAACAAGTTAGTTGTGTAAAAATAATTGAAAAGTATGTAATTGTATAGAAAGATGTAAAAAAAATAATTAAAAACAGGATAGTTGTGAAAGGTGAAAAATTTTAGATTGAAAAATTTTAGGTTGAAATGTTCTTTGTCTTGCCAAACATGCCCTATATAAAAATTTAAAAATAGTCTCTGCTTAAGGGTTCTTTATAAAAAAAGTAAAAAAATCAATTATCTCACAGCCAATCAAATCGCAAGACTTTCTTACTAGTCACGAATCTAGCAAAGTCAATAGGTTGTGAGAGAATTTTGACGACAAGAGGCTTTTCTCTCTCTCTCTCTCTCTCTCATTCAATTCTTCTCCTTAGTTGTCTTGATGCACCACATTTCAAACCTGCTTGGATTGTAAATAGAAAGAGAAATTTTTGGCAAATGGGTAATCATAAATGATTTTCATTGAATAGTTGATGGTCTTTAACTTATATCATCACTTACTATAAGAAAAATTACAAGATCAATGGCTTGGATCATCATATCATGGTTTACATTGTCTTACTTTTTTATACAATTTTTGTCTAAGACTTGGGAGTGCACCTTGAACAGAGTAATTATAAGTATCAAACTACATAGCATGGGCACCTGAAATTGACCTGGGTACTCGTCCACATAAGGTACTTTCCTAACATGTATAGAGTGCACATATAAGAGGTGAAAATGTTAAATCAATTTAGATACCCATTTGGCTGCAATCTAACTGATTAATAATTTGTATAAGATTATCTATCTCCAGTAATTTGTAAATGCATTTGATTGTTATGGTCTTTAAAGTTATTTATTTTAATATATATAATCTATGCTGCTGTTTTCATTGTAAATAATGTTTTTATCATTACGCGCAAATGAAGCAGAATGGATCACACATTATCCATATGACACCAAAAGATGCACTAAAGTGTGTTATGTTTCTAGCAGCAAGCATTCTCGTTAAGAATTGAGGCAGGTCAGGAGAACTAAATTCCCCAAAATGCATAGCAATGATGGATACAAATTAACTTGCCTAAAATCATTAATAAAACAATATATCCAATGAATGCCTACCAAATCCGGCAGTAACCATTCTCGCATCAAGAAATCATACATGATAGCAGGCAATAAGGCTCCTCACGTCGAGAAATTATACATGCTAACTCTGGAAAAGAGAATATAAATTTAGGGTGCGTTTGTTTGGAGGTAAAACTTTTTAATGAAAACTTTTCAGAGTAGAAGTTGTCAAGTTGATAGAAAATGATGTGATATGATAGGGGTAATAATGAGGTGTAAAGAGAATAAAGTTAAAATAGATATGATAATTGTATGGGTATTTGTGTGGAAATAATTGAAAAGTAGAGTTGTTTATATAGGAAAATGTGAAAAAATAATTAAAAAATAAGGTAGTTATGGGGAGTGAAAAATTTTTGATTGAAAAATTTTCATTGACATGTTTTGTGTATAACCAAACACACCCTTAGATTTCCAAGTTAGCTTCGTCTCCACTCGATAAAAACATGCACCGGTGGTAAGATCTTCCTATGGTAATTTTGAGCATTTCTAAATTATGTCACAGAACAATGTCTCTTGCACATGACTGTTAAATGGTGTGTTGTTAATTGAGTCAAAGATCAGATAAAACCAATATGAAAAGAGGGAAAAGCCTCAATTTTAAGAAGATGAGAACTATCACTGCCAATGCCGAAGGTGAGAGGAGAGCGGAGTCTTGTAGCATACATGGGCCACTTTCACAGGTAAGTTAGCGGGAAACCAAACAAAGCTATTACCAAAGGGATGATCAAGTTAGCATGTCTCCTTTAAAAAGTGTTTTTTCAAATATACCCACGTCTGATTCTAATCTCATGTACATTCAATATATTTTCAAAATCCTAGATATACCAACTATGTTTGTAGTTAATCCTAAAAACATTCAATCCGTGAGTTAATTGTTGTTAATTAATATGTGAAATTACTAATATACCTATTAAATTTGAAAATAATTGAAAATTAAATATCATAATTCTCCAATCCCTTAATTATACACGAGCTCTCAATTTGATAACTTTAATTTCATTTTCTTTCTATTTTATTTTATTTTATTATTATTATTTTATAACATAGGTATTTTGGGTATTTACAAAAATTTAACTTATAAGTTTTAATGGAATTGACATTTTTAGAATTAACTATAAACGTAATGGATATATCTAGAATTTTTAAAAATGTAATAAATATATTTGGAATTAATGTTAAATGTAGTAATTACATTTGAGAAAAGCCAAAAAAAAAAATGCAACATGTTAAAGGGGTATTAAAGCTCTGATTTGCCACAGGAACTTGAACCTGACATGGGTAGGATATATTGAAAATTATATCAATGAATGAGGAAGGTATGATAGGTTAGGATAAACCAATTTCATCCCAAGAGCAGTAACCCTAGTTGCAACCCTCGGGAAGCTGAAGCTTACACTTTGAAGATGACAACTTGGGAAAATTGAGATGGCCAACTCAGCAAGCAGGCTGCAAGTGTGAAATGAGTGGGGATCGCTTAGATATTTTCTTGAATGGTGATCACGCGTTCTTTCAAACGGTGTGCTTGGTGATCCAACAGCTCACATTGCTCAAAAAGCAGTATATTGGAATTTCTGTCCAAACGAATGATAAGAAGAACATAAATCAATTAGTATGCGTGTGGGAGCGATACATCTCCTTGGTAACAATTGCATTCCAAGGTTCTGATCCCCTACCAATTGAATTTTTTTGTAGCTGAATGCACATCTTCAGCAGACAGAGACAATAAGATAAAATGCACAGCGAGACTGTTGCGAGAAGTAAAGGACGAGAGGAGGGAGGCCGGAGTTGTCGGCGACGATCACAGCAGCAGCCCCAACGTCGTCGGGCTAGGTTTCGTAGGCGATAAAGGGTATCGACGCCTCGGGATTTTGGGAAGATTTTCAAATTTTGGGTACGTTTGGCCATGGTTAAAAAATGTCAAATTTAAAATTTTTCACTTTCAATAATTATTATATTTTTTAATTATTTTTTCACATTTTTCTATACAACTACCTTATTTTTTGATAATTTCTATACAACTACCCACACAACTAGCCTATCTATTTTAACTTTATCATCTTTACTATTTATCGTTACCTCTATCATATCACATCATCTGACAACTTTTTTTCTTCAGAACTTTTCATCAAAAATTTTATTTTTTTTCCAAACACACCCTTTGAATTTCATAATTCGATCCGACGAACAAAAACACGCCGTACTTTTTTCTTCTCTTAGGATGTGTTTGTTGTTGGTAAAAATTTATGACATGTGAGAAAATGATGTATTATGCATAAGTAATAATGAGGATGCTGACACCCCAATTTTGAGCTGTTTTTAACCATATTAATTAAACATGGGTCCATTTATGAAATGATGCTATTTGGGATTATATATTTTTCAATTAAAAGATGCACCAACTGGCCACATTGGCACTTAAAGGAATTACTACAAAAAGTGTTGGACCATCAACAAGTGTGAATCAACGACTGAGATCGCCTGCAAACTAGCTGCACATGTACGAATCCACATGCATGGGCAGAGCACCAAAACCGAGTGCATCTTCCCCAAACCAAGACATCAGTGATTCATGCTGGTAAGGATTCAGCAAGCAATCAAAGCTAATCAAAGCAGCGTAATCCGACGACCTCCCAATATCTCGTCCTCTCCCATGGCTGCCAATCTTAGGGATGATTAATGCCAAAGCTGTGGCTAACCCATCTTCCTCAAGTCACACTTTCGAACTGAACTAAACTGAACCTCCATGGCTGCCCACCTGCGATCTCCATCGGCGACCATCAGACGACCAATCAAAGCCACTCATCGGGCCGACGGCATGTGCACCTCTACCTATCCTCTCCAGTGAAGCCTCACTACCTCATATCCAGCAGATCCACCCTCCTTAAGATTTCATCCAAAACTCATCTCCTCTGCTGTCATCACGCCGCTTCTGCCCAGTCTTGATTCCGGCAGCAACCACCATGGCAACACCTGCTCTGGCTCGTCTCCAATCGCGTCCAACGTCTCTCCTCTAGATCCAACGACACCCATTTCTGTTTTTAGCATCCACAACGCCACCAAAAGCCCAACGTCGGCATCCATCACCAAAAATCCAACACCGAAATCCATGGCGGAACTCCATCTCCATCGAGCGAGCAACTCTCTTCCCATCCATCATGGTAGCAGCTGCAACACGTCCTACCAACGATCTCCACCATCTAGCCCTTTTGCTTGACCGCCAAGCAAGATTACTTCGGGATAAAGTAACGAGGAGCAGCTGCCTAGAACAAACATGTGCTTCACCCCCACACCAACAGCCAATCAGATGGCACCATGTCAGCAACTAAGGCTCAAGATCTCTATAAATATCGGCACCTCCAGTATCTCCAGACACAAGAAGCCCCCACCAGAACCAGGAAGGAGAAGTTGCTACCCTGTTCTCAATTTCTGCCCAGCCTCTTTCCTCCTCCATCTTTGTCTCCCTCCTCTTTTTCTTCATCTCTCTTCTTTTCCAGCCACACAAGCTTTATTGATAAACAACTCCAGAAAAATACATAAATGCCCCAATCCTTCTGTTAATGTTCATGCTAATCCGTAAAAAATGCCCCGTTTATTTTTATTATGTCATAGCATGTGATTTGCCTATAATCCATATTTTTGTTTATGTAAACAAGTACTTTATCTAGTAAGGCAATATTTGGGTTCTAATCTTTCCAAAAAGATTAGTGATGACTCCTCTTTTTATATTTTTGTTATTATTTTTATTTTAATACTTTAATCTCTATTTATTGCACTAACATCTATCTTAGCACTTGCTGCCTACGAAAAGAGGCACTACAAAGGAGTAAAGAAAATAAAATTAAAATAAATAAGTTACTTGTACTGATACTTGCGTGGAGGTAATTTCAAAGTAGAATAGTTGTAGAGGAGGATACGAAGAAAAAAATATATATATAAGGTAGTTATATTAAATATTTTTTATCTAAGAAAAATATGCCCTAAAAACATCTTTTACCTACATGCAACCACACCTATGTCTTCGCATTCAAACTTTAAAAATTTTTAAAATTTAAATTTTTTTATTTTAAGGATGTGTTTGTACGTGTTTAAAATTTTACACTCTCTATAATTACTTCTTTTTAATCATTTCATCATATTTTTATATAACTATTATATTTTTAAACTATTTTTACACAACTATTCATCCAACTAGTATATTTTAATTTTATTTTCATTATTTTTTATCATTACTCATATCATATCACATCGTCTTTTACTATTTTAAAAACTTTTACACTAAAGGTGTGTTTGAAAAGTGATCAAACTTTTGATGAAAAGTTTTTGATGTAAAAGTGTTTGAATTGATAAAAAATAATATGATATGATAATGACAGCAATGAAGAGCAAAGAGAATAAAGAAAAAATAAATAAGTTAATTTTATAGATTGTTGCGTAGAACTAATTAAAAAAGTTAATTCTATATAAATATAAAGAAATAATTAAAAATAAGATAATTATAGCAAACGAAAAGTTTTAAATCAAAAAGTTTTAAAGTTTAGCAGACACCTCTCATTTTTTTAAAAAAAGTTTTATTATTTTCTAAACACATCTTTAATTTTGAAAATTAGTATAATTTTTTAATAAATTTCAGAAACTATAAAACTTGACCGAAATGAAAATTCGTACGCCCAAAATCATACACATTGGTGCTTGGCGCTTAGCGTTGGATGTGAATTAGAATAATCGCACAATAGTTCATACACTACCTTATGCAACCTTGGTTACTCATATCAACATGTTAACCAAAAATAGCATGTTATCTTACATTCAGGAGCTGTTGTCGCATACAGTTTGTGAACTGACTTGATTTACATCCTTAAGTATTATGGGATAATATGATGCGACGTCATTCAAAATATATCATATAACCTTTGTGTGATAGAGTTACCAGTAGTCACTTTTTTTTTTTTTTTTTAGAAACTTTCCCATGAGAAGTTTATGTCCAAGCAAATTATCAATAAGCAAATTACTACAATGCTTTTCGGTCATTGATTGAAAATTTTATTAAACATAAAATATATTAATTACATAATAAAAATAAGTTAAGAATTTTTTTTGTTGAAGATAAAACATATAGATAATTTATAAATACTCACAAGAATTAAGTTATAACAAATTAATTCAAAATATGTAGGGATCATATGTTTTATTTATATTCTTAAAAAATAACGATGGAAAAATCGCTAGCTATAGGTTCCAAGTCATGTGGGAGTGGTCTTCAGAGCATTTGGTCTTAGGAAAATTGTAAGGATATTGGGGTTGAATTTATAATATAAAAATGAGATAACAATGCATAGATTCTTGGAATTTACCTGTAATATGAGTTACGATAAGATATAAATTATAAAGACAATTAAAAAATAAAATAATGACGTTAACTTATAATTACAGTAATCAAATAAAATTTCTCAAAATTTTAAAAGCTAATGATATTAATTGTTTATGTACATAAATTAAATTAACTAAAAGATAGAATAACACCATAATGATGAATATTTGTAACATCTATTTTAATAATTTATTATTATTATTATTCTAAAAATTAAGTTTAAAATGTATAAACTGATATTTAATAAAAGAATCATGCATACATTATCTTTATATTAAAATTATGTATCGTAAAATAAAAATTTTGTATTATCAAGATATTAAATTTAAATTAAGAAAATAAATTGTCAAGTTTTTATAGTAATCACATTGATCATGCCTAAAATACTTTTAGGGTGTATTTGGGAATGAGTAAAATTTTTGATGAAAAGTTTTAAAAATGAAAAGTTGTCAAATGATGTGATATGATAGGGATAATGATGAGTAATAAATAGGATAAAGTTGAAATAGATAGGTTTGTTGTGTTGGTAGTTGTGTAGAAATGATTGAAAAGTAGGATAATTATATATAAAAATATGAAGAAATAATTAAAAAATAAAATAATTATAGAGAGTGAAAAATTTTAAATTAAAAAATTTTAACTAAAAACTTTTTATTATTAACCAACACACCCGTGGTGTCAAAGGCCTTATGTCAATAGGGGGGACAGCTAGCCGTGCTTTGTCTCGACTATAGGGCCCACCCACGCAGCCCCACCTTCGTTTCCTTCTCCTCTGTCTCCTGCGACCGTCTTCCCTCTTCCGCGCTCGTCTTCCCCTTCGTGCATCTTCTCCATCCATACCGCGCCCTGTTCCTCTCTCTTTCTCTCCCATCTCAGGCTCAGCGCTGCTCCCTCTTTCGTCTCTCCCACCGCAGCACCCCTATTTTCTTGATTCGACAGACCACAATGTACCACGGCCCTGGTTGCAAGGGATTGCATAGTTCCGGAACAACCTCCTCAACCGCAGCTCAGATCAGCAGCTACAGGGCGTCATTACGATCAATAGGCATTTGACCGCAACACGATCTCGTTTCTATCAGCACCGGCAGTTCTCGAATCTGTTTAGCCTGCTGGTTTCCGTTTCGTCATTTTCAATTCGGTAACCATTCACATTTGATTTTGCAAAATTCCTTTTATATATGTGGAGAGAGATTTGGCCTCAGATATAAGATGTGTTTTGAAAGGAATAAAACCTGTGAATAAAAATTTTTTGGTATAAAAATTTTGGGACGGAGAGAAGATGATATAAGAAGACAATGGTAATAATGATGAATAAACAAAATAAAGTTAAGATAGATAAGATAGTTGTATGGATAATCGTGTAAAAATAATTGAAAGAGAGGGTGGTTGCATGCGAAAGTATGAAAAAATAAAGTAATTATAGAAAGAAATTTTTTTTGAAAAATTTTATTTTAAAAAGTTTTTAAGTTAAACAAACATGCTCGTAGTAAAAAGTAATATACATGGAAGGGTGATTAGGTGCTGTTAACTATGCCCATTAAGAAAATTATCACTCTCCATTACTATTTTATTTTTTAATTATTCCTTTACATTTTTTATACAAGTTACTATATTTTTCAATTATTTTTAGACAATTACTAATATAATTAACGTATTTATTTTAACTTTATTCTCTTATGCTCATTACCCTTATCATATCATATCATTTTATATCAATTTAACAACTTTTATACTAAAAATTTTTTACCTAAAAATTTTATTCTTAACCAAACACACCCCTAGACATATAAAAAAGGGTAAAACTTGAATTATAAATTAAATATACATGAATGAATATACTTATAAAAATAAAATTAATAAAATAGGTTTTGTGGCTTGCATAAATACTGGCCCTCCTCTTAGGCTAGCTGCAATTGAGCCCCAACTATGTTTGGCCATTTAAAATATATTTTTTATTTTTTAGTTTTTTATAAACATATTCATTTAAATGTATTTAATCTATAATTTAAGTTCTGCTAATTTTTTTATATATATCTTAGTATTGGGTATTGTGACAATTTTTACACGTAGAAAATTACTACAATACTCCTATGTTTCAAAATAAAAAATATATAAACATATTAAAACATGGTAAAACTTGAATTATAAATTAAATATCCATAAACTAATATGTTTATAAAAAATAAAAAATAAAAAATGATTTGTAGTCAGCCTAAGTGGCGTGCTGCTTATGATCTTATATACATATTGGGGTTTAATTATATACAATATATTGTACATATGCTTATCTTACAAGATTCATTTTTTATTTTAATTTTATTTATTTATTATTTTTTATAAGCATATTTTCTCAAATATATTTAATCCATATACCAAGTTTTGCTATTTTATAATACTTTTACATATTTATTTTGATTTTTGAACATCATCAATTTCAGGGGCATGTAAGTCATTTTCACCCCTTAAAAAACTTGATTTTTAAAAATAAAAAATTGGTAAAAATATTGAAAAATGACAAAACTTGGCATATAAATTAAATACACTTGGGAAAATATATTATGAAGAAAAATACAAAAATAAATAAAATTAAAATTAAAAATGGATATTGTAATTTAAGTATATGTATAATATATTGCATATAATTATGCCTCTCCCTATATATAGGGCTAGGTATGTATGTTAGCCTGAGCTAAGCATAAGCTTATACGCTCAAAAACCTATTTTAAATTTTTTCCATAAACTTATTAACTTATGTGCATTTAATATATAAATCAGTTTTACAATTTTTGGATATTTATATATATTTTTAGATTTTTAAATACAAGGTTAGTTTAGTCATTCTTTATAATTGAAAATGGCTAAAATATTTTTATCTCGAAGAATGATAATACTTGATTTATATATTAAATACATTTAAATTAATAAATTTATGAAAGAAAATTAAAAAATTAAAAATAAGTTTACTAGCATGAGTAAAGTGAGCCATTACTTAACTTGGGCTAATAGGATAATAATCTAGATATATTTAATATATAAATCAAGTATTACTATTTTTGAATATTTGTAAATATTTTTTTACATGGAGTATTTTAGCCATTTTAAATAATTAGAATCGCCAGAATAACTACGCATTTATAAAACCAAAAAATATACATATCTTTATAAATGGTAAAAACTTAATTTGAAAAAATGATTCTGTTAATACGAGCTAAGTAAATGTCTCACTTAGCCCACGTTAAAAAAGCTATTTAAAACTTTTTTTGCTTTTTCTCCATAAACGTGTTAATATAAATGTATTTAACATATAAACCAAATTTTACAATTTTAGATTATGTGTATATATTTTTTTGAGATTTTTAAACATAAAAGTATTTTAAATACATATATATGTTTAAAAATCTCAAAAAATATATACATGTTTCAAAAATTGTAAGACTTAGTGTATATGTTAATACATTTAGATAAAGAAGTGTGAGAAGAAAAAAGAAAAAAGAAAAAAAAAGTGTTTTAAATAGCTTTTTCGATGTGGGCTAAGTAAGATATTTACTTAGTCTATGCTAACAAGATCATTTTTTTTAATTTATATGTTAAATACATTTAAATTAACAAGTTTATGAGGAAAAAAGCTAAAAAAAATCTTCTTAATAGGTTTTTTTTGTGAGAACATTTTCAAATGTACTTGGGTGCACTTAGCTTTAGTGCACCTAGATATATTTAATCTATTTTTTATTTTTTTGAAACTTTTTTTATACATATGTTAATCTAGGTGTATTTAACATGTATATTAATTTTCACTATTTCGGATATTTGTAGATATTTTTTGATTTTTTAAAACTAGTGGCATTTTCATATTTCATACACGCATACATAAAAACACAAATTTGTGTTTGTTTGGTAAGTTGTAAAACTTTTGATAAAAATTTTTTTGCATGGGTGTGTTTTGTTGGGCATAAAATTTTTCAATTAAAATTTTCACTCTCCATAACTACTATTTTAAATTATTTTTTCATATTTTCCTATACAATCTACTGTACTTTTTATTCATTCTCACACAATTGTCCATACAACTAATCTATCTATTTTAACTTTGTTTTCTTTACACATAATCACCACCCCTATTTCCACACAACTATCCATATAATTAACTTATCTATTTTAACTTTGTTCTCTTTACATATCATCACTGCCCCCTATCATATCATATTATTTTCTATCAATTTAACAACTTTTGCGCTAAAAATTTTTCATCCAAAAGTCTTATTACTTCTTAAACACATCCTATGAAAGTTTTTGAATTTGGAAAGAATGATGTTATATGATAGGAGTAAAATGAAATGAATAAAGTTAAAATAGATAGGTTAATTGTATTAGTAATTATATAGAAATAATCGAAAAGTAGAGCAGTTGTATAAATAATAAAATCTCATCAACAAAAAATAAATGTGTTAGGACAGAACCTCCTCTACTGACCCTTATGTCATGAAGACTCCCCTCCCAATGTGTTTTTTTCAACAATTGAGATAATCCTTTAGCATAGAAAAGAAATAAATAAGGAGATAAGGGTTCTCCTTGTCTTAGTCCCTTAGAGGGGATTAGAGGGTCTGTCATCATGCAATTAACCATAACTCTGTATGTTACCAATGATATACAGCTCCACATCCAACTACTCCATTTTTCTGAAAAACACATCATTCTTATAACCTCGCATATGAAATGCTATTCTACTCAGTTGTAAGCCTTCGACATATCAAGCTTCACAACCATGTCTTTCTTTTTGCTTTTGAGAACATGGATGGCTTCATATGCTAGAAGCATATTATCAGAAATAAGCTTCTTAGATACAAAAGTACTTTGCTCCTCTGATATGATTTTTGATAAGCAGAATTTTAATCTATTCGTCAACACATTCGATAAGATTTTCTATGAAACATTACACAAGTTGATGGGGTGAAATTCTGCTAGCTTCTGAGCTCTCTCTTTGGGATTAACACAACAGAGGTTTGATTTATATCCTTCATCAATTGAACTTGCTATTTGCTTGATGTAGTTTCAAGCAAATCTCTGCGCACTTCAAAAATATCATTTCCAACCACAATACAGTTGTTTTTAAAAAATCATGCAAATATGCCATCCATTCCTTGCACCTTCATTGGATCCATCTCTTTCATTGTCTTCCAAACCTCTTCCTTAGAAAGCTTTCTTGTTAAGAATAAATTGTCTGGACCGAAGATTCTTCTATTTATGAGATTTGGAACATTGTCCCCATTCCCTTGAATAGATGATCCAAAAATAGAATTATAATAACCTCAAATTAGATTCTCTATCTCATGCTACTCATATACTGTTTGGCTATCCTCATATTCGAAAGTTTTAATAAGTTTCTTCTTCTACTTTCAAAGGCTGCCTCATGAATGTAAGCTGTATTTTGATCAACATTTTGTAACCAATTTACTTTTGCCCTCTGTTTCCATATGATTTCTTCATATCAAGAAGAGTATTGATAATATTTTCTTCTTTCTTAATCTGTTCGTCGCTCTCTTCAAATGGTTGTGCTTGTTTTAGACCTTTGAGCAATTCTTGATGCTTCTGAATTGTAGATTTTATTTTCCCCCACACCCTGGAATTCCATAGAATTAATTCTTTCTCACATTTCTGATGTTTCCCGTTTATTTTCTCAAATAAAGATAATTTACCATCTTCACCCCAAACCTGCTGAATAATGTTGTTTGCCTCTTGATAATTAACCCGAAATAGTTCATACTTGAAGATTTTCTGATTCTTCCTGTTCCTTGCTCTCACATCTAAGAGTACAAGAATGGGACAGTGATCAGATGTTGCAATTTGAGTATGATGTACTTTTGCAAAAGGAAAGAATTCTAGTCATCCTATATTTGTCATTCCTCTGTCCAGCTGAGCTTCTAGTTGTTCATTTCCTTTCCTGTTATTTCTCCGTGTCATTTTCAAGCTTTTAAAACCCAAGTCTTGTAATTCACAAAAGTCAAAAGCTTCCCTAAAACTTTCCGTTTAAGACTCAAGGCGAACACTGCAGCTTATGTATTCTGATACCCCTATGACTTCATTGAAATCTTCGATCACTATTCATGGAAGATCATGCATTAATTTTAACTGTTTTAACAAATTCCATGAATCTCTACATTTTGATGTTTTTGGTTACCCATAGAAGCATGCTAATCTCCATTCCTTGTCCCTTCCCCCTGCTATGTGTGCATTAATATTTTAAAATAAGAAAGATTTAATACTTTTACTTCTTTACGCCATAATAGAGCGAGTTCTCTTCTATCTTAACTATCCATAGAAAAGCAATTTTCATAACCCATTTTTCTTCTGATTGACTCCATTTCTCTAGCTTTCTTTTTAGTCTCGGATAGAAAGACAATCATAGGATCTTTCTTCCTGATGAGATCGAGAAGGTTACAAACTGTCCGTGGGTTCCCAAGCGACAGTTCAATGTTAAGAAAGCCATCTATCCCTGACAGGCTGAGTCTGTCCTCAGCCTCTGCCATCCTTGTTTTTCCTTCCTCATTTGGCCCCACCCTCTTCCACCGCTTGTCTCCCTCTGTCTTCCCTTCTACATCTTCCTAACTTTGCAGTCTTTTGCATCTAATTTCTTCATTTCTATTATTTTGTTTTCTCTGATCCATTATCATTGGTATTGTTCTAGCTATTCTCTTTCAATTTCTCATTTATGTTAAAACTGTATTGCCTTCTGCTTGGAATATATTTGCATTGTATACCAATTTAGTTCCGCCATCATTATTTGCCAGTCCTTTTCCTTTTGTTGTGCACTAACCTCTCCATAATTTTGCCCCATTTTCCTGGGACTTTCCAATACTTGCAGTTGCATAGCTTCCCTCCCATCTTCCCTTTTCCGACAAGTCAGAGATACATCCTTTTTTGATGGCAACACTTGCAACTGTGTGGTCTTAATTCTTCCTCCTTCCATCGCTCCATTCCTATTGTATTTTGCCCCCCTTGAAGTGTTGTCCATCCATTACGGTTATGTTCTAACTCCTTCCAAACTAATGCTTATTCCCTCTCCTATTAACCTAAACAAAAATACTTATTTTTTTCCCTCCTATTGTCCTTATTATACTTCTCTGCCCCCTTCCTCTTTCATACTTCCCTCAATCCCTTCATTTCTCTTCTTCCCCTTTCTGTTATTTGTACCTAATTTTGTCTCTTTTGATTAAAGACATTTTCGCTTAAAACATTTCTGTTCAAATTCCTGTCCTTTTCCTTCCCTTTCTCCTTCCAGATTTTCTCCTCCTCCTCTCCCCAATCCCTTTTTCCCAGCAGAATAATCTGTTATCTCCTGTGTATTATCAACATCACTCGCCAAATACTTAACCGGTTCCACTTTCTTCTCTTTACTCCCTTCTCCTTTCAAACTTATTCTTTTAACACCCACTCTGAGGAAGATTCCAAAAGGCATCTCATCTTCTTTTAGCTTTCTTTCTTTCACTTTCTAGTTTGTGTATTCTCTGTAAGAGTGTCCCATCAACACAGAGAGATAACAGGATATTGGGGTTTATCATACTGGAAATTAATCCATTTTTTCCTTTGCATTGCCTCTTGGATAAAAATCCTCCTCCGTAGTGGTTTTCGAACATCCACCTTAACCTTCATCTTCCCTCCTTGCTCCATAGTAGCGAAATCCGAATAGCCATCAAAAGAATTGCCAATCATTTGTCCCAGTACTTCTTTGTTCATTAAATAAAGGATATCACTTACTTGGATCTAGATGGGTGCACTATAGAGTGACAAATCCTTCATCTCTGTTGGTAATGTAATTTCTTTGAGCAGAACTATTTGACGGTCGAATAGCCATGGGTGACCCTGCAAGACTAATCGAAGATCCTGTTCATGATCGAACTTCAGGAGATATAAATTTTCATCTACATCCACACATCTTATCTTGCTTTTTGTGTTCCAAATCTTTCTCATTGTAGCCTTAAATGGGTCCTTTTTATAACCTTTTGATTTCCAAATTGAGCACATCACTACAAGTTCTCCCTTCGGATCAATGTTGTTGCTCCCTTTCTCTTTGAAATCTAAAGTATGCATTTCTTTGACCATGAGCTCAACCTCCTGCATTTTCCGCTTAAATTTGAACTTTATCTTCCCTTCTTGCTGAGAAAGGAACTTTAGTCTCCCCTTCATAACACACTCCTCCCGATTTCAAAAATCCCTTTTGATTTCACACGTCGTGGTTTGCTACAACGGCTTCCGACAATGAAATTGAAAATCCCCGTTTAGGGTGTTTGTCGGCTAGACAATGTTTTTAGGGAGACTAACTTGTCATGTTTTGTAATATTAAATGATGCTCTAGATAGCTGAACTGAGAGGTTTGTTCTCATCAATTAATGGCTAGATCAATCGAAGATAAGGGCTCAAGACATTTCTCACAAATTCTATGAATTCCGTCGAACGTTTTATAGAATGTATATTCACGTGTAAATTGGAAAAAAATTCTTAGTTTCATTTACTTATATATTAGAATATAATAATAATATTATTATTATCTATACAGAAATGATTTTTTAAATGATTAGATGTTGAAAATATAATTTTAAATTTGATATTTAACATTTAATCATTTTATTACATTGGTTTTACATATTTGTATATGGGGCCTATGCACAACGATACTAGGAATATGTTTGGGAAGTAGTAAAACTTTTGATAAAAAGTTTTTGGTATAAAAGTTGTTAAATTAGTAGAAATTGATGTGATATGGTAGGGGTAACGATGGAGAGTAAAAAGAATAAAATTAAAATATATATGTTAGTTGTATATAAATGATTGAAAAGTATAGTTGTTGTATATGAAGATGTGAAGAAATGATTAAAAAATAATATTGTTATATAGAGTGAAAAGTTTTAAATGGAAAAATTTTGCGGAATTTTTTTTTATTTCCTAGACACCCTCAAGACAAATAAAAGAATTTTCAAGATATTATAAATGATGCTAAATACAATAAATAGAATAAATTTTCCACTAACTATCAAAATACTAAAAATAAAAAGGATTACACGGAACAAAGGTTTCTTAGAAGTATTATTGTTATAAAAATCTGGATCTCTCCATGTTCAGAAGCTATTTAGAAAAACTCCGTTTTCTTAGAACTTATTTTCTTGTATATTTAAACATCATGCCCTAAGAATAATTATTAGCTAAATATAACTTGCATCTAAAAACTCTGAAAACTCTTTATAAAAACCCTTTTCAAATATCAGTTTATTTTTACTTATTAATCTACTCGATAATAACCGATATACTTTCACCACACCTGTAACGCCTTGCTGACTAGTACCTCCTTAGACCGGCGGTCGCTCCATAATAATTGCCAGGACCCCCCAAGTTGAGGGAAAATGCTAAATCAATAATTATGTCTCAATTTCCTCAATATACATCAAATTATTTTCTAATCTCACTCAATGATTATCATAAATTGAAAATGCCAAAATAGAAATATTTAACTTCAAATAATAGCTAAAATCTCAATAAATATTTAATCCAATTTTCCTATCTCGCATCTTTTGCTCATTCAAATATAAGTCTCTAAACTTCATATGCTCATTCATGCTATGCTCATGCAATGCAAAATGTTCATCTTTAACATCACATCTATGTCACTCAATGCACCAGGTGGACTCATCCTCATCAAACATCTTACATGGCTATATAGTATACCGTAACTTCTCTTATTCTCTGGCTTGCCTGGAGAATCATCATATGTCATGCTTAACATGCAATAATGCACTCATAAATCATGTGTGTGCTCATATACTCATTTTTTAAACATCTCCATTGAACTCATACTTTGATAAGTTTAAAAATCCATCATCAAATAAAAATAAATTTTAATACTTCTTAATTCAATTAAATAATTAAAGTTAAAAAATCATACATCTCAAGAAAGAAGTTTTCATAAAAATCTAAAACAAAACATCTAACTCATCACAAAACAGCTATGCCTGAAAATAAAAATCCATCAGCATCTATAAATATCTAAATAAAAGCGGAAGAATTCTACTTATCTTATATTTGCAAATCAAACCTTTCTTTCTCGTGTCCAACATTTAAAGCTCAATCTTGAATCCTTGCTCATTAAAATAAATATAACAATTTATCAAAAAACTTTCCATAACTAATAAACGTCACCTACCACTCCAAATTTAAACAACATGAATAAATCACCACTCTTTTCTCAATTTCATAATGGCAGTGGATTAAAAAAATTCCCATTTTTGCTTTTCTTTCCACATATCCTCTTATTTTCCCTTATTATAATAAAAAATTATTTATATGACAACTATTCATCAAGATATACTATATTTTATAACCATCCCATGTACACCGTACCCCCTTTCCAAACATTCATTCAACTGAATTTAGTCCAGTGATACTTATATTATTTATAGCACAAGAATTGTCCACTC
Source organism: Annona cherimola (assembly GCA_030490835.1). Taxonomy (NCBI): domain Eukaryota; kingdom Viridiplantae; phylum Streptophyta; class Magnoliopsida; order Magnoliales; family Annonaceae; genus Annona; species Annona cherimola. The sequence continues at coordinate 76,426,646 of CM059975.1, read as the reverse complement.
GTACCCTATTTTCATAATCTCCAATTAGCTTTCAATAGTAGTCATTATACCGTCACTTCGACTCGATGCCTTGAATAAAATGTTAATTAAAAATTGTACCCTTTTGCAATTCAGTGAAATGAATATAGTATTAATTAAAATTATAACTTTTACAATTAAATAAAATCTTCCTCTACATCCGCTGCAACATATTATTTTCTTAAGTATAATGTACCCTTTGAATATACATAATAAATAATTATATCAAATACAAACCTCCAGATACTTACTGTGAAATCATGTGAATAATTCCATCTAATATATAATAGTTTATTTATAAACATCACTGTGAATCCCCAAGAAATCAATAAAATATAAGAATTTTATTTTAACAATAAAATAAGATCACACGCCTCACCTCTGTCTCTATTAAAACTTCTTAAGGCCAAAGCCATCTTAGTAAAAATGAATGGCAAATTACCTTTGGTGAAATTAGATGGTTGTGGAAGCAACACCATCCCGGTCCACCTCCCTTCAAATATCCAGATAAAATTACATAATATTAAACTTGAATTTCATCCCTTCAAAACTAAAATTATCAAACTGTGAATTTATGCATAAAGAAAAGCCCACCTGTGAATCCTTACGAGCAACATTATCCGTCATTTTCATCTATTCCATGTCCGGCCTTCCATCTCTTTGAAGAGTTTATAATACCTCTAAGTATTTCTTTCTTTCCATTGGCCTACACCCTAGGTATTCCACTCTTATTAATTATAAATGTCGTTGCTGGCTCTTCAAATTAGGTGGTCTCCCTAAAATCCCACGCAGCTGCACCCGAATTCCCATGCAGGCGCGCCCATCATGCAATCCAGGTCGTCCATTCCAGCATGCACCATCCAGGCTGTTGACAATTGCCGCGAGTAGGCTGCAGATGTGAGCGAGTGAGGGCGTGCATCTCTGTGTGTATGAGAGAGAAGTGTCAGGTGGCGGCTACAAAAAGCTGCTGCGCATTCAATGTTAGCAGCAAGCTTGCACTGCAAAAAGCTGTTGCGCATTCAATGCTCATACAACAGTTAGTATGCTGATATGCACGAACAGAAACTTTTAATTCTAAAATAAACACTTAGCATGCTGGTGCAACACTTAGCATTCTGATAACCAGAGGTGAAACAAATGTCCTGCAATTTCACTTTACACAATGAAGGTATAGCATGCTCATTCAATACAACAAGAAACTAATAGTGACAAACAGATGACCTTCAGTAGCAGAATAAACACTGACTTTTGTATATAGCATGTTGATACATCATTTAGCATGCAGATAGCCAGAAATAGACGACGTGGAATCTCAAATATGATACTGCACTCAACACGTCTTCCGGCGCACTCAGCACGTCTTCTCCTGCCTTGGAAACTGGGATTCCATCGAAAATCGCAGCTCCAGCTGCAACATATTCCTACATGCATTCCACGCGTGCCCTTCTTGGTGTTGAAGCTGCGGCCTACTCGCGGGAGCTCTGCACGGCCAGGATGACGCGCGCCGAGATCGACGGCCTGGATTGCACGGTAGGCGCGCCTGCACGGGAATTCGGGCGCAGCATTGCTGCACCTGAATATATCCCATATATATATATATGAAATATTCAGGTGCAATATCACTGAAATGGGTCCCGCATAATCATCAAATCATAATCTACTCTACCCATTATATTTAGAATAATATATTTTATTATCATATCAATTTTCATCCCAATCAGATATGTATATGGGCCTCATCTGAAAATGGTACAAATTCAACGTAATAAAATAGTTTCATTACATTTTAATATGTGTGGGGCTCATTTTTTATCAAATGTACCATTGTTCCAGTGCAGTTGTGCTGCACCGGAACAGCTCCATGTCTGTATGTATATATATATATATTGACAGTACCATTATTAACATCAATTTCTTTTAATTAAAATTTATGGATATAATACACATATATATCTTGTGTATATAACTCGTAAACTAACAATTCTACCTTATCCACAATATTCAAATTCTAATCTCATCCTTTCCAATACTTTTATTTTATAAATTTTAATTTTCACGAATTCTATATGTATAAATCTCGTGTGTGTGTCAATTTGTATAAAATTAATCTCACTCATTCTATTCCTCAATCATTCCAATTCCATTCCAATTCATCTCCGCGTCACAGGATAAGTTCTACGTTAATTAATATAATTCGAGTAGCTTGCTAATTTTGCTCCGAATAAAATCACTCTATTGCTCCTACAATTAAGTCCACAACTGTATTATCATTATCACCAATCAAGGTTTCTTCTAAATTATTTTCTACTGATTTAGTATATAAATAAACCCCACCATAAATCATTCATTAACATGAATTAGTTTAAGCTAGTCATCTCCCCCCTTGAAACCAATTTAATATTAAACTTGAGTACTTCAAGTCCACTAGCTCATCAATAATTTTTTTAGGCCTCATAAAATAAATAATATAGTCAATATAACTCTTCCATTGGTATGAAATTTTCCCATCATTCCATTAAAGTTTGCACTTTTAAATAATTTGTGAAATCATCTCTAATTCTTTCATATATTGGAAGCGAACCTATTACTAACTTATGAACATGATACCATCAAACTTTACACTACTATTAGCTCTTGATTTATCAATAAATAAATAAATAATTTAAAATTTCAGGGTTTTACAACATCAAATGTTGTAAACTCACCAACCAAATACAACTTTGTTTGCATATCATTTAAAGACATGCATACAATAGTATTTATGTTCTGTAATTTCTCATCATAAATAATGCTAAATCTAGTTTCTTCCTATTATATAAGAAAATATAGGAAATGCCTTAAAAATATTCAAAAAATTTCTAAATTATTCCTATTTAAGTCATTTTGTATCGTTTAAGATCTATAAATAAATTATTTTTTATACCTTTCGGATTTTTAAAAATTCTCGTAATAAATAATGTCAAAAATAATTTTTAATTTATAAAGAAAAATTAAAATATTGTATGAAGTTGTTTAAATGAAATACTATCTTCAGATGTACTTCATTCAGAAGCGGATGGCTCTCATTATATGCTTTTATTAAACTGCCATTTCCTTTTGTTTCTAATTGTTCCTCTTATTAATTTAATGTCCAAAAATGACTTATCCATGAGGATTAATATTCTATATATCACTTAAGTTTAACTTATCGCCAAAATATACTAATTATCATATTAATATTATGAAGCGAAATGTGAAACAATGGATAAGACTACATGCTAATTGCGAATTATACGTCATGGTACTTGATTTTAAATAATATATGATGATTAATATAACAATTTATTTATATAAGTTTTGTAAAATCTACTTCCAATAATAAAACTATGATATTATTTCAATGATAATAAAATTCCAACATTATTCCCTTTGTATACAAATATGAATATTATCCTATATGGTTAAAACTATGAATTTTGAAATTTTAGTAATGTGTTTATAACAGACCCAAATAAAAACAAAATTATGATATTATTCGCTTTTATATCTGAAGATATTAATATTTACTTGTATAATTAAATATCTAAAACTGAAATCTTTTTTTTTTATGAAAATCTAAAATTGAAATCTTAGTAATACATTTAATTGGAAAGAGGTAAAAACATGGGGCAAATCTTTGAAAAATTAAAAACAGAGAGGTTGATGTCATGTGATAAGTGTAAAGATTAAGAATAAAGAGAGTAAATAAAATAAGTGAGATAATTATATGAAAAATGAGAATAAAATTTTTAAAATGTAAAGACAATAATAGGACATGTAGGATTGTCAAATCATAGTACATGGGTTAGATTTGCGTTCATGAAAGTCGAATTTGCCTTAGCCTTAAACATAACCTGTTTATTAAGGGCATGTTTGGATATAAGGAAAAATTTTCTAACTAAATCTATACCCTAACTGTAAGCTTGTTTCTGTTTCAAAATTAAAAGATAAATTAGGTTTGGACTAAAATTTAGATTGTATGATAAATTTAAATTTTCATATGAATCTACCAACTACAAATTATGCAAAAAAAATACTAAATCTAATTAAATTTATAAAAAATACTAATGTATAATATATTTCTTGAAGAAAATTCACCTTTTCAAAATAACATAAAAGAAGAAAACTAACAAATGTAAAGCTAAATAATATAAACATAATGAAAATAAATTCCATGAGTTCGTAAATTTAAGCTAAATTATGAAACCTGATTTTAAATAATGATATTTAAATATAATGTATTAATGAGCTTTGCTGTCTTGGAACACTGCACTGATCGCACTCCCTTGGGTTTTCCACCTTTTAAATTTCGTTAGAGTTGAAGCCATGCATCATATTTTCCATCGTGAATATTCGGGTGTTGTGAAAATTGTTTTAATTAGATTTTTATATAGTCCACGAAAACGCAAATGCGTTGGGTTTTTTTATAATCATATTTTTTTTGAAATTATAGATTATAAAAATTTAAATCAAGTTTATTTTTTTTATTTACACTACAAACAGTTTCAAACGCTGTCTGTCCCAATTATTTTAGGGCTATTTGCATCTATGCTAACCATTTAAGTTGGGGGACGTTAGGGAAGGTAAAAGTTATGGGAAATATGGTATTCGGTGGGAGTAGAAAATGGAATATTTTGGAAATTATGTGATTGATATGAAATGATAGGGATAAAGTTGGAATAAATAGGTTTGTTGGAAGTAATTGATAGGAAAAATGATTAGAATATAGAGGTAAAATGGAAAAATATAATGATTGATTGATTAATAAGGTGCTTTGAAATCCGTGCCCCCACCATTTCCCTCCAACGATTCCCACCCCTTATTCGCAAACGTCCCCTTGAGTTTTGCATTCTTGTCAACACAGTTAGCAGCCGTTCGCAGGGCATTGTGCTGATCTTAATTATTAATTATGAACTTTTTTAAATGCCAGGAATAATCTGGACATCTCTTTGAAGAAGGCTCATTTTGGCTGGAAATGGTGGGGCTGAAGGTGAGATATAGTAGAGCTAGCTGCTGCAAACCTTTTTTTAGCCAGTAAAGTACACTCTAATGAATTCATGTCACTTTGTGTTAAAGTATGCATTATTTGAAATGCACTACTTACAATGTGATAGACAGATTGCAAACATTCATCCAGATATTGCTAACAAACGAGATGAATATATGCGTAAGTGGGCATGCAAATTAGAGTGATTAAACTGGGGGAAGTACTTGAATGTTGCATACAAGTTACAACACTTAAGCATTCATTGTTGCCATCTGATTTTGACCCACTTTGATGATTAAGTTAAAATTTAGTAGTCTCATCTTGTTTAAAGCTATATATCCTGCTTTTAAATATTTATAATTATATAGAAAATATAGAAAAAATTGTAGATCCATCCAGAGAGATATCGCAAGGAGATAATAATTTGTAGAATCATTTATTAATCAGAAATAACGATTTAGATGCAGGAGAGGAATAAATTAATAAATTTTGTTATGTTGATTTAATATATTTATTACTTTTCTCAAATGGGCATCACAAAAATACTTATTTTGACGAATTTCGTAACCGGGAAAAAATGCAAAAATTAAATAAAATTTTTTTTGAAATAAGTAGAATAATAATATAATATGACAGAGGTAATTGATTAGGACTAAATTGAATACAGTTAAAATAAATAGGGTAATCATATGAAAAGATGTAAAAAAAATAATTGTAAAGAATGATAATTGGATAGAAAACTATGTGGAGAAGTTGAAAGAATTATTTTCTTAGTTGGTAAATTGAAAAAGAAAATTAGAGGAAATTTTTTTGAGGAAAGGAGTATGAAAAAGGTAATAAACGGTGTAATATAATAGAGGTAATGATTATAAGTAAAATTAAATAAATTTAAAATAGATGGGGTAATTATATGAAAAGAAATGATGTGCAAATTTATTAAGTATGGTAGTATAGAAAAATGTGAAAAAGTTGGGGAAAAATTTTTAGAGCCACTGCTAATTAGTAATTGTAGTTATACTGCATTCAAGGTATTGATTATATAAATTCTGGATGGGCCAACCCAACCAACATTATCTATTCATAAATATTTGATTTATGAACCTCAAAAAAAATATAGATATAAATTTTTACAAAAGTTTAGAAGTGATTGAACTGTGTCATTTCGTAGTTTCATAAGATATAATGAATGCCACATGGTCTCTCAAAATCAGAACTTATCTTGGGTGGGAATCTATTCCCAAAATCAAAGCCAGTGGATGAAAATGACCAGGTAGAGCTAACTCTACTATCATCACTCTTTTTTTTTTTTTTCCAAAAAAATATGAATAGAGGCTAATGTCTTAATCCAATTAACAGCGCTGAACCACTTAAGTTCTCACACACATTGGTATTGACGATGATACACTTTCAATCCCTTGTTCGGCAGAAGTTGGGGAAGAGAGGTTAGCTTGAATCGTAAAACCATTAAGGAGAGGTTAATCGTCGTGGCAATCTGATTCAAGGGTGGGGTTTTTGAAAAAGAAAAAAGAAAAGTATTGCTTGCTATGGTAGTCTCCTTGGTTCTTTCTGCTTACGGCTTAGATGGAAGAGAATGCAGGATGGAAAAAGTGTTACCGTGTATTATAAATTTAAAAAAAGGTGTATTAGAATTGGAAAAAGTCATATTAGAAATGAAAAAAATAAGTTGTTTTTTGGGAATAGGAAAAAAAGTAGTGGACAATTTCATTACACCCTAATCTCATTTTCATCTACACACACACACATTTCCTATCTCTACATTTTTTTGCCTCCCTGTATATGCTTCCCAAAGTTCGCCTTTTTACCTCTCCTTCCCTCCCCTCTTCCCTGCCCTGGCCCGATGGTTCATGTAACCATTTTTGAGAGGACATACACGTGGTCCATGTTTAGGTGATCTTTTGCTTCATTTTTTCTAATCCAGAAGTTACCTCTCAAGTCGTCTTGCATCTGCAATAATAATTTGGAAACCTTGGATGCCTTTAAAAATAATCCCAAAAAAAAAAAGGCATATATGTGATGATTCTGTCTACAGCTTGAATGGGACGAGCATGTCGTATGGAAAAAGTGTTATCGTATATTGGGAATTAAAAAAAGTGTATTAAGATCAGAAGAAGTTTAAAATAAAAAAATGTAAGCTGTTATTTTTTTTTAGAACTAAAAAAAATGTTATTGGAAAATGCAAGACTTCATCTCATTCTCATCCCATCACCATCACATAGATACGTATATTGTAGGTGTTATGAGCGTTAATGATTTATATACTTGAGATGGGCTACTTGAAACAATTGGCATGTATATTTCATAAAAGATGAAAATAATTAATATGCCGACCCATGGCTAAGAGGATTATATTAGAAGGATTTCTAATATTCAATACAATTAGCTTGAGCTTTTGGTATTAATGGTATCTACAACGGACTTAGAGGTTATGGGTTTGGTATGGATTAAACCAAACTTGGAAGGGGCAACCTTAGGGTGTGTTTGGTTGGAGGTAAAACTTTTGATGAAAAGTTTTAGAGGTAGAAGTTGTCAAATTGATAGAAAATGATGTGATATAATAGGGGTAATGATGAGGAGTAAAGAGAATAAAGTTAAAATAGATAGGTTAGTTGTATGGGTAGTTGTGTAGAAATGATTGAAAAGTAGGGTAGTTTGTATAGAAAAATGTGAAAAAATAATTAAAAAATAGAGTAGTTATGAAGAGTGAAAAGTTTTGGGTTGAAAAGTTTTAATTGACAAATTTTGGCCCCAAACAAACATACCCTTAATGTTAGGTTAAGGAAGTGATTAGTGTCATCCCTTGGGGGAAAAGGGTTACCATTAGATTAGTGTCATCATGGCTAAGAGGATTACATTAAAAGAATTTCTAGTGTTCAATACAAAGCAACCGTATGTGCATTAGTAAGCCACCAAAAAAAAAAAAAAAAAATGAAGTAGACGTGTATGTGATGGTCAAATAGTTAATATATATGTATTTTATACGTGATGGCTGCTATTTTGTATTTCAAACAATTAATTGCCAAAGACAGTAACAGGACAAAAGAAACTGCTTGCTCCTTTCACCTCAGGGGAATGCTTACACCAGTAATTTGAAGCTCATACAACATTTAATTTTGGCAACTAGCTGATGAACTAATACATTTCATCAGTGAGAGAATTCTACATGCCAGATTATGTTCCCTCTGTGACCAGCTGCAGCAAAAGAATATCCATGGGTTGATTTCATAAACTGTTTCACTCCTGTAGGGGCAATCATCATTAGAACAAACACGAACAAGGAATGATTCTAGCTGCAGATGATCACTGTATTCTTTGATGTTCTCAACACCATGCTCATTTTTCAGTTTCAGGAATAATTGATGAAGCCCTGAAATCTGCTTAGCTGATGCACTTTCAGTGAGAGAAACTTTAGCGACTTCAGTGGACTTGTTTGATGGAGGATTTAAATCAGAGTCATCCACAATACCTTGTTCACCTCTGCATATAGCTTCAGAGGACTGCATCTCTTCCGAGTTGCTCAGGCATACAGGGAAGCAGTAGGCAAACTTAACTTTGTGTTCTTCCTCACCCAATGTCTGCAAAAGCTCGTCTTGGTGCACAACCTTAGCCTTTTTGCCTTTTTCCATAACTAGGACCCCGTCTGCTAACCTTTTGTCTTTACTCTGCAGCAATGGTAGGGACTCACTTCTAGAATCGAGATGACAATCCACACTACCATCAGAACACCTGTGAATGACATTCATACTTCTTTTAATGAATGTTTTTGTGGCATCTATTTTTATAGAATGGGCTGCAGGAATGTGAACAGTCTCATCATTTGCAGGATAATGGCACAGAATTTTCAGTTCTGATTCAATTTGGCCTTTCAACTTGGCCATCTTAGGCTTCTCTCCATGTACTAGCACCACATGCCTTGGTGAAAGAAATCTGACAAGATCCATGATACCTTTTCCATCCGTATGGGGACTGAAAGAAAGTTGATGAATCTGTTCAATAGATGGATTGTTAGAAAGCTCTGACAGACTCTTCAAAATAATGAACACTGATTGTAAGATGTTATGATTTTCATCAGCATCATCATCATATGCCATGTACGGAACCAAGCAGAGTTAGCTACATAGATCCTGCTGCATCATTCCTTTTGCTCCTGTCTTATATACACAGAAATCCTAAGTACTTCTCATATCTAAGCTTGGAACATTCCATAAAATCCATGGTGTAAAATATGGCAAAAAGATTGATGCTTGGACACTATTCTGACATCCCCTCTTTTATCTAGGCAATAGGCTAGCAGTAACTCTTGCAGGCGAAGTGAAACATCAAAGAAAAGTTAATCGCTTGCAAGGAGAGGACATAAATTGGCTGTGAATTATAGAGACTGAAATTTACAGTGTTATAATCCATGTGATAACACACCCTTGGTGTGAGGTTCTTACAAAAGGAATTAAAAAGGACTAGTCTTAGTAAAGTCAATTAGGTACATCGTAAAATTCGATTAATAATTGTCATAGACCCAATGGATATAATGGATGGTGTAAATAAGCTAAGATACTGACAATAATTGTCATCGATTAAAAGTATGGATGCTGTAAACAAGCTAAGATACTGGGGGTTTGTTTCAATTCAATCGAACTGGAAAACCCATTTTTTATTTTTTTTTGAAAATCTTTTTTATAAAACTCTTAATATAAGTGTATTTAATCTATAACCCAAAACTTACCATTTTTAGAAACGTGTATATACGCACACGTATTTTCTTCTTGTTGAAAATAGGGGTAGTTTAGTCATTTAAAAAGTACTAAAATTTCTCTATTTTTTTAAAATATATATATATACACATTTTCAAAAATGGTAAAATTTGGATTATAAATTAAATACACCTAGATTAAGAGTTTTATAAAAAAAATTCCAAAATAATAATAATAAATGAGATTTTCAGCCAGATGCATTGAAATTTCAATGCATTCAGTTGCATTGAAACATTCTTCAAGACAGTATATATCATCATCAGCCTAAGCATTTTTGCCATCTGTGCAAGTTCAGCTACATCCAGTCCCACCACAAATCATGTTTAAAAAATCCTTCCAAATTTTGATAATAATTTTCACTCAGATTTAAATTTATTGTAGTCCTTGCTTATAGAATTATTCTTAATTTCTTCCTTTCATAACTTGTTTATGAATTTTTAATAATTCATTTCTATATTAGAATTTTCAATTCCTAAATAACATAAGTTATATAGACATTTCTGCATTTAATCTAATTATTCTTTTCTTCTCAAATCCTTATATGTTTTTATATTCTTTTTGTGTAATTCTCTTCTATTCTTTCCCCCCTTCTTTCTACTCGAGTTCTTAGTTTTCCCAAACCATTCCACTTTTCCTGGTTGCCCCTTATTCTTTACCAATGCTCTTCTTCTATTTTTCTCTGATTTCCCACTTCTTTACTAATTCTCCTTCTCTGCTGAGAGGATCTGACCTTTCTTCCAAAATCCTCCTCTACTCTACAGTTTAGATAGCTTTCACCATGTTCTTCTCAGCCTTCAAAAATATCCAATTGAAGTATTGAATATCCTCACTTTTACTTCTTATGGGTCTCACATATCAACAACCAAGTATGTTTGCTATCAGAATTATCCTAGAAAATTTACCTTCCAAGTCTCATTGGCACCTGATTACCATAGTCCTAAAGCGCATCTTTATTTTTACATCCAACTAGAGTGTCTATACACAAAAAAACATTCTTATTCATCTACTTCACAGCAGTTCATTCAGCCAATAGTCTTGATCCCACCCCTTTTTCCAGTCTGGATGTTAAAAAATTACATTCTACATACTCTTTATACCAAAAAATAAAAACCTTAGGCTCTCAAGACATTCTTAGGTTTCTCTAGCTTTCTCTCTCTTTGTTCCCAGTCCATGTGTCAAAAACATGTGATTTGTGAACAGTACCTTGAGTAGATTATTTGTTACTTCAACATGTTAGAAAATGTTATGTTAATCCTCTATGTAAAATAATAGTAATCATATGAAATGTATAAAGCATTAGACGCGTGTGATATTTCAATCTGGATGCCATGGGTTCACCAAAGAAAAGCATGGGAGAGTACCTGGCACCGCACATCAACATATGTATCTTTGTCCACGGCAACTCTTGAAGGTTTGCCTGACATCAGCTTATGCCCAATGGTTCCAGCCACAGAGTATCTGAAGAGAAATAAATGATCAAGCATATAAGGATTACTGATCGCCTATAAAAATCAGAACTTCATAAATAAAAAAGTGCAAAAATCTGTCATCAGAGTTGTCTTTGGATACATGTAAAAAGCAGAGGAGAAGTTGTGTTTGTGTACAGAGATCAAGCATCAATGAAGTCCATATATGAAGGAATGGTCTTAAAAGAAACCCCACAAATTTTGCAGTGAAGGCAACCATAATAGAGTTATGAAGAAAACTACCCTGGAAGAGTGATGAGATTTTTTTCAGATGGAGCCCATTGCTTGAATACTTCAAGAGAAAAACCACCATTGATCATTCCAGGTGTTGCAAAGAGTATGCAAGGTCCAGGAGCATTTAACAGAGAACGATCAAAAGTTTGAACTGCAACTTCTCAAAATTAGCCAGAGCAGAAGAAGAGAATGTAGAAAATAATAGAGTTTGGTAGTGCAGTTCCAAGAAATCAGAAATACAAGAAGAGAACATAGAACAAATATAATTTAATAGACAAATGATCCAATGTTCACACTGAAATTTTTCAAAATTACTGTGGAAAAAAAAGCATCCAATGAAACAGACTGAATGGAAATTGACTAAAAACTACAACAAATTGAAAATATAAAAAGCACCATTTTATAATAGAATAATGGTCTATCCTAAAAAGCATAGAAGCAAAGGAAAAGAGCCACTAAATCAAGACAGTTGACAGCTGCATTCCAACTCATCTAGAATTCAAATTATCAAAACAGGAGAGAGAGAGAGAGAGAGAGAGAGAGAGAGAGAGAGAGAGAGTCCACGTAGTTGGAACCAGTGGTCACAAAATCAAACTTTATGGCAAAAATTTCAGCGAAACTCCTGCAATCCAAAGATACAATATCACCCTAGAACTACAGATCTCATGGAATTATTTCACTAGCATATTAATAATAAAATCAACAAGAGAGAGAGAGAGAGAGAGAGAGAGAGAGAGAGAGAGAGAGAGAATCCATGTAGTTGGAACCAGTGGTCACAAAATCAAACTTTATGGCAAAAATTTCAGCGAAACTCCTGCAATCCGAAGATACAATATCACCCTAGAACTACAGATCTCATGGAATTATTTCTCTAGCATATTAATAATAAAATCAACAAAAAATTAATGAAACTTTGAAGGTCATTTTTCATGTAAATATTTAAAAAGATCACCATTTTTTATTTTTTAATGGATATGCGAGCCTAAGCAAAATTGGTTCACTGCCTAATTTTTATTTTTTATCTTGTAAATATTTTTTGAATTTTGAAATAAAAAGGTCATTTTCATGCATTGGTTGACACTTTGAAGGCAAACCCAACAGACAAAAATATGCCAAGATTGATGAGACCATGATGATGGTGGGTCAGACATGCCGGTATGAATGATCACACACAACCACAATCTAGAAGAAAAAGTTTGGCATTCTTTAGGAGGAAACTTAGGGACAGATCATCAGACAAAGGGTGTGTTTGGTTGGGGTAAAACTTTTCGATGAAAAGTTTTTGAGGTAAAAGTTGTTAAATTGATAGAAACTGATGTGATATGATAGGGGTAAAGATGAGGTGTGGGTAGTTGTGTGGAAATTATTGAAAAAGTAGGGTAGTTTGTATAGGAAAATGTGAAATTTTTTTTTTAAAATAAGATAGTTATGGAGAGTGAAAAGTTTTTAATTGAAAATTTTTGGTTGACATTTTTTAGCCCAACCAAACGCACCCAAAGACTCTACCTAGAATCCAAATGCGTTTTCAGAAAACCAAATGTTGGATTTTTGGATCAAATTTTCATCTTTTTGAGAAATATGTGACCTGACCTGAAAGTTTGGGCAAGCAATGCATGATTCTCAATCCATGAGTCATTAGAGTTGAGAAGTCAGATGATTTTTAATAGGGTTGAACCATCAATGGTTAATAATGTGCCAGCCCAAAATCAATACTAGCCTGATTATGTTGGTCTAAGCCAACCTGACCATCTAAACTCAACTACACAAGTTTAATTCTTCTTGGTTGCATCGCAATCATTTATCTTATAAATCAGCTACTCAATACTTAGCAGGTTCTTCATGCTTAACAATTCATTCGTACACACTTTAAACATCAACACAGCACCTTTCCAAGGAACTCTTGATATAAGATCCTGGTTGCCTCACTTCCGAATGCTATCACTGTCTATGCCTGATTCCGCTTATGGTCGAAACAGTGGCGCTGATCATTTTTTAAAAAAATTTAAACAGTTTAAGATGTTTGATTGAATTTTTTTATCAAATGGGGCTATGGTGTCAAGCAGCTTAAGAAGATTTCCAGGCAAGTTAAACGGGTCTGTTTCTTTCTAGAAAAAGCTTTCCGTTGTATCTCGAACCAGTCCATTAGATGGACCCATCAAGGAAAGCTCATACTTAATTAAAAAAAATATTCAGTTTTCGGAGGCACAACAATGTTAGATGCAGAAGTGACTTCCAAATGCGAAATTGTTTTGTGGTGTGCAGGACAGGATGCCTTAAATAAATGAAAATGGAACACTTGGGAAGGAAGAGAGAAGATACTCTCAATAGGGAAGAAAGGGGAGGTAAGCCAAATACAGATTAGAAGGAAACCAAAGCCAGACAGGGACAAAAAACGAATAAATTTCAACTCAATAATTCGCACATAAACTCTGCCTTACACTCAAACCAAGCAACCCTATTGATAAGAAAATTGTAAACCTAAGCAACAAGCAGTACATAAATCCTTGTGTAAAAAGAAAACTAAAAATAAAAATAATCTAAAATCAATCTAAACTGTGTAGCAAATATAAACATATCAATCCTTAAATTTACAAAATTTTCAAATACAAAGAAAATCCTAATAAGACATCAATGTAATCATGATCAATATCTACAACATTCTCCTCAGCTTATAAAAACTCACATCCCTGAGTTATGAATGAAAACAGCATTCTTACACTGAGTCCATTTTCCCCACTTATTGTCATACATTTTCGAAATTAATTTAACATCTTAACTACCCACCTATCTTGCTTTTTCCATTTTTAACCCTATACTATAAATTATTTTCTTACACGACTACCCTATTTATTTCCACTTTACCCCAATCATATATCGTCACTCTCATATCTTTCAAAAATATTCGCATCCCCACTCAAGAGAATAACTTTCAAAAGTTTTCGGATGATATAATATGACAGGAGTAAAGTGAGAATAAATAAGGTAGTAGTCTTAAAAAATAGTTGGAAAGAGTAAAAAATGGAAGAAGTTAGGTACTTAGATAATTAAGATGTCAAATCAATTTTGAAAAGCGTGCAAGGAAAAGTAGGAAAAAATATTCTCCACTTCTCCCGCCTACCAAATGGAGCCTTTCGTAAAGGCAACTAATGATGTAATCCGATACATTGAATTGACATCAAATTTCTTGAAAGATACTCTTAAAGCACCATTCAACTCATTTTCCAAAGGCCTTCCTCATGTGTTTCATAAGCTTCAAATCTCACAATATTGAAACATGTAAAATTCAAGTCTTCCTTTTAAGTCCTCAAAAATTTTACTCTTCTCAACATGAGGATTTTCCTTCATAACAAAATCTTTAATGAATTCATGTTGACCAGTCAATTGTTTTTCTTTATAAATCAAATCAACCCTTTTTCCAAAAAAAAAATAATAATAATAAATCAATGGAGAAGGTTGAACAAATTCTACAACCACATATGGTTCTAATGAAGTCTTCTCAACAAGAAACTCTTGATTAGAATAGCTTGTACATTTCTTTCACAATTTTCATGTTGGAACCTTCTACAGGTTTCTTGCCCATTGACATTCATAAGTGTCAGAAATTTTTTCAATTCAACAATGCAAGTTTTGAAGGTCTCTTCTTCAGCTTCAAGCTTGAGTTTGATTTTAGCATATGAGCTTGCAAAGCTTGAACTTGGGCTTAAAAGGACTCTTTCCATTCTTCTTGGATTTTGGACAAGGCTTGTGATAGAAATCATGATGCCAGATGCCCAATTAATACTTATGCTAGGCGTAACCATAGGAATATGGATTCATTTAGGGTTTATTTTATGTCTTTATTAATGGACAGTTTACATTGGCTTTAGGTTGTCTATTTATATTTTGGGTTTTCTTCATAGGTACCATATTTCTTATTATGTAAGTTCAGGTTTAGTGGCTATTTCTTATAAATAGGGGTGCTTGGTTCATGTGCAAGACAACTTATTTTGGTAATTAATTAACTATTGCTTGTTTCCTTAAAGTTCTATATTACTTTTCTACAAGTTTTCTCAAATCCCTAATTCTTATAGTTTGTTCCCCTTTCTTCCTTCCTATTCCCTTTGAAAGCATGCTTCCTCTTTCTTCTAATTCTTCTCCACTTGTAATGCATATACTTGGTATCAGAGCAAATCAAGGTGATTTGTCTTCCATATTTCTAGCCCCAAATCCAATTTTTGTGATTTCCAAAAAAATGATGCACATATCAGTTTCTGTATACCACTCCATCTGTCTTCTACTGCAAATCAACCTTCTTGAAAAGGTTGAACCTTTTGAAACATGATAATTTCGTATTCACAACCTTAACAAGGTTTCTTGTGAGAGATTCCTTGTTCAGCATTGACATACACTAAAATTATGTCAAACCATTGTCTCCTTCAGTTCCAGAATATTGCAAGGCCAGAAACGACATTCCAATAACTCCAAAAGTTCTCCAAATAGCAAGTCTAAAATGCTAAATCCGTCTTTTGGTGTCATCTTCCTCACCCCCAAAAGCATTCCTCTTCAAAGCTAGCGAGTCTACAATGCTGAATCTTTCTTTTGGACACCACTTCCTCACCTCAAGTGACGCCTCATTGTTGGAGAGAGACCAGATCTGCCTGCCTTAAATATTGAAATCAGTATTCAAAGACTATCCAAGTCAAAATCCACCAACAACATCACCTAGCAGGTTTCAAACTCACATTTCTCTAATTCCATCTCACACATGAAGAAGCAAGAGAATTTTGTTAAAAAAATTTCAGCAAGCCCCTTCAACTTCTAGAATTTTGCAAAAACCCATTTTGCTGAATAGTTGCAAAATCGCCTGAAATTTCTAAAAATTGTAGAACCTCCTGCAATTTGCTAAAAATTGCATAACCTCCCTGTGGTTGTTGAAATTGCAGAACCTCAGTCTTTCAGAAATTGTAAATCAATCCCTATTTATAATTTTTCAAAAAAAATTTCTTCTCTGGAATTATTCTGGTAAGTGCTAGAAGGGGGTTTTCATGGATTCTAGAAAGGCATTCAAATCAAAAGGGACACTTCGTCTTCTAATTTTGCACCAGTTCTACCTCAAACTCCATTTACACCTACAGTTTATATTGACAGTATGGAGGTCAAAAAGCAAGATGATTCTGCAGTTTTTAAAATCAGGGTCCATATTGTAAATTCGAAAATTTCCAAAAAGATAGGCATTGTTTTGCTATTTTTAGAAAGTCAGGGGTGCTTCTATTATTTTCTGAACACTAAGGGTAGTTAGGCAATTTTTGTAAACTTCACGGATTCTACAAATTTCAGAAACTATAAGGACTTTCTGAAATTTCTGCAAAATCTAGATGATGAAAAAATCTGATTGAAAATTTCCAAGAATAAATAAAAAATGAGATTCATCTTCTTTGCAGCTGATTGAAACAAAGGAATGTGGATATGAAACCAATGGAAACTGCATCAAGGCCAAATGGAGCAAACTGAATTGTTAGAAAGTTACGATAGCAGGAAAGATAGTGATGTTTTTGGAATCATTGGCCATCAATGAAGTGACTGGATCTGGGGAAAGAAGCCTGAAAAGGTTTTCTGTAAGAACACGCACATAGTAACCGAGCCAAGACCTTTGGTGAGAAGGGAAAATTCACACAAAGGGGGCATAATATTATTTGAGGAGGGGCAAACATATAAACATGAATTGTATTTTGAACATTTTTTATAATTTTATGGGGTTTTTTACAATTTTCGAAAAGCTACATGTGGCTTTGCTGCTCCCTGTAGATGATGATGATGAAAGACCAAATCCGATGTCCAATGGATATAAATCTACCAGCGGAAAGCGCACTACTGGAGTTGTCAGAAAGTAATTTCAAACATTGAAATGATTCACCAGAATTGAAGGCAGTGATTTCAAATTATTTCAGTACCTCTTAGTGCTGAAGAAGAAATTTCTGGCCAAAAACCACGTTTTGCCTTTTTAGCATGAAGTCCTAGTATTTCGGAGGCACCAACCTTTTCAAGGAAACTGATTGGCTGAAGAAACAAAAGTGGGCAATGGATATTTGCAGATGTTGGCATGCACACTTTCTTTGCCATTTGTGAATGATGGTAGGCAGATTTAAGGAAGGAAAACTACCAGGTTTGCTCTAATACCAAATTGATGGAAGATAGGAAGCCTTAAATATATGGGGAAATAATTTGGGAAGAAAGTGGGAAGATCCTCCCAATGGTTCATAATATGAATTAGGGATCATAATCTGAATTACCATGTTTGAAGTTGAATGCACTGTGTGTCACACGTGTTTCTTTGACCTTCTGACTAGTCCACCCAGTGAGCATCTTATAATACATATTTGCTTGAATCGTCAAACCTGAAAATGTCACAAATAAAGCAACAAGAGAATAAGAACAGGAACTTCCAGCATTAGCAGAGCAAGTATGAGGGATCCTTGAAGTTCAAACAGAAGTAAGAGGTCCAACTCCAGAGAAATAAATTTGAGGATATTCTTGAGTGAAATGGCAGTCAATTGAACTTTTATATTAGCACTGTTAGTGATTAGAATGCAAATTCTTTTGATAAACTAAAATTCCATTACTTGTGTAAATAAAAAACTTTCCATTAATTGTGGCAATATTGAAAATCATGGTAGAATTTGACTAATCACTTTCAATTTTACTTTTATAACTAGCATCAATATTAATATTAGCAGATCATTTGAAATAAAATTTGCAGCTTTTTGTTCACCATTTTATGTGAGTAGGTCATGCTCTATACTTTCCCGTCTGTCAGTAGAGTACTTTATTATTACCATTATAACTCTCCCTCACAAATTACTGCTTGTACAAAATCTGTGGCAAGACTAGAATAAAAAATAGTATATGTACATCTAGTGATAGTTGTCAGACAGCAACATCCGATTCGTGACACTGTTGCAACACTGTCATCAAATTTCTCTCCACTCAAGCTGACATTAGAAAAAAAGGGAAGACAATAAAGAAATAAAGGCAAACAACAACCAATATGGATTTCTTCTTAGGAGACTCATGGAATGTAAATGGAAAAATCAGGGGGAAGGAATTTGGGGCTTCTTCTTTAATTTTTGTGGAGGAATCCACAGTTGCTGATAGGCACTCAGCCATCCAATTGCCAAAGGGTGCAACTTGGGACGGGTTGAGCCCAAACCCAACCCACTGAAACCAATTTTCATCAGTGCTTAAACTGGCTTTTTGTAAGCCTTAACCTAAAGAACCTGGGCTCAATCTGGATCAAATTGAAACAGGGTTAACTTTGGGTTGGGGCGAACCTGAACTGTAATGGCACATATAACTGATGGGGGGCTGTGACCCACGCTTAAGTTCAAAAGCCATTTTCGGCTTCCGTGCAACAGATTCTAATTCTAAAAATAAATGAGTTTAAGAAGTTAAAAGTAGCTGTTTTTAGCTCCTGTGGAAAAGATTCTAGGGTTCTTTCTGTAGCTTTTAAATTTTTTTCATTTTACCCAAACAAATGTTCTTTAAAAAAATTTTTGTTTTATCCAACCAGATGTTCTTAAGTCCAGTTTTGAAAATAGGAAATTCTGTTAACCATTTGAAATTTACCTTACATATTACTTTTTTATTATTATAAATAGATATAATTTAAAAAATTTGGTTTAATTTTTTTCTTTATTTGAAGATAATTTGAGAAAAAAAACTCCAAATTTTATTCTGCAAAGAGATGCATGGTAAACAATGTTTAAATTTAAAAGATGTAATTTTTAACTTTTTTTATAGAATATTTTTAACTTATTTTTTAGATTTAAAGTATTTCTGAAATTTTCTACTTTTAAAATTTTTAAGAAAACAATGCTAGTCTTCAACATTGTCAAATAAAAAGAAAAATTGCTTTTTCAATGCATTTTCTATGAACCCGTGTTGTCAGAAATGGACCGGACTGGCCAGTTTGGCTAAGAACCAACTTCTAGTCCGTTTCAATATTAGTTGATCCAGTTCCCATCAAACTGCATAAACCGCTCAAATTGTGATTGCATTGGAAAAATTGGTCTGATGTGGTTCTGCCGGTTTGAGCAAAATTTTAAAAAACCTCCCAAAAATTCAGCTCAGGCCTGCCCTACCTTATTTTGCCACCATCGCATTTTTTCTCCCAACCCTAAAATCACATTCCTCCTCAATTGTCAATCTCTCCAGCCTTCTTGCCCGTCCTTAGCATCCTAGGCAATTAGGTTCTCAACCTAATAGCCCCTTCTCCTGTTTGGCCTTTTCAACGACCTCAACAGCTCAGGCCATCATCCTTGCCGACTTGTCCAGATGTCTGTCTGCACTTTGCTGTCATCTCCTCTCTGCCCGGCAACCATCATTGCCATTACAAAGTACAGCTGCCATTGCTCCTGCAGACCCGCAGCCGTCTAAACTCCCTACTCTATAGCTCTACTCCACTTATCAGTAAGTCAACACTTGCAATTGGTAATTTGTGCTTTCTTCATCATCTCCGATTCATATGAAAAAAATCAAAAGAAAAGGCAACCCCCCAACCCTCTTCAAATCGAATACTCCATTTCATTTTATTTTTGCCCCAAATCGATTGCAAAGACCTGCCTACCTCCAGTCCTCTCATTTCCTATTTTCTCTCAGCCCTGCTCCAACAGCTCATTTTGTCACCATCCTCAGTAGTTCAATCATCCAGAGTGCAAGCTCAACAGTGCCAGTCCTCTCTATGGGTGTGCTTGACAGCTCGGTGCTTTTGTTTCTTCAGTCCCACAAACAACGGCTATCACATCTCGTGCTTCACAGCTTCTCCTTCTTCAGTTCTCCTAGTAGACAGCAACCATTACTCCCATCTTCGGCCAACTTGAAACCCCCAACTTTGCTTCAGTAGACAGAAACATTACTCCCAGTCCTCCCTGCTTGTCTAGACTCCGGCTTCCTTGCTCTCCTACATCACACATTCACAGCCCCTTCTCCTCTTTCATCCAGCCTCTCCATCTAGCAACCCCTCACAAGTCACAACCCCTTCAAGTCATCTTCTAAATCCAATAATAAATTTTTTCCGTCTTCTTCATCTCTGGCCAATAGCATCATTTTTAAAAAAAAGTGCATAATATCTGCTGCATCATTTATCCGCTACATGCATTTTTTTTTTATTGTACTACTATAGTAGGTAGCTATTAATTGCAATTTATCTGCTATTCAGTTGTGAATTTGAGAAAATGCTATTGATTACTTGATTGCGTGATTTATAACTATAATTTATTTCTTATTGTGTTAGATATATTTAGAAAAGTGCAATTCATAAACACACTAAGATAAACAAGGAGAATTCAAAAGTTAATTTTCAAGAGTCAATGTTTATTATGTATTTTAATTCAATTAATGTAGTTGATTTTTTCTAATTTAAATATTTTATATTTATGCTCAGTTAATGAATTTGTGAAAATTTTCTATAAATTTTTATCTGTACATTTTGTTGTGATGATTAGAGTCCAACATATAGATTTAGGAGTTATGAATATATCATTTTACCAATATATAGTTAATTAAAAATAATTAAGCATTTATGACATCATCAATATGTCATGATGAAGTCCCTAGTTTGAACCAAACCAACTCCTTTACCGGCTCGATCACTGATTTGGTTCTCAAGGCATTGTTATGAACATGAATTTAGTATTTTTAAATGATATGGAGAGAACCTGTAATTTAAAAAAACGTGTTCGGTCAGAGAATTTTCGTGATTATGATTATGCATAATCTTTTTAGTACATGACACAGAATACTTTTTAACAATTTTAAAGTTTTTATTAAAGACTTTCCAACTACAATGCAGTTGATTTTCAAGGCATGTTAACAATCAATGCAAGGGATATATATCTACAAGCTCTGCTTCCATGAAAGCCCTCTTCTATGTAACCTCATTCATTTTAATATCTTGATTAATGAAAATTTTACTCTATTTAATGTATTTATCAAAATTTATATTATCGCGAAAACTCTTTCATTTCAATACTATCACTGTATATCAGTCCTATCAATAAGTAAAATTAATGTAATAAAGTGATTTAATACTAAATATCAATTTTTAAGTAGTATTTTCAACATCTAAATCATCTAAAATATCACTACTATGTAGATAAATGATTTTATAAAATATTATTACATTCTAATATATATATGTGAATGAATCTATGCATTTTTTCCTAATTTACACATAAATATATCTATTTTCGAGCAAATGTGATCATGCATATATTCAGATGAAACTTCTTCTCCTAACTAAACAAATTATGTTAAATACAATGAACGGATTGGATTTTGCATTAACCATTTTCTTAAAAACTGAGAGGGTTATATGGAGCCACATCTATAGAAGCAGAGCCCTATATCTAATATGCATTTATATATATGAGAATTTATCCAGTGCAGTCGGACTGCAACATAGCTATGGTGGAATCCGTTGGAAAATAGAGCCCACATGCACTTGTATATATATATCAATACTTTTTATTATGATTCATCTATATGAGAAGTATATTTTAGATGGTTTAGATATTAAAAATACAACTTTAAATTTGCTATTTAAGTCAAACTATTATATTACATTGATTTTGTATTGTTTTCAAATGAGGCACATACAAATATCCAATTTGGATAAAATTTGGTATGCCGCTGAAATAAAATATTTTAAATACATTGGATGAGATAGATTGTCATTTTATGATCAATTGGGGCCCATTTTCAGCAGATTACACCATGCAGCTGAATGCACTTGATCTATTTTCTACATATATTAGGACAAGCTCATCCAACTTTACATTGAGTTTAGTTTGGGGTTGATGGAAGTAGATATTTATTTGTTCATTATCAAAAGTAGTTGTGTAATATATGTTGGTACCTTGAACGATAAAATAAATTGTAAACATCTATTGTTTAGAGAATGAAGGTAAAGTATCAACCCAAATTCCAACTCGAAACTTAAGCCTGAATTTCACAAATAGGGTTAAGGTTTAGGTTTACAAATAAGATCAAAGTTATGATTAGGGTTGAGGCCAACTCGAGTTTCTTGAGCCCGAGTTGCACCCCTAAATTGCTAGGAATGGTTATCAGTCAACAATGGTAACGGAGATGACAATAGGCAGTGGGACTTTTACAAGGAAAGGAAACCAATAAGCCTTCATTTCTTTTTAGTGACCTGCAAACTAGATAAACTGTTTTTCAGTTCAACCAGCAGTTCTTATGGTCCATCTATTTCTCAACCAAAACCATCAACTGGTGTGAATCATGGATTTAAGGTACTTCCTGGTTCAATTTTTCTCTTATACATTTCTTGTAACCCCATCCATAACAACCATACCACCACTGTGGAAGGTAAATGGATATGCAGAAGGGAAGGAAATTTTTAAACAATTAATTAATTTGCCTCTCCTTTTTAGCTTTTCTTCTCTAGAGCAAAGCACTTGTTTGGTTCTTCTCGTTTGACTATTTGTGCAGTTTGATACAGTTTTATAAGTGAACCATGAACCACAATAAGTCAGGCAAGGATTAAGTTCATGGTTGGACCAGTCAGACAACTTGCCTCAGGTTCTAATAGTATTGCTTCAAATGTGCGTGAGGAATAAAATAATCATAAACAATCTAATAACAAGATCCAAACACCTTTGACTCTCTTGCAATCAATAGAGTCAATCACTGAATCCCTGTTCCTCCAAGTCCCAATGAATGAAGCACATATTTTGAAAGATGTGTTGTTGCTCAGAACATTCAAAGGCATAGCAAACAAATCAGAGGAGATCAGTTCACATATTTTCATTACCCATAACATGCTCAAGGAAGGATTTAATTTTACTCACAAACCCTTCAAGTAACAAGAATTCACTCCGTACCTCAGGGACCTCACTAGAGAAAATAGAAATCAAATCCACAAGAACCATCTTGATCAAAGCTGATATAATTCTTTGATATTACTTTATGGAAAAAAATGTAGGTAAAATGCAGCAGAGAAACACATCCCAGTGAAAGCACACAGAATCTTGTTCTGGAATCTTCTTAGGGTATTGTCCTTAATTGGGCCCCAACAAACCAATATTGAATTACCAAATAAAGATTTTGAAGAAAAGAAACAAATGCCGCATTATGTATGCAGAATTAATACTGCTGATAAACAGAAGCATATAATACCACATGGATGGAACATACCAGCAGAGAAGTAAATTGGGACATTAAGGTTCATCCGCTCCCAGTAGTCATCAAGCAACATGCAGAGCTCCTATTTTGCAATGGAAAAGAATCAAAATGACTATAATACTCTGTTAGATAACCATAAAACCCATGAAAGTTGGGATGGAAATATCCAGGTACAGAGCTGCAAAAGCAACAATCTATAACATTGAGCCCCATTCACTTTGAACAAGCTAGCAGAAGTTCACTCCAGCGATCATAGGAAATACTGGTATTATGTATATATTTCAACTACTGGCAGATAAGTTGGACTTTGCAAGAAATACTTCTGCATTGATTAAACAAAATTTCCAATATTCTAAGAAAGTTTGTAGAGCCAATACTCTTGAAACCTGGCCACTATTAACCCAAAGAATTTTTCCAGATAAACCAATAAATAAATTGAAGCAAGAAAGAAACCAACAGGATTTTTGAATTTTTGAGATAAGAACAGGAAACAAGTTGTTTTAAAAAATAATATTTCGAGGATACTGGGTGATAATGAAAGATGAATTGAAAAGAGAAAGAAAATTGATTGTCAATGACAGTTTTAAAGAAAGAAGTAAACACAAAAATAATAATAATAATAATTCAATTCAACCTAAGTCTATTTTACTTTGGCAATTTCAATGAATCTCTGAGGCCCAAAGGCTTTTTTAGATATGGACCCATGTTATTACCTTTCAAAATGACAGGAAGTAACTTTATGATGACTTAATTATAAAATGATTATTAGGATGCACTCCCAAGGTTTGCAGTCTGTTCCAAACTCACTACAGAAGCCAATAAAAATCACCACATAAAGGGGAAGGCCTTGGACCCATTTGAAGAGGCACTAGAAATAAGGTGTGCCCAAAGATGTGACAAGATATAACTAACACACATGGCTCCACCGCTGTAGGTCTGGGAGGGCGAGATGCACCCAATTTTCTGGAGAGGTTACATGTGATAACAATAATTTCATGAATGCCAAATTCAAATATTAGAATTTCCATAGAATAAGCAACCAACGATATAAAACCTCTAGCCAACACATTGAATCACCAATCTCTCTCTATGGAATGCCAAGGCATTGATAACATTGAACCTCCAACAAAATATAATTTCTGCATATGCAGGGATTTCGGAACCCCTGTCATCTTGATGTTACTGAAAACCTTACAATTTACAGAAGAGAACTGGAGTTATCACGCTATAGTAATCCATTGCCCAGCAAATCATGAAGAACCTCTAAATGGAATATTGAGAATGCCAAAAACACAGCCTGAATTGCTTGAGTCATCTTTGTCCCCTACTGGGCTGCTGGTCTAAGGTCCATAACTTAATTTCATTGTTTCATTTCAATGCAAACCTGCTACATTAGCAGCATAAAATGACAATTCTTCTTGAATATTATGATAAATAACATCAATAAAGCCTTGCCATCACCTGGTAGTTTACAAAGACATATTAGCTTCCATTTCTTTAAATTCCACAGACAGCCATGATCCATGAAAGTAATTTCCAACTAATATGTTGGGCTCTTGAATCATCACTGTGTACAATGCATAATGTGCTTCTTAATATGGGGCAATTAGGAGTAAGCCAAAAGACAACTAGTGCCAAATTGCCAGAAAGGGACAGAAGTTTTCCATAAACAGAGACTATCATGAAAAAGAGACTAATCAAAAATCAAAAGTCCTTGCATGGGCCTTCTCCAGTAAACATAGTAAGTTAGTATTGTACAGCAGAAAACGAAAGGAACACCAAATTTCTATGTTAATTGGCAAACTCATATTTAAAGACTGACAAAAGAACAACACATCAAGTCATAACAACAATATTACATAAACCAACACATATCGTAGGTGGCAGGGAAAACAACAACAGTAAATACCTGTGCTCTTCCCAGAGCAAATGAAGGAATCAGCACCTTTCCTCCCCCAGCAATACATGTATGAACCTGATCATCAAATACTGGCAATCATTTCTAAACTTGATTGGAAACCTTCACTACCAACCCATCATACAGAATGGGGGATTACAGCACCAACCACCTTGGGAGTAAGTTTACGTTTTAAATATTTAACCTAGAGGAGAAAACCTTATGCCAGTGTGGCATGCATAAAAGACACAAATATTGTAAAATACAGAATACAAAAAAGCATGCATAAAAGGCACAGATATTGTCAAATACAGAATACAAAAAAGCATGCATAAAAGGCACAGATATTGTCAAATACAGAATACAAAAAAGCATGCATAAAAGGCACAGATATTGTCAAATACAGAATACAAAAAAAGCAATTCGCAGCCTGCATAAAATTTTAATGTGATGGCCAGGTGCAAGTGCCACCAAGGCATGTGGTTCTAGCCATTGTCTTTGCCTCCAAGGATTCTAAATCTCAAATTTCTTTTCAGATCTCTTTCTCACAAATACCATGCCTATGGAAAGTTCTTGAAACCTAGATTATTCATATCTAGATTTCACTGATTGCAAAGTATAACATTAGGGTCAAAACGTGAACGAGAATTGGTAGTTATTTTTGGATGTCATGCACTCCACAATATCTATGGGTTTATGCATCTAAATTAGGCCTAAGTGAGTTCACGTTGCTTAATCCTGTATCCAAGTTGTATAATTAATGGGTACATTTGGGAAGTGATAAAACTTTCGCATGAAAAGTTTTTGGTATAAAAGTTGTCAAAATGAAAGAAAATGATATGATATCATAGGAGTAATGATAAGGAGTAAAGAGAATAAAATTAAAATAAATAGATTAGTTGTATAGGTAGTTGCGTAAAAATGATTGAAAAGTAGAGTAGTTGCATAGGAAAATGTGAAGAAATGATTTAAAAATATGATAGTTATAGAGAATGAAAAGTTTTAGATTGACAAGTTTTAGCTTGACATTTTTTATGTCTTACCAAAAACACCCAATATTTCAGTTAATTTTTTAGTTGGGACTCTAGGGTTAGGACAGAACAGGCGGTTGTGAAAGATTCTAAGCTTGCTGAAGTGAGAGAGAAGGGTAGGAGAGTCTATGTCATTTGGAAATTGGTGTAAGACATTCAGAGTCTCTCTTTCAACTGAGTTCATAGTGGACTTGTACCTCCTTTGCCTTTTCCTTTCTAAGTAGAAGGGTTTTCAGCAAACAAATCCAGATAAGAATAAGGGTGTGTTTGGTTAGAGGTAAAACTTTTGATGAAAAGTTTTGAGAGCAAAAGTTGTCAAATTGATAGAAAATGATGTGATATAATAGGGGTAATGATGAGGAGTAAAGAGAATAAAGTTAAAACAGATAGGTTAATTGTATGGGTAGTTGTGTAAAAATGATTGAAAAGTAAGGTAGTTTGTATAGAAAAATGTGAAAAAATAATTAAAAAATAGAGTAGTTATGGAGAGTGAAAAGTTTTGGGTTGAAAAGTTTTAGTTGACATATTTTGGCCCCAAACAAACACACCCTAAGATGTTAACTTCTAAATATAGTGTGCTTTACTTTGGGGCTTAGCCATCATCCACATGACAACTACGTCAGATAAACTGGCATCCACGCTACAATGTGTGTTCTTCAAATACAACATTGACAATAGGAAAACAAATTGTGTAGATGTAAATGCTAACAGACAAGTTACAAAAGGTAATTTTCTTGCATTTTAATTTCAAGAAGCATGGGGAAAAAGAATAAGAATTAAAAGGTAAATTGAATTAATTGACATTTTATGCAGTGTATAGGGTCAACATCCTTACAGCTTTCAGAAACTCCCTCTCACGAGTGTATTTTGAATCACGTACAGTGGTTGCATATGTAGATCTACAAGAAAGGGGAAATTCTCACCAGCATGATAAAAATTTTAACAAACACAATTTCTATAAAATCTCTAATGACAACATTGACAAATTCAAGGAATTGGTAAGTACATACAATATGAGAATCAGCTGTAGGATTAAGAAAGATAGCAAGCAGAGAAGCAAGATTGTAAATTCCGCAATATTATAGATGGAAATAAAGAAAGAAACCAGACTTAAATTCATAGTTAAATATCTGTAGAGAAACTGGACATGCCAATTAAACACCCTTCAATAGCAGTTCGGCAGTTGTACTGCTGCCTTTTGTCAGACAAACCTAGATTAAGCTTCAACTTGTTAATCATAATGAAACAATGACTTCTACATAAGATGAGGTTCATCCTAAAAGAATCCACGGCATCTTACTCTTTTATACATTTGTCAAACAATACTTTCAATTTAAAAAAAAAAAAATTAAAACAAAAAATTTATAGAAATAGCTACATAATATATTATTAAAAAAAGAATATGTTACGATCCAGATCAATTCAAAGACAACAAAGTTGGAGGAACAAATAACAAAACCTAATAAATCTTATTTCTGAATATCAATGACCTGTCAGCTTTATAGTAACAAAAAATTCCCAATAAGGCTTTGGATAACAAGACTCCAAAATCCACATAATGATAACCTAACTACACCATTTGTCGTTGATCCTAAGGCTCCAAACTCCGCTTAATGAAAACATAAGTAGGCTGTTTATTGTTGCTGACAACAATATCATGAAAGCCTTAATGAAATTAAATAGCATAAATGGAGATAATATACGATAAATGTTTTCATGAAAGACTAATGACAACTGTAACTCAGATTCAAACAATCTTTGCAAATGTGCTTGGTATTGGCAATATGGCCTCCAAATTACCACAGTAAAGTGGGAATCACGAACAACCAAGTCTGGAAAACCAAACACAAATCAAACAACATTTGGTGAAATCCACATTTGAAAATTTGTAAATAACCCCCCACAAGTATCCTTTCATGATTTGTAAATAACAAAATTTGTGTAGACATCAAAATATATAACGTTATTTTACTCGGTGATAAGGAGGTCAAGCTGTAAGCGATCAATTTGAGCTGCTCCAAGATGCCTATCTGGTGTCATATTATAGTCACCTGTGTACACGATTGCATTGTCTCCTACCTTCATGTAAAACATTGCAGCCCCTAGAACCTTATATGCCACATGCACACGTGCAAAGGTCAGAAAAAAACAGAATCAGCAGCCTGCCACATGAAGTGGACAATATATGGAACGTAACTTTATAGATAAATAAGCATTAAATAAATGAGGATGCTTCAAAAATGTAAAAGGCAAACGAAGAGCACTTTCCAGGAATAAAATGAAGAGCGATAACTTGTGGTCATGAAACAATGGGCAGCCAGATCAGATGAAACAACCAAAGGGACTGACTTCACAACTTGTGTGGATGAGATAAAGAGGGTAGTCTCCATGCACATGTGTGAGGGTAAAGGGGAGATGAACAAACATACATGACCAGCATAGTAAGCACGGATTTGAAGATCCTCATCAACTTGCACTGTCTGCTTCAAATCGACAGCTACCACTGCGACATACAGCCCAAGATTGCATAAACAAAGTGCAATTTAAGTCCCTAGGAGCACATATGCATAAGGAAATGTATATGGCAAGCTGTGAAAAAAAAAAAATGTTATTCAACTTTCAATTTTGCTTAAGACGTTTGACTGTTTGAGTACCCTGTTTCTAGTGCGTCAATATAGAAGCTTCCATGCAAGCAAAGAAAAAAGAAAGAACAGAAAAGAGAAGGCAACATGAATCGAACTCACAAAGGATTGACACAGCTTAGTAGAGGAAGCATTTGACACATAAGAAAGATCATCAGCATTTCGGTCACGAAATTTATCTTCACACAGTTTAGTTTTTCTCAAAAAAACTTCAGGTGATTCAGTTACCAGGGCTAGGATAATTTTCCTAGGTAGCTTAAGATATCCCTCCTACTTCACATGCATAAAGAATTAAAAGAACTGTGATGCTCCAGACCCAAAACGGTATCATAACTATTGATCCTGCACCTAAGTATCATTTCCCCAAGATCAATTACGCATGGTGCGAGGCAAATAATGAATAAGCATGCTTAAAAAAGAAACGCTGAACGGACACTAAATCTGCTTTTGTTCCATCAGGCATTTCCCAGAAAAGCCATTTGATCAAGTTGTCAGATGAGCCTTAATGCATTGAAATTGATCCCACTTTTACCTTAAACACCCTTCCCAAAGCCCTGAAAAAGGATCCTGTTTTATGAAATCATAATCCTGCTGGAAAATCCATGAAGGGAAAAATTCTTGATAGGTTACCCTTGAAATTGTTTCTAAGAAATATCTACTTCATTCTAACACATTTATTTCATGATCTAGCATTTGTAATAACTTGAGCTTCCTCTGTTCAGACTTGCCTCTTGGTGATAAATGAGCTCAATATTGTACTAGATAGAGCGTTCTAGAATTACATGCTTTGGATCATTATTTCCAGATGAAAAGCTTCTTAAAGAAAGATTGTATCTAGTCTTGTAGGAGGATTCACTAGGTATTTTTATTAATTTAACCCTGATTAGACTCCTAGTTGTTCATTCTAAGAATTGTAATTCAATAGTTCTATCTTCTATCGTGTATGTGGACTATCTTGAAATTTCTTTATTGTTTATGGTGTTTATGGTTTTCTTGACCATTTTTGTGAATATGTGATTTTGATTATTGATAATCTCATTGAGGTTTTAATGATTAACAAGCTAATTGAAATATAAATATGGAAACTAATGAGTTTTGTGCATTCCAAAGTGTTTAAAGTTGAAATCCATGTAAATAAGAATCATGCACATTATACATGAAAAGAAGAAGGGTTAAGTGACTCTGAAAGTAAAAGAAAGCTTAAAAGATCAAATCATAAAGAATGCAAGGACCCAAGTGAAGAATTTAAAGTCTGTTATTTAGATCCAAGTCTAGATCGATCGATGTAAGTCGCAGATGAGATATACGGAGCACAAGTCAAGCAGCAAATGAATTCCAGTAGCAGCATGAAATGAAGTCAATTCTGAGATCAATCTCAGGAGTGAAGTCGACTCCAAATCAATTTCAAATCGACCTCGAATCAGAGACAGCTAGAAGGGTGTAAAGAAATCTTTCAAGTACCAGATCGATCCCAGACCAATCTCAACTGAGGCCTCAAGTTGAGAACTAAATCCAACTCTATCTCAAGGCGATCTCAGTATAGCCGTCGGAGTTTAGAATATTTGAATACATGAGAAGTTAAGTATTGACAGTTGAAATCCATTGCAAAATTGATCGCATCTCAGATCTGGAAGTAAAATTGAAGAGGAAATCAATCTTCAGTAAGAAGGAGAACAATGGATTCCATAACCAAACTAACATGAAATCCAAGAGTAAAATCAATCTCCAGTGAGACGTCAAAGCTGATGTCGAAGTGAGATCGACCTCAACATCACTCTCACTCACATACATTAAGCGGGACAAGTCAAACTCATAGTGAAGTCGGTTTCATATGCGATCTCAGACATGAGATCAATCACAACTGCGACCTCACTTTGGATATGCTTTAGAAATTAGGACTGCTAGTGGCCAAGTTTCAATGGATGGTGAAGTCAATGTCCAAATCGATCTTACATCGATCTAGGATATGAAGTTGAAGATAAGATCAACCTCACATCAACTTAGTATGCCACATGGAAGAAGTTTGTGAAGCAAGTAGCTATAACAAGCACAAGTTGTGCGCCAGATTGATTCCACTTCAATCTCAACATCGACCTCAAAGTGAATTCTAAGTTGAAATCAATCTCACATCAATCCCAAGTTATAATGGTTCAACAATTCTAATGCTGCAGCATTAAATGCATGTTACCAACACAACAACGGCCATATTTCCCTTGACACTATATAATGGATGAGGTAATACATTTGAGGTGTTAGCTAGAGCATTTATTGAGTTTTCACCTTCTTCCAAACAAGCATTAAGTATTCAAGAAAGAGATTGAAGCTTCGATAACATGGTTTAAGCAAAAGCAATAGACTCACATCAAGTTGTCACCAAGCTTCCTGCACCTCATCGATCTATGCAATCTATGAATTGTAGTTTTCTTTGAATTAGTTTTCTTTAGTGTTTTTCTTCAATTGTTTGAGGCTGAGTTCAACAAAAGATCAAACATTACTTAGAGTGGTGCTCACCAATCACTTGCCTTTGTTATATTACTCCTCTTAAAGCTAGAATTAGAAAAAAGCGGGAACTCTAACCTATATTTGAGAATACATAATGAAACCTAGAGCACAAGGAGTGTCCGCTTGCAAGAGTAGAGTAAGAAAGATTGCCCGAACCACTATATATCTCGTGCTACTGTGTGCTTGATTTATCCCTCATACTACATTCTAATATTGCTGCATTAACACACTCATGGCTCCAACACGTTTCATCATTGGGGATTGGACAAAATAGGGGTTTCCATGTAAGAACCTATTAATTTTTAATAACCTAATTCACCCATCCCCCTTGAATTTTGCCAATTTAACGGGACAACAGAATTCACTAGGTACTTTTGTTTATTTAACTCTGATTAGAATCCTAGTTTCTTCTATGAATTATAATCCAACAATTCCAACCTTTAGGTGGACAATTCTTGAAAATTTTGTAGGGCTTTTCCCAAATATACCCATTAAGTTTGTTCCTAATCCCAAATATACCCACGACATTGTCAAAATTTCAAATATACCTACTAAGTTTACGATTAATCCCAAAAATGTTCATTCCATAAAAAAACATCAGTTAAATTTTTGTAAATACCTAACAAGTGTAAATAACTAAAATACCCCTGTTATAAAATAATAAATAGTGAAATGAAATGGAAAGAAAATGAAATTAGGACTCTAAATTTAGAACTCATGTGCAATTAGGGCATCAATGAGTTACGACATTAAATTTTTTCCAATTTCGTCCTAAATTTGAAAGATATATTAGTAATTTTACATATCTACTAACGTGTTAACTCACAAAATGTTTTGAGATTAAATGCAAACGTAATGGGTATATTTGAAAATTTGAAAACATCGTGGGTATATTTGGAATTAGGGCCAAACGTAATGGGTGTATTTGGAAAAAGCACATTTCTTTATTATTCATTGTTTTCTTCACTTTTTTGGAATTATATCTTTAATATTCTAGGACATATTTGGAATTCCTATTGTCAATTAGTATTATAGTACTTCAACTATGTCTTGGAAACATCAGCTGTAACATGTGTTGTCACAAACAACTCCACTCCAGTAATTCATTTTAAAAACTAGTAACTTGATATGTACATTACATCTTTATTCAGCATTAATCGACTAGAGACCTGAAAAGATATTATTTTACTTGTCTCTGCAACGTTCAAAACTTAGTAGCTGACAAATCATTAATAACATCATTTAGACCATTAACAGTTAAAAAATGGTACCTAGCGACTACCAGTCTACCACTCTACTGTGAAAGTTTCTCTGACAAACACTCCTCCGCCTACTCAAGTACTTTCATATGCTCAACCTACATCACCAATTCCCACCTACTCCACTAATTCAAT
Organism: Annona cherimola; assembly: GCA_030490835.1. NCBI lineage: Eukaryota > Viridiplantae > Streptophyta > Magnoliopsida > Magnoliales > Annonaceae > Annona > Annona cherimola. The sequence goes on along the minus strand of CM059975.1, from coordinate 76,393,511 downwards.
GTCTATAAAAGTAGGCAATAAAGGAGGCATAATCACTGTCATTCATACTACTTCCTCCTCTAACCATTCTTCTCCTTTGTGTGAGTCATCTCTCTTCTTTTTCACAACTTCAAAAAGTTTTGTAAAATTGCTTATAATTGCCTTCATGGCTACTGCAATTCTCCTTTTACTCCTTACGATGATGACAGTTGCAGTTTTCAAACAAATTCTCAGTTTTAAGACAACTGATAAAATATATCCTGACATCAGACCCTTTATTGACCAAAGAAGACCTAAAGAAACTAGGGCAAAAGGCCGATATTCTAAAAGACATAGAAGACAAACCAGAAGAACTAAAAAATATTGGAAAAAAAATACAAAATTAAGCAAAAGTATTTCCTCTAAGCAAATAAGTCTCCTTTATGGAACTGGCTCAGATATTCTACAAGAAATAGGATCAGAATCTGATACTGAGTGAATGAACATAAGAACCTTAGCAGAACAATTTGAAATTATAATCCCATCTGATGAGATAAATCCAACAGAAACAACTAAAAATTAGAAAAATCTTATATAAAATGATATCAGAGGATGTGTTGTTGATTTTCTTAGGGAGTAGGTCATCACCATCATCAAAAGCTGTTTCCCAGCTATGGGGTTTAGCTCCACCCAACATCTTCATGAGATCTATACAATGCGCATACAAACAAACATATATAACAGAGCTTGTATTCTTCAAAAAATACAGCAAATATTCGTGCTAACAGTACAGATCCTGGTTGTACCATCTCATACAAATTCATTTTTAGTAAAGGCATTCAACTAGGTATTCCTACTCATTTGCATAACAAAATTTTACAACATATTCCATTTAACTTAGGAACTCCCTTCACAGTCACATTATCACCATGTATGCGACCCCCAAAACAAGTGTGATTTTTTACATTTTTTTTAACATTCTAATCGACTTAACTTCTCACCACCCCCAAGACAGAGATAGACATAGGACCTGTTTGGCCGAGCTTTACTTCTGAGGTCTACACATTACTAAATGCAACTTCTTGCAGTAAGCCAAAAGCTCAAAATTGAATTTTCATATTAACAGTGCTTTTTGAGCACTTTTTCCCTGCTCTACAAATGAAAAAAAAAAAATTAGGAAAGAATGCTTATAGAAAGAAGAGCATACATAATTTGCATGAAAAGCACTTTGAACTCATGACCAGACAGACCCATAGACTCCTGACTTCTAATATTAGGTAAGACTTGCGGAGCTTCACATGCTTCTCAGCCTTAGTGGAAAGTCTAGAAATATGAAACTTTCAGAGACAGAGACAACACTTACAATAACAAATTATTTCCCGACTAGCACATCATATTCATGCAGTTTCAAGATAAATTAAGCATATCTAGCCATTAAGGCACATTTATCCAGTTTGGAAAGTTTCCACTTCCACTAGTTGTTACCTTTCTTCATACATTCTTTGATATCATCTGAGCTAAACACTTCTCTCTCTCCTCTCCGATCTACAAGTAATTTTCGATAATCCTCCAGCATTATTGGGGCCAAAGCCTTTGTTGGGTACTGTTTGGAAAAGACATGAGCATTAGAAGGTGCAATATCAATCAAACATAGTAACTGAGGTTAAACAATCAAACATGGTAACTGAGGTTAAAAATGATCACAAATTCAGCAAAATGAAAACCATCAGCCAGGAAGTTGCTTCTACGTGATGGTAAATGATCAAAATATTGATAATCAGCAGAAAATACACCATTGCTTGCAGGTTGGATTTGATGCAAACAGAGGCCAAAGAAAGTTTGACTTCGAGACTGAGAGGAGGAAGTTATAGAATTGTAGATTATCTGACCAAAGAAAGCATATAGCAAAATATTATTCTATTTTAATCTGGGCAATTTTGAGACTATCAATTTTTTTCAGGACCATAGCTACAACTCTCAAAGAAACAAAATAGTAAACTATGCAAAGACCCGCTTCAACTTCTCTAATAACAAAATCAATCAAAGAAAATACTAACTAGGTAAAGAATTGTGCAAAAGCAGCAGACCTTAGCAAATATTCAGGTAAACAACATTAATTTCGAGAGATAAGATAGCACTGATTATGTGAACCCAGAGCCAACAGCTATGCAACATTGAGTCTCCTATCTGTAAAGAAATGCCCCTCCTATATACCATGCAAATTATCTATACACACATAATTTCTTGAACATATCCTATCCCATTCGCAAATACTTGAAAGAGAGCATAAGTTTGTAATTTTGAGGCCATACATATTTAAACACAACAAAGATATCCGTCTAATATAATAACATAGAAATAAGGTTGATGAATATGTGAAGAAAGGCCCACCAGAAAAATGTAGGGATTTAATCAATTAATTGTTAAAAGAATGGGTGCATTAAGGAGCGGGAAAATCAGTTAATCAGGTGACCTAAAGGCCCTGAACATAAACCCTAACTCAGCCCGATTTACAAGCCAGTTCAGTTTGATGGTCCTGTTTGGGGTAGAACCCAACCGAAATTCTCTTCTGAATGCACGAGAACAGTAGAAAATCAAAATAGATCACACAATGGAAAGAGTATCCTTTGAATTTTCGAACAACTTTAAGCAAGTAAAATAACAAAAAAAACAAAACAAAACAAAAATCATTTTGAAGCTCATCAGATGCCAAAAAAAGGATTGTTACTGTGACATGGCACTGATATTTTAAAATACAAAATGAATGAATGAACTTACAGTCATATAGATAGGCCCATGGTACCCGCAAACTTCTGTGAAGAATGGAAGAGCTCCAATGTGGTCCAAGTGACTGAAAGAAACAAAATGGTAAAGAAAGACCATAAATGAATAGGATATTATGTAGATCCTTAACCCAAATTGCTGCAATCTCCATGTCGAATTACAAAGAACTGGCTTTTAGTCATGTCCATTGAGACACATAATCAATATCCTCCAATGAAGAATCAAGACACCATAAATGCTATTTTCCGTCCACCTGGACAACAATATATTTGCTAACCGGCGTTAAAGCAGCCATGGTGACCAGGCCAAGTAATTATACAGCATCAATTATCTCTGCACATGCCTTGAGCAAGGGTAGCTCAGGCTGATAAAAAAAATAAAAAAAAAACTCTCTCTGAGGGGTTCCTTGAGGGTCATTAATTACTGCTTCCAGTTTTTTAAACATTAATCCTACATTTTTCACTCTTTTTTTATATCATACCATTTTGTTTTTCCTCCCTTAAAATTTCCCACCCCCCCCCCCCAACCCCACATTCCCAGTTTATTTTGGGTGTGTTTGTTATTAAGGAAAAGTTGTCAAGTTAAAACTTTTCACTCTCCACAACTATCCTATTTTTTAATCATTTTTTCATATTTTTCTATACAACTACCCTACTTTTCAATCATTTCTACACAACTACCAACACAACTAACTTATCTATTTCAACTTTATCCTATTTATTTCTCATCATTACCCCTATTATATCACATTATTTGACAACTTTTATTCTTTAAAACTTTTCATCAAAAGTTTTATTCATTCTCAAACACACCCTTTATATATATTTTCTTGGTGCAGCAAGTCCTCTTTTACGCTGCATATCCCATTACACAAAAAAGAAAATTTCTGTCATGTTCATGGCAGACCAACACAGTATTTTTGCATCTTATCCCATGAAATAAAAAGATAAAAATTTAATAAAAAAAAAAAAGCGAATGGAAATTACAAGTGAGTTATGACGACGCAGGTGAGATTGGCAGTGAAGTTATTGGAAGGCGAAATGCGGGAGAAATCAGGGTAGCAGCGGTGATCATCATATCCCATGTGCATGCCACAATCGAACATCACTCTCTTTCCGCCCATCGACACCACGACACAGCTCTTTCCCACTTCCTGCCCCGCCCCTGCAATGCATTTGTTCAAACAGGAAAACAAACAAACAGACATTCAGCCATTAGCTTTCAATTCCTTAATCCAGCTCCAGAAGAAGACGAGAGCTTTAAAAAATAAATAAATAAATAAAAGAACCGAAAAAGGGAAAGATGAGGCCGATGGACCTAGAACCAGACACTCAATCGCCATTGGAAAAAAACCTCGGCGCGGCAGCTTAGGCTTCTGCCGATGCTCTTCAACTCAGATTTTAGACCGGATGAAAAATTCACTGTGTTTATGTTTAGGGTGTGTACGACAATTGACAAAAAAGTCAAAGTTAAAATTTTTCAATTTAAAACTTTTCACTCTCCATAATTTCTACACAATTAACCTATCTATTTTAACTTTATCCTCTTTACTACTCATCATTACCCTTACTATATTACATTATTTGACAACTTTTACTTTCCAAAACTTTTCATCGAAAGTTTTATACATTACCAAACACACCCTTGGTATGCTTGCGTTTGAATGGAAATAAAAAATTTTCCCTAAAAGGTTTTCAAAATAAAAATTATTAACCTTATCTTACATGATAAAATGAAGTATAAAAAAAATAATATTAAAATAGATAAGTTAATTATATAGGGAGTTATATAGAAATGATTGAAAAATAAAGTTGTTTATTTAGAAAAATATGAAAAAATAATTAAAAATATGATAGTTATGGATAAAGAAAAGTTTTGTGTTGAAAAATTTTAATTAACAATTTTTATATCCAACCAAACACACCTTATGTATAACATCATCGTACGTTTAGTAACTCATGGCAAAAAAAAATGCATTTTTTCATACAACTATCCTCATTTTCAATTATTTTAACATATTATCCTATGTAATTGTCATACTTTTTTAATTATTCTTAGTATTTTTTATATAATTATCCTCTACTTTTAATCATTTCCCCTGTTTTTCAAATTTTTTCTCCAACAAATTTTTAATTTTTTTCACAACTTTACCAAACATATCAATATGAAAAATCTTTCATTTATCTAATATAAACTTCATTAACAAACATGTAAAATCAACAAAAAAAATAATTTAATGTTATATATTAATTTTTAAGTAATATTTTTAATATCTAAATTATCTAAAATATCATAACTATATAAATAAATGATTTTCTAAAGCACTACTACATTCCGATATATATGCGAATGGAACTAAGCATTTTTCTTAATTTATACATGAATGTATTTATTTTTAAGCAAATGTGGCTTATGCAAGAATTTGATTTAGATGAAAATTGGTTTCATAACTAAGCAAATGATGTTACATACAATAAATTGATTAAATTTTTAATCAATAATGAAAATCTTAAAATTCAAAGAGGTTAACATAGAAGCAAGCCGTTATTCACACACTCGATGCATTTTTTACTTTTTTAAAAATTTCTCTCGTATCTACATATTTTATTATTTTCATACTTATAATATTTCAAAATTTCTCATAAAACTCATAACATTTCGCTCCTAGTTTCCCAGACGCTCAAGACGCCCATGTCATCGCTCTCAGCCTAAATAGATATTAACTTAGGAGGATTTTTGAAATGCCGTCCACATGGAAAAAATAATGACCAAATGTTATAGATATAAGGAAATTAAAATTAGAAAGCATAAAACTTTTAAATGAACAACATATCTCATGAACTTTTGATAGAAAGCTTTTCAATGTAAAGATTTTTGAAATGTAAAAAATTAATATAATTTGATAAAGATAATGATAATAAGTAAATAGAATAAAAAATGGACCCGCTTTTATCTAATCAAGATACATAGAGTCATTTCATATAATCTCTTCTAATTTTAAGATTTTAATGTTTGAAGAAAAAATTAATCCATTCATTGTGTTTAACATCATTTGTTTAGTTATAAAACTAAGTTTTATTCCAATCCAATAAGTACATTTTTTTTTTTTGATGAAAAGGAGAACCTTATCCCTACCCCCTTTCGATATGAAAGGGGTTAGAGAGAGGGTAGTCCAAGCAATTCATTTCCAAAAAATTGTCTGTACAAATTTTCCCAAAAATAGCCTGAGGGGGATTACCCCACCACATCTGGTGTTCCTCAGGAAAACAAAGCACAAGCTCAGCCAAGGAATGAGCGACCTCATTTCCTTGCCTTAAAACATGATGAAATGAGAAATACATATTTTCTCTAAGTAAGGCCCGTATCTCAGAAATGATGAAACCCACTGGAGATGAAATGGGTTCGGATGTGGACAAAAAATTACACAAGATCAAAGAATCATATTCCAATTGGACCCTAACATTTATGTATAAATTAAGAAAAATATTTAGATCAATTTATATATGTATTAGAATGTGATAATACGTTATAGAATCATTTATGCATATAATATTATTATTTTAGATTGTTTAGATTTTGAAAATACTGTTTAAAAATTAATATTTAACATTAAATTATTTTATTATATTAATTTTACATGTTTGTAAAAGGAAACTCATATACAATGATACTGGACAAATGAAAGAACTTTCATGATAATGTAAGTAATGTTAAATATAATACATGAAATGAATTTTTGATCCATCATCTAAATGTTGAAAATAAATAGATTTATATAGAAAGCTGGTTTTATAAAAATATTTCGAAAGTTAAAATAGATAAGTTAAATATATGAGTAGTTGTGTGTTAATGATTAAAAATAAAACAATTGTATATGAAGAAGTGAATAAATAGTTAAAAATAGGTTAATTATAGATAGTGAAAAGTTGTAGGCGTTAACAAATACTCCTTTAATGTAAAAATTTTTAAATGAAAGAAAAAGTATATGATATGATTGAGAGATAACGATGATAAGAAAATAAAATAAAATTTTTACGTCAAAAATTTTTTATCCAAAAGTTTTATAGTTTTCCAAATATACCCTAAGAATTAAATTTTAGACCATTAAATGTATATACCTTGATTTTTTAGTATTAGTTACTTATTTTTAAATAAAATTCATACATTACATTCAAAACAATAAAATATACTTATAACGGAAAATTAGGATAATATCGTGTTCATGAAACTAATATTATTTCAAAAAATAAATATTTAATCAATTTAATTATTACATAACTAAAAAACTGATTTTATGATATTAAATTTTAGCAAAATAAAATTAACGGCTGAGATGTTAAAAATAAGTTACATATAATACACTTTTTTTGATAGTTTTCCAAATATACCTTAAGAATTAAATTTTAGACCATTAAATGCATATACCTTGATTTTTTAGTATTAGTTACTTATTTGTAAATAAAATTCACACATTACATTCAAAACAGTAAAATATACTTATAACGGAAAATTAGGATAATATGGTGTTCATGAAACTGATATTATTTCAAAAATAAATATTTAATCAATTTAATTATTAAATAATTAATATCTGATTTTACGATATTAAATTTTAATAAAATAAAATTAACTGCTGAGATGTTAAAAATAAGTTATATATAGTATACTTTTTTTTGAAGTGCAATACCTATAGAACATAACCTGTGCTTTACATAATCCTCACTATAGCCATCTTAGCAAAAGGCGTCATGCAGCATTCGCATCCTTAAAAAATGTAAAACGCACAATCTCTTCCAAACGTCAGTCAAGGCCTGTGAAATCTTGAGCAGTAAAAGCATGAAGTCTGGCCCACTCGTAAGCACGAGGATGAGATCATATAAAGCAACGGCTCTATCCGACAGGGTGAAGCACTTAAAAAATGCATAATATTTAATATAATTTTTAATATCTAAATTATTAATTGAATTTTAGCTAAAATTTCTTACCATAAATAAATTTCAATTATTTATACGAGTTTTAGGAAATAAATTTATTAAAATAATTATGTTTAGATTAATATTAGTTTCGTGAATATTATATTATCCTAATTTTTATACTATGAGAATATTTTATTGTGTTGAACATAAATATTATAAGAAGCAGTACACATGCATTTACAGTTTAGATTTAGTCATAAAAAAGTTTACAGTTTAGATTTAGTCATAAAAAAGCTTATTATAACTGATTATCCATATATTAATGCATTTAGCCAAGGAAGATCTTAGTTTAGAAGTTATAATTAAAAAACTAAAAGAATTAATCACAACCTCGAGTGAGGAAGAAGAATCCTACGAAGACGAACAATGAAACTATATCGAAGATCAAGATCTATCCGACTCATAACAAGAACATCAATGCCAATGCTCGTATTCTCCGAATGAATATATAACTTCATCAGATTCTTCTTATCACTCCTTAAACATGTTAAATGCTACAGATAAAACATTACTAGATTTAATAAACCAAATAACTGATCCAAAACAAAAAGCTGACTTATTAACAAAAAATTTAAATATTTCAAATCAAAAAACCCCCGAAGAGGGATGGTTATCACCAAATTTTAATGAAACAACATTATTATTTAGTATAATAAAACATTAAAAGAAATATTTAAAAGCTTTATCAAAATCTTTGTGTATACAATATAGAAATTCCTTAAAAATTTTAGCTGAATTTTCAAAAACACTGAACAATCATCATCATCAACTCCTCCTTTTTCTATACCACCTCCAGGTATAAATGATTTAAAAAAGAAGCTAAAGCAGATTGATAGTAAATATAGAGATAAAAATTTCTCCAAACCATAACAGAAAATAATTCATCTATTTACAGAGAAGATCCATTAAATCTATTATAAAGAATGTATATGAGAAATACAAAAAACTATTATTCAAGACCATCACCAATAGATCAACAATTTGAAGAAGAAAGAAAACCTATTGGAAATGAAATTAATCCTAATTCTATATATGAATGAAATATAGATGAAACAAGTGAATATCAAATGTAGAATATATGTAATAGTATGATAATGTATGCTCAAGTATTACAACATATTAGAATATTACCGCAAAATTTAGCCGTTGTCTATACTCTATATAATATGGGGATTTACTGGACAACTTAAAGCATTGTGGGATATACAAATGACACAAGAAGAAAAAACTCTTATATTACATAATGAACAACCTGTAAATACACTTATCAGTACTATTATATATCAATTTTTAGGTAGAGTATAAGATTATCAAGTCATTATTAGGGAAAGAATATTAAAATTAAGATGTAAACATTACAAAGATGTATTTTTAACAGATGTACAATTATTAGATGACGAAACAAAATCTATATATAAAGAAATTTGTTTACAAGGGCTACCATCTGTGATAGAAAATAAAGTTAAAACTTTAATAAAACAAGAAAATTGTGGAAAATTACTATATGAAAATTATACGTGGAAAACTTTCTTCTCAAAAATCAGACAAGTAGGTAATGAGTTATGCAATCAAAAGAAGATGGAAGAAACCCACTTCTTAAAATCCCAAGATTTATCACAATTTTGTTCACATTATGGAATTGAAAAATTACCATTCCAAAAGAATATAATGAAAAAATCAAAGTACCCTAAGACAAAACCTTATAAAAGAATTCCTCATGAGAATTATCAAAAAATAACTTACCCCAAAAAACCATCCAAAAGAACTGATAGAAAATATCATAAATAAAAAACATATAAATCAGAAGAGTTAAAACAAATTATAACAAATGGTTTTATTACTATGAAAACATTAAAAAGAACATTTCTTTCTTTAAATTGTATGATGAACAAGTATTATTATTAATAAATATAATGCAACAAACTACAGTTACTTCTGAATCTTCAAATCCAACTCCATCTACTACATCTCCTCCTCCACTCATAACTGATACCAATATAAAACCTGAAAGAAGAATGAATCAAACAAATAAAGAATTAGAAAGACTTATAATACAAGAACCCTATAAAAAATGTTCCTATAAAGAAATGCCCGTGCATATGAAAGATTTATCTCAAATTATTGAACAAAATAATTTTATAATTTATAATATAAATTGTAAATTATTATAAATTTCTTACCATAAATAAAATTTCAATTATTTATACGAGTTTTAAGAATTAAATTTACTAAAATAATTATGTTTAGATTAATATTAGTTTCATGAATATTATATTATCCTAATTTTTATACTATGAGAATATTTTATTGTGTTGAACATAAATATTATAAGAAGCAGTACACATGCATTTACAGTTTAGATTTCGTCAAAAAAAGCTTATTATAACTGATTATACATATATTAATGCATTTAGTTTTTCATATAGAAATTTTAATATGAAAATAACGACTAATAAACGGTTTGGATGTTTCAACATCCCAAAAAGTCACTTTTTAAAAGTGTTCTATTCAAAGGAAATAGCATAGTGCTCTTTAAAATTCGGTTGGAAAAGCAAATCCTTCTCGTCCAATGCCATTTCCAAGGGGGAGAGGTTTTTCAACACCTTTCCCAATTCCTTTGAAAACTTCAATTTTGCCTCCGCCCAGTGTTATCGCACCAAGGAGAAGACTTTGTGAATATGAAAACGGCATTTTATTTTAAATTTCAAAAGTGAAAAAATATTTACCCATGCTTATTTTATCGATTTTAAATTAAATATTAATGATGTGTTTGTTTTGGAATAAAATTTTTGATGAAAAATTTTTGGTATAAAAGTTATCAAATTAATATAAAACGATGTGATATGAAAAAAGTTATGATAAAGTGTAAAGAGAATAAAATTAAAATAGATATGTTAATTGTATCAATAGTTATGTAGAAATGATTAAAAAATATAATAATTTATATAGAAAAAAGTAAAAAAATAATTTAAAAATAAGATAGTTACGGAAAGTGACAAATTTTTGATTGAAAATTTTTGATTAACGTTATTTTTTGCCCAACCAAACACAGTGTAAATAATTTTTATAAATTGCTAAACTTCACAAAAAGGAAAATTTTGATGAGGTTCGCATATGGATAACAAAATTTAAAAAAGTAAAAACAGGTTCTGTTACCGTGAATTTTGGCAGGCCATATATGACCATGACCTTAACATATATATAAGTGATAATGTTAGATTAAGCTCACAGTTTCATTTATTAGCCCAAGCTACTACATGTAATTTTTTGCTCCTGTCTTTAATTTTTGATTGAAATACTATCTCAACTGAATTTAATTATATACTAAAATTTTAAATTTTTTAGATATATATTTGTTTTTAATTTTAAAAAAAGCACTTTTGGAGGTAAAAATGACTTAAATACACTTAAATATTATTTTTTGAAAATACACATGTAAGAAACTATAAAAATTGATATATGAATTAAATAAACTACGCAACGATTGTTTATAAAAATTTTTAAAAATGGTTAGCCCGGGCTAATTTTAAATTACTCTTTCATTCCATAGGGTTTTTTTTTGTTGAATTAACCCCCTAAGTTTAGAAATAGCAAAACTAACCCTCAGTTTCAATAATAGCAAAAGTAACCTTCTTTGGGTTTCTCTGCAAATTTAACCCTACATTCTTAAATTTCCGATTCGTACCCTCGTACCTCTCTCTGACGACGATTCACGGGCGACTTCTCCACCTCTTACAACGAATCCTAACGGCCTCTGTTCGCTGTTACCACGCTGGATGTGATGCGCACGGCAGTCAGCCAATGTTGGCTGCAAGCACTGAATTTTTTTTTTTTTTTTGCTTGGATTTAAGGATATGAATATCCTCATTCTTCTCTGCATATCTTGATCAGGAGTTGAGTTCGCTTCCTCCTACAAGAACGACTCCCCCAAAATATTTCCCCTTCTTTTGATTTCGAGAGAGAGATGCGTGGAAGAGTCTGATTCCGACGATATAAGTACTGAAACGCAATTGACAGGGTATGTGGAAAATCTCCTTTTTTTCATAAATTTTTTTTAGGTTGTCTTCTTCAAGCTTGTAGTTGAGATGAAAAGCTCAAATAATCCCTCAAATGTCTAGCTCAAGCAATTTTGGTCGATCGCCTTCCATCCCCTCTTTCTGATTGCAACACCAGAGTCAATTCCTGATGTGTTTCTTCGACCTCTCAATTTTAGTCGCACTGATGAAACCCACAAACCCACCAAGCCACGCAGTTTTCTTTCTTCCTCGGCAGGCTACAATGGTTTGGAAAGCTGGCAGGGATATAATGGGAAATTTATAAATGCAGGGCCAAATTTGCAAAGAAACCGAACTTAAATGGTTATTTTTGCTATTTTCCAAACTTAGAGAGTCAGTTCTGCAAAAAACCCTCATTTTGTCCGGTTTCCAATCTGATCTCCGGCACCTCTCCCGTCTCCATTTTCTGGTCGCTCTCCGATGCCTCATGCAACCACTGTCTTTTCCTCTCCCTCTCTTTTCTTCCAACATCCTAGCACGTTCTCTTAAAATCCCCAACCCTCTTCTCCATCTGACGCTGATACCCTCCTTTACGCGATTTCGACCAACAGCTCCATTCGATTCAGGTAACATGTCTGTCATTTTTCTTTGCAATTTATCTATTTTTTCAGTCTTAGCCACCTCAAAAATCTTCATTGTTGGGTCATTAGCTATCTGAGATTCGCATACTGCAGTCCCCTTTCTCAGTTCTGAATTATTGTTGGATTGTGTACGTTTTAGTGTATAAAAATCTAAAGGCACATCCATCACAGCACTGTTTCCTAGTATCAACTTTGGTAGTGATTGTAAACAGGATAATAATTGTACCATTCTCTGTAGTTCATTGATATTTCTATTTTACTAGGAAATTCTTTTCCATAATTTAGCCGAACTGCTCTTACTTCGAATATATATTTCAATAATTTGCTTGATTTATTAATCCGATTTCCAACCCGAACTGAGCCGATTTTTGTAGGCTTATTGAGGGCTGGGTTAAGATTTTACAAATAGAGTTAGAGAAGAGGTTGGGCTGGGGGTTTTACAAATAGGTAAGGGTTGAGAAAAACCCAAACTGAGTCAACCTCACTTGATATAGAGCCATAGCGTGGACATCTCTATGCACTATGCAGCAGACTGTATTGAATCATTACTTTTTTTTGTTATCCTAGTTTTCCCTTTCTAATATCCTATCTGTTACATTGCATATCCAATTACAAAAATGTATTGTAAAAATCTAAATGAAAGGGTAGGAATAGGCAATGATGAAAAACAATAGATTACATTGATGGAAAGTGAATGGAAATCAAAGCTGAGAATTGATCATCACTCCAATTGAAGACTTTGGGTTCCCATGCAATAGCATGAGATATGACTATGTAGATTACGGAATCATTTAAGAATAGAACACACTGTTCATTTAACTATGACCATTACCGTGCACGTTTGGTCCTTTGGATCATTGAAACAAGGGAGTGGAAAGTTTCTTTCTCTTCTGATTATTCAAAGCAACATTTGTCTACACCAACAACCTTATTTTTCCACATTATGATCTGTATATTCCATTGCTAACCTTGTTTCTTTTACTGTCAAAATCTAATTTATTTTTTTGTCATTCACTGCTTATTTGGTGGTGTTCTTTTCTTGTGGAATTCATTGCAAATGAGCTTCACCTTCACTCTAAACAAAAGGGTCCTGTGAAATGCATACTTAGACCATCATTAGCTAATCCCATGACTAAGCAATCCATGACTAACACAGTTCCCTGTTTAAAATGATGATGACACTTCTTAGAACATGTGCTATTACATTTAATAAACAAAACTAAAGAAGAATATACAAATGAAATTCAGAAGTTTGTTTGATGATCAGAGTTCCATATTTGATCTTAAATGGGGAAGACAGTTGAGAAACACAAACAAAACAACAGTAAAATCAGCAAACTATTGGGGAATAAACATAAACCTTAATTTGTCACTCACTTTTCAAGGCAATAATAGCCTGTAGCCAAACATCTTTATGGAAGTATCCAGCATGCCTCAATAAAATCTAAGCATCTTACATCAATTTGCAGAAACCGATGAAATAAAATCCTCAAGGACTATCCTAAGTGTAATGGCCTAAACTGAAAATCAAAGCTTCGTAATTTTCGGTCCAAGTCATTTAAATCTCTAGGATCTTTCCATACATTGAATAAAACCATCTCAGATAAGAAACCATAAATAAACTTGCATTATTACATTCACATCATCATATTCATAGGGTTATTATAATCATGCCCACATCAAATTTAAATGTTTACATTCAAGTCAAGCCACTTATTACAAAAACATAAATAAATAAAAAAAATATATTAATAAGCTTGACACGCCACTACTGTTTCATTGGCCACCCACCATTCAGTCATCTGTGAGTTAAAACAAATGAGTTAAGTTCACAAAAACTCAGTAAGTAGAATCATGCTATGCAATTAAGATCGTAAAGAATATATCATCTTCTCGCAATTGCTCATTTCTTTAAGCCTTTAACACATCATTTATGTCATTTCTCATATCATCTTCTCCAATAAGTACTCACTTTTAAGTTTTGGGGGCTACATTAAGGATTTAGAACCCTAAATCTTTTAAGATGCTCCTCTATTCCCAAAAATCAAACTTCTAGATTTTATTCGGCTAATATAGTCCTTCCATTGGACTCAAAATGTTCAAATCTATAGGAAATGACTCCTGCATCACCCAAATCGGATTTCTAGAGCTCAATTTACATCATTTTAGAAATGAATGCACCACAAAGTACCACGTGTCCCTCGCCGCCGGTGACTTGCGCTCACCATTGGCATTCTTAACTGACTGGGCTTTCTAACGTTGCTGCTGGGGCTTTGTTGTTTGGGCTTTCGCTTAGGTTTCTAGCTTTGGGCTCTTAAGCTCTGGAATGGGCTAAGCTGGGTTTTTCTCGCTCCAAGCCCATCACAACAGTTTTGGGCTCATTTGCTGCTGGGCTCAAATTGGGTCTTGCTTAGTCTCGGAAAGCCTATTCCAGCTTCTGTAAATTACAGAATCTCCTGGCACCTTGGATTTTACAGGAAACTCCGTGGCAACAAATGATTTTCAGAAAATTACTAGGTGAAATTGCAAATGTCTAGAAAACACGAAAATAGGCAGCGACTTTCACTTCTCTCAAACGACAATTTATATAAGATATATATTAATAATATTTTAACATTGTTTCTATATATATCTCATTCGATTCTTTTAATATCCTTTTAAATGCATTAAAATTCCTTCTATTAATAATTTGGCTAATATATTTAATTTTAGGCCATCAAAGCATAAAATAACATACATACTTATACATCTTCATTCAAAATAAATTATAATTATGTCATTTATGCTTTCCATCTTGCCTAAAATTATCTTTATGTCAACAAAGCTCCCAAATTTATTGATAAATCCTCACATAATTAATTTAATGTAAATAATACATTTCTAAACTAACTATGAGGCATCCATTCCTTATGCAATATAGCATATAATTATCTTAGCATGGAATCATATATTGATATAATCATGATTATAATCATGTGATAAAATTGCATCAAATCATGCCATATTTAAAGGCTATAAGATGCAAAATCTCCTTATTTTAAAGAAGAAAATAAAACTAGATACTTGAACGGATCAGATTATTTTTTCTCTCCCTCCGCTAGCAGCGTTTCTTCCCTTTTGTTCTATATCTATCAATCGACTTCCCTTACAGTTTATTTATATTTTTCACCGTAACTCATAGGAGAAACAGCTGCCCATAATCCGATTCCATTTCATTTTCAAATTTTAAATTTTAAACTGGTGGGGCCCACAAAGCTCAAAAAGGTAAAATACACTATTTATTCATTTACTAGGACTCGATCTCGAGACCTCCTTTACCAAAGATCAATATGGCAATACTTTAACCATTTATACAGCTTGAGCTGTTGAGTTAAATACTTATAACATTTTATACAACCTTACCTATTCAACCTAAGTAATCTTAAGCCCAATAACCTTTCACTTATTCTTGGCCCATTGCTCGGTCAAACGGTCAGTGGTCAAGATGCCACATCAGCGGACACGTCATCATTTGATTTGTCAACTTATTATTTTTTCCTAAGTATTACACTAAGTATCTTACATCAATTAAAGAAACCAATTAAGCATGCACAAAGTTATATTGTAGAAGTGTAAATAGGGTCAATTTCAACCACAACTTGACTCTAGTATAAAAAGTTTTAGGTATTAAGGAACACTAATATTCATACAAGATTGGCTACATAAAATATTATTGCAAGTTTGGCATATGGAATCATAGGATACAGGGACATTAATTAATCGTTATTGCTTGGAAATAACATTACCTAGAAAGGAATTTTATAATATAGTCCCTTTGATCTTGAAATGGGGGTTTTACAATTCCCCTCTGAAAGTGGGGTTTTTAGAAATTCCCCATGGTATGGGGGTGTTTATAAGAAAAATTTCTTCCATAGTATGAGGGTTGTGAATGTGCATATCAAGATGTCACATTATATAAATATAAAAAAAATCATGTTGCTATATGACTCATGAACTTATTCATGGTAAGAAAAAGGCTTAGCTTTTTTATTCTTTAACATAAATTTCATATTTTAATATTAAGTTATAAAGTAAAAATCTTTTAGATATTATATGTTTATTGATAAAAATCATGTATACTAAAATGAAGGTGGAGCATACATATAAAATGTTTAAAATTGAATTTTTATGCATGAATTTTACTTGTGACCACGATCCCTAAATCAAAATTTATTGTTTAAATATTCTATTATAAGCTAGACACATAAAAAGACATAATAACTCTAAATAATCATGTTAGTCGTATCGTTTTAAAGTAGATTTTGCACATAACATCTATGAAAAAAGTTCTCATGAGAATTTTATAATAAAAAATATATGAAATTAAGCTCCACAAAATATTCTAACACTTCAATATGTATTATGAAAATATTTTGAATTTATGTTTTGATAATATATATATATATATAGAAGTTTTTAATCCTTCAGTGATATTAATGAAATAATACAACTTTTGACAATGAAGAATATAAGACCTTGAAGTTTCTTATTTCCTCTTTCCCTATATACATATATTTTCTCTGTTTTTCATTTCCTCTTCTTCCAACTGTCAATTAACTCAATTTGTGACCTGAAGCAAACTGATTTCTGTAGGTTTAACTTTCAATTGGGTTGGGTTTTCAAAAGTAGGATTGAATGTGAGATTGAGCAAAAATTTTACAGATAGCATTTAGGGTTGAGAAGAACTCAACCGAAGTTAACCCAATCTGATTTACATATTATTGCACCAAAAAAAGGGACAACTGAACTGAGTTCCACCCCCCATTTGGGCATCCTCCCCGTCCCCTAACATCCTCAAAGAAATACATATTATATCCTTTCTTCCACTTTCTTACTTTTTTTTCCCTCTATAGGTGAAATAATCCATCTTAGCGCCAATGGCAAGCAACGTAAGCCAATATCTTTCTTGATTCTCACCTTTCCTTCTTTTTTTCCTTTGGATTTTTCTTTTTACCAAATTTGTCTTGTCTCTGTAGTCTTCATCAGTTCCTTTTTGTGTGGTTTTTCTCTGTAATTTTCATCAGTTCCTTTTTGTGTGGTTTTCTTGATGTGAGCTCATTCTTTCAAAAACATGCTCTTCCTTTGTCCAGTACATGCATTCATAAATACCCACCGAAATCTGGTGTTGGAAAATTTTCCCGAATTTGTAGGATATAAAGGAATTTTTGACTCATGGACATTTGGTGGTTCCGGAGCTCTCTGTAATGTGACCCAATTTCCCTAATAGTCACCGGACAATAAGGAAAAATAAAATAAAATTGCCCACTGCCCAAATTTGAAATTACGAGGAATAAAAGAACGATTCTTGTTTCTCATTGGCCTTTTGCTTACAAACTCAGTTGAACAGACCAAGTATAATTAATTAGGTCATTTTTGTAGCAAGTTGATCAACTAAGCATATTTAGGCTTTTTTTTCCAAAATTAATTGAACAATTAGAACATTCTATAAGAATTGCAATGGATTCTCTAAAAACTTAGAAATTTTGTAGTTTAACTTTACAGTCATGGGTTGTTCTTGCAATGCTCATTGGGTCAGTAAAATATTTTGGTCTGTGCTCTCTCTACCTTCATAGCAGTTCTTCAGACAGTTTATGATGAGTATGACTGGATTGAATTTTGCCAGGGTTTCTATTGATGACATTATCCATTCAATGCATCTAACAACTAGTCTTTGGGCTTTGCACCAACGTATTTGTTGCAATTCAAATGGTGCACTTCAAAAACAAACTACTCTGTTCACTACTAAGTTGTCTGGTCCCCAAAAAAAAAAAAAAACTGCTTGTTCTTGATCAATCAATGTTGTAAGGGATATGAAAATATTGTGAAAAAGGACTTGGAAGTTGGTATCCGAATAATCACACATTCATCCTTCATCGCAGGGACTATCACCATGACTATGCCGGACTGTCAAAGATGTGAAATTTGGAATGTCGCACTACCAAATTTTTTGTTGCCCAACCTATAGCAAGGGCCATGCTTTTTACATCTTTTTTAAATAAAAAATAAGAAGAGTTATATCTTGTTAGCCTAGGCTAATAAACTTTTTTTCTTGTGTTTTTTAACTAGGTATATTTAATATATAAACCAAGTTTTACTATTTTCGGAGGTGTATATATATATATTTTGGTTTTTTAAACACAGGCATTTTAGTCATTTTAAGGGTTAAAATGACTACCCACGTGTTTAAAATTTTTTAAAAAATGCACATATTCAAAAATGGTAAATTTTGGTTTATTAAATACACCTAGATTAATAAGTTTATGAAAAAACAAAAAAAAAACAAAAAAAGATTTTTAGCCCTGACTAATAAGATGATAACTCAAATGAGAAATAGCGAGAAACTGAGAATGGTAGAACATAATCTTTCGTGCTAGAAATAGGGACTAGGGATGCAGATGAACCGTTAAGTTGGGTTGCATTTCTGGAATGTTTGAGACTGGATATAATAGAACATCAATGTGTTTTGTGTTATGCTTTTTCTTCTCCAGCATTTGCTTTTCTCAATTTTTGGGAAATGTTGACTATGTTGACACTCAAAAGGATTTGTACTTATTGATAATAACTCTCTGCGGTATTGCAGGGACACAACAATAATGACTTCGCTCTGTGTTTCAGCTCATTTAAGGGCCCATTTTATGCTTTCACCAATTGCCCCGACATCCTCTAAACTGCATAGTGATTACTATTTATCTTCAAATCTTCCAATCCGAGGTCACATTTCCACCACCTCAAGGACTCTCAACTACCTTACCAAATCACTTTTTGATGCTGGGGATCCAGTATTAAGATTTGAATTGGAAGCCAATTCTTTTTCCTCTTTCTCCCCTTCAGGCTTCTCCTCACAGACACAAGAAACTGCCGTACGGGGTGCAGAGTCAGAGTCAGAGGTTGCTGGAGGAGAGAATAGTGTTCTTAGGAGAGGAAATTAATGATTTCTTTGCTGACTCTATCATATGCCAGTTGCTCTTATTGGATGCTCAGGATCCCACAAAGGACATCAGGCTCTTCATCAATTCCCACGGAGGATCACTAAGGTGAGATCTCATTTTTAGTGCTTTGTTATTGCATTTTGCGTAATTACAGGGTGTTGGATTGTTGATTCGCTTGTTCCCTTTTTGTTTCTGAACTGAGTCCTTAGTTCATTGCTAAGTTGTTGAACTCTGTGACCAGAAAATTGGTTTCATATTTAGAATTTAGAAGCGCAGTAGAGTTCTGAGGTTAGTATTACTTTTCATTTCAACTGAAGGATTCTTGCTGATGGATTTTGAGCTTCTATTGAATGGTTTGCATAAAGGCGCATGCACACATAGAAGAATGGCATTAACAATTTCTAATTTAAAGTGGTATAATGCATCCATAGAGATTGTCTGTAGTATAATGCATCTACTGAAACAATTAAATTTGAATTCTCTGTCTAAATTGTTGATGGGGAGGGGCTGAGGGAAGGAACATCCACAGAAGGAAGACAGTTGAGACCAAGGGACGGGATCAAGCCAAGGGAGAGGCTGGACCTATGATGACATGAGAGGAAGCAAAGGAAGAGGCAATTGGGCCAGTGGGGGTTAGTGCAAACAGAAAAGGGGAGCAAGTCGTTAAAACTAGCTGTCAAGGGGCAGCTATCATTGTACACGAGTGTTTGTTGAGGGCCCGTTACACGTGCGTCGGGTCAGTGATCGAACATAGTATAAAAGAGTCCCTGGATTCCTTAGATGTTGTTGAGAATTTGGTAACTGATTTGGCTATTGAATTTATACAATAGTGGGATTGGCTTCTGTAACGCCCCAGGCCTAACAGTAAGGTATTGTCCGCTTTGGGCCTTGGCCCGCACGGTTTTGCCCCTCTGGGTTCACGCGCATCCCGTCCTTCCCCAAAAGGCGCCTCACTGAGGTACCTG
The DNA here is from genome assembly GCA_030490835.1 of Annona cherimola. Lineage (NCBI taxonomy): Eukaryota > Viridiplantae > Streptophyta > Magnoliopsida > Magnoliales > Annonaceae > Annona > Annona cherimola. Next base: position 76,373,224 of record CM059975.1, on the reverse strand, counting down.
ACAGCCTCCACTTATTACCCAGGCTCCCCCCCTCATCCTAACCGATGTGGGATATCACATTCACCCCCCCTTGGGGCTCCAGCGTCCCCTCTGGACACCATCGGCCGGAGGTCGGGAGTCGGCTCTGATACCATTTGTAACGCCCCAGGCCTAATAGTAAGGTATTGTCCGTTTTGGGCCTCGGCCCGCACGGTTTTGCCCCTCTGGACACCATCGGCCGGAGGTCGGGAGTCGGCTCTGATACCATTTGTAACGCCCCAGGCCTAACAGTAAGGTATTGTCCGCTTTGGGCCTTGGCCCGCACGGTTTTGCCCCTTTGGGTTCACGCGCATCCCGTCCTTCCTCAAAAGGCGCCTCACTGAGGTACCTGGCAGCCTCCACTTATTACCCAGGCTCCCCCCCTCATCCTAACCGATGTGGGATATCACAGCTTCTCCCTTCTTGAAGCCGTTCATAGGGTTTCATGTTCCCGTTTGGAATTGCTGTACTGCCGGTGCTCGAGCATGTGAGACGTTTGCACCAATTGTCAGCTGAAATTCTCAAACCATTCCTAACCCGAATCCAATTTAAAAAATTTCTGAAGTTGTTATAGATTGAGTCAAAAGTTTAGAAATGACTTATGGTTTGGTTTAGGTTTTATAATTTGGATTAGGATTAGGTTTATCTCAACCTGAACAAAAACGATTCAAATAGCAACCATGCTTTTGTCGCATAATGCATAAATCAGTGAGGAGAATTATTTTACTTAGGGGCTGTTTGGATATAGCAAAAAATCCAGTGACAATTTTTTTTTTCGTTAAAACCATCTGCATTAATTGCTCTCTATCCACACGGGGTAATTTGGATAGGAAAAAACCAGTCCACATTGCTTCAGGTCCTGTTCCAAGCAATACAAGATTTTAGAATTGAATTTGTATCACTATTCCGAAGACAATTTTTCAATTTCCAAAACAACTTTTTAAATTTTCAACACAACTTTACTTATTTTCAATATAACTTTATTCATTCTCAATATACATCATTACATTCTCATCTCATGGTATTTAATTTGGCCAGCCGTAGGTACGACACCTCTCTTTGCTGCGCTGGTGACACCCTTGATTTGACAACTTTACCAGCACCTCCCTTCTGTTTGAAAAGTTTACATTCACATTTAAGCTTTTTTGCTATCCAAACAGCCACTTAGTTGTAAATTACATTTAACTGCTTGCAAAATTGTGCGTAATTGGTTCCACAAATTAGTTCACACTCTTGACAGGAAGTTTACGTATGGTTCTGGTCAACTCCTTTACCTTGTTAAGTTGAAGCTGCTTACCTATGATACATCTGTTGGATGCCTTTTTCCGTCATGTTTATATAACCTTGTTATTTTTTGTTTCTCATCGGATTAACCCTTTCACTTGTATATATGACAGTGCCGCCATGGCTATTTATGATGTAACTATCGCACTTGGTATCACAGCGTCTAGCTCTTCTATCCTCCTTGGCAGCATTATGATGCATCAAACCTCTTGGTGGTGCAGGTGGGAAAGTAAGTGCGGGTGAAGTTCAGGGCAAAGAACTCATGATTAACAAGAGAAATGTCATCAGAATGATTTCAGGCTTCACAGGCCGATCACCTGAGCAAGTCCAAAAGGATATTTATAGGGATCGGTATATGTCTGCAATTGAAGCCGTTGAATATGGTGTTATCGATGGAGTTATAGAGATGAGAACACCATTATTCCCATAGCACCTCTTCCAGAGAAGGTAAAACCCAAATTTTCATTTACTGAAATTATTAAAGACCCAAAGAAATTTATTAGCCCAGATGCTTCGGATGATGAGATTTTCCATATTGAAATTAGGGAATTCGATAGGCCTAAAATGTTGGAGATTCGGAGGGGGTTGCGCACGTTGGACAAGGGAACGGTCTCTTGCACTCGGGAAGCTCTCTTGATCTCATTCATTTTTAATATCTTGATAATTGAAAAAAAAAATTACTTATTGTATTTAGAATCATTTGAAGTGATGAAGTTTTATCGAAATCAAAGATAAATATATATATATATATATTTGTGTAAATTATGAAAAATGTTTATATCAATTTGCATACTCATTAAAATGTAATAATATTTTAAAAATCATTTATCTACATATTGATGATATTTTTGACATTTTAGAGGTTGAAAATATAATTTTTAAAATGGAATTTTTGTAAATATGTTTACAAAGTTTAACTAATAATTGTATCTGTGTTTCTAAGTTTGTTGAAGTTGTAAATATGTTTACAAAGTTTACATAAAATTGTAACCGTGTCCATTTCGTTAGGATCTCATTAGATTTTTATGTAAAATGATATAATGCCCTTTAATCCAAGTGATAAACTTACAATTTTTTTTAAAATATTGTAGATATATTTGTTATTTCATTATTTTGTATATTTTTACATGTATTATTATTTTAGATTTTTTTTTGCAAAAATATTTACAATATTTTCAAAAATCGAAAGTGTATAATTTAGCTTAAAGGACATTATTGTTATTTTATATAAAAATCTAATGCCATCTTACGGAAAATGCCACTGATTTTAAAAAATCTAAAAAAAATATCTAAAAATATCCAAAAATAGTAAAAATTGATACATATGTTAAATAAACCTATATTAACAGCTTCATGAAAAAATTTTCAAAAAAAAATAAAAAAAATAGGTGGAGTGCACCCGGGTGCATGGAGGCTGAATGCACCCGGGTGCATAGGATTGGGCTCCCTTTTCTACAAACAAATAAATCAACATAATTAAATATTAAATATCCATTTTAAGTAGTATTTTCAATATCTAAACCATTTAAAATATTATAACTACATGGATAAATGATTTTAATAAATGTTACTATATTCTAATGCATATGTGAATGAATCTAAGCATTTTTCTTAATTTATACATTAATGTATTTATTTTTGAGCAAATGTGACATATACACATATTGGATTTAAATGAAACCTGGTTTCATAATTAAAGAAATGATGTTAAATATAATAAATATATTGAATTTTTTATCAAGTACTAAAATCTTAAAATTTGAAAGGATATGGTTATCATATTTTCCTTCTCAATTATTCTACTCCGGGAGTCAAATTCAATAACGTAAATCGAACGGTTGGGCATTTTAATTTGATCAGTGATGCATAAAAACTGCGAGAAAGATTGGAATATGCGATTCCATGCCTGATTAATGGTGTAGATCTAATCCTGGTGAGAAATGTTGGCATGCGAGGATTCGAAGCTTGGGCATGGTCACAGTCGCGCGACTACTGCTGTCGGAAGACGCAGCCGCGCTCGTAATTCCACACGCGGAAGCTCACGCGTGGCTCGTGGTCCAGAGAAGGTGCGATTCGCTCTGCCTTTAGCCGTCATTACAGCTCACGAGCCGTCTGTCGGCCTTTCTTTTCCCTTCCAAGGCCGAACTTCTCTTCTCTGTCCATCCAAAGCTCCCGCGCGACTTTTGCTCCTCGACCCCGCGCATGCGTGTGCACTTGCCGACGTGGTTACGTGTGCGGCAGCGATTGTGTTATCGGAAGTAATTTCCGATAACCCCATAAATTTTTACGTTAATCATTGATGAGAAATTCATTATATTTACGGTCATTTGTTAAGCTGCAAAATCAACGATGTGCATGGGTACCACTGCTTTACCTGCAAACAAAGCTATTTCCAAATACAAAAAGCAAATAATTTGCCGGCTTAGAGTTAGAAGATACCCATTTATATTTCATAGATTATTAATTTATTACAAAACATCAAAGACAACTTATACAACACGAGTAATATGATCTCGGGTCTCGTAATTTATGATTTTTAATTTATATAAGAGTAATTTGCATATATATTCACGAAGTTTGACATTAATTACAGATATGCTCATGTATCTTCACAAATTGCATGTTACTCCTATATAGTTTTACTAAAATTGCGTATTACCTCCACGTTATTACGTGCCATTAATATCTGATGTGATATTTTGAAAAATGACGAAAACGTCCTCATTAGTAGTTTCATGAATTGCATATCATCTCTACATAGTTTCACCAAAATTGAATATTACTCCCATAAAACTATATATACTAATGAGGACGTTTTCGTCAATTTTTCACAATATCATGACAGATATTAACGGCAGGTAACAGTGTGGGGTAATATATAATTTTGGTAAAACTACGTGGGGATAATATATAATTTGTGAAATTACGTGAGCATATCTGCAATTAATGTCAAACTTCGTGGGTATATATTTATATCTAGAAGTTGGTTATCAAGTTCGAAGTTTCTACTAAGGCAAATGCTCACTACCTAATTCATTTTAACAGCTAGTGAGTTAGATGGTTAGTATGGACTCCATAATTTGGGGTTTTTTAATGAAATAAATATTTTAAAAATTTCTTAATCTATTGTCAACCTTTGGGGTTTATATTCATCCTTTAATCTGTTGACTGTCAAAATAGTTGTGTGGGCCACAATAGGGGATGGTTGGTATGGACTCTATAATTTGGGGTTTTTTAATGAAATAAATATTTTAAAAATTTCTTAATCTATTGTCAACCTTTGGGGTTTATATTCATCCTTTAATCAGTTGACTGTCAAAATAGTTGTGTGGGCCACAACGGGGTACCGTAACCTCGACATGTAATGTTTTGAGGAATAAGATTTATTGAAGTTCGACCGATAAAAAAAAATCCACTTTTGTTAGTACAGGTGCCGAATAAAGTTAAAAATGTTTTTGCAATTAAATTCGGGCAATGATCATATCTAATCGGGTGCTCACTTTTTATATTTTATTTCTTTTTAAAATCCGAAGTCAAGACATTAAAATATATTTTTATATACATATATTTATGGGGTCAAAATTTACTTTAAGAATTTTTAAGAATAATATATAGTATTATTAAATTTAGTTAAGAGCAAATTCTGGTATTATGAATATAGAGTTGTAATCTAGTACACTTAGATGCACTTAGCTCTAGTGCAAAAATCCATTTTTTAAAATTTTTAAAAGATTTTTATACAAATTACAAAACTACTACTAATTTTAAAAAAGATAAAAAGTCTATAAATCTTTAAAAATATTAAAACTTGATACGCATGTTAAATACACTTAGGGTGTGTTTGGGAATGAGTAAAACTTTTGATGAAAAGTTGTAGAGAATAGAAGTTGTCAAATGATGTGATATGATAGGGGTAATGATGAGGAATAAATAAGATAAAGTCGAAATAAATAGGTTAGTTGTGTTGGTAGTTGTGTAGAAATGATTGAAAAGTAGGGTAGTTGTATAAAATATTGTGAAAAAATGATTAAAAAATAGGGTAGTTGTGGATGGTGAAAAGTTTTAGATTGAAAAGTTTTAACTTGATAACTTTGTATAAAAAAAATTTTAAAAATAAAAAAGTTAAATACACTAGGGTGCACTGAGGCTTAGTGCACTTTTTTTTTTTTTTTTTTTTGATGAAAGGCTTAGTGCACTTGAGTGCATTTAAAAATGTTCCATAAATATATGTAAACAGAAGAGTAATGTAAATTATTTAAAACTTAAAAAATATTTTAAAATATAAAACACAACCAATCGAGATGTACATAATCAGTCCACTTAAAATTCTTGTAGATGAATGATGCCAAAAAAAAGAAATCTTGCGGATGAGAAGGTCAATGAGAATTTCTTTTTTCAAAACAATGACTTTTGCATTGGTACATATATAGTTTGGATGAAATTACATGCATATAACTAATTTTTAATAAAGTTTTTATGTTCTTACATCGTTTGTATGAAAATTACAAGCATATTACTTTTGTTTTAAAATAACAAAAATGCTCCCGTAAATAAATTATTTCAAAATATTATATTTACAGCTAGACCAAAGTATATATATATATTTTTTATGGGTATATTTACATATATCTCAACATATATTACACTGAAGCTCTGAGACATTTATACAAATCGGGAGACACACAGCTCCCCTAGGAAATTTGGAGACACAGCTTTCGCTAACCGAACGGGAGACCGACTACTCCCATAATAATTTTTCTTTGAAATCCCAAGGTGGGATTCGAACTCTAGACCTCTGCACCGGACGCTCCACTAATAGCAGGGTTGACCAAGTCGGTTGGTACCAAAGTATATTTTTGAGTTTTAACATTAGGGTGTGTTTGTTTGGGGCAAAAAAATGTCAAGCAAAACTTTTCAATCCAAAACTTTTTACTCTCCATAACTACTCTATTTTTTAATTATTTTTTCACATTTTCCTGTACAAACTACCCTACTTTTCAATCATTTCTACACAACTACCTATACAACTAACCTATCTATTTTAACTTTATTCTCTTTACTCCTTATCATTACTCCTATTATATCACATCATTTTCTATCAATTTGACAACTTCTACTTCAAAAACTTTTCATCAAAAGTTTTACCCCTAACCAAACACACCCTAAACGTGTAAATCTAATAATATTGCTAACCGAGTAGCTACCGAGTCTCGGCATTTGGTCACTTGCTAAACTCGCTAGTCACGTGCGTAGTGTCGTAATAGAAATAGAATTATTCTTTCGGTAAGATAAGCTAACCTCATATTAATCAAGAAAAAAAAAAAAAAAAGATCTGAATTTGCAATTTTTCATGCACCCACCCCGCAGACAGCTGGCCACAGCCAGGCCTCGTCATCCTCGTATTACGGACGGTCCATCTGACGAGGTCGCGAACAAATGAACGGCTGGACGGTAATATCGGAAAGGGAAAGATCGAGCATAAAAACGTAGGGGAAAAAAAGAAAAGCTAAATGCAGCGGCAAAAGTGATAGGGCCACAAATTGACGGCTTGGATTGTAATCGCGGACCCCACTTTTATTATTATTATTATTTTTTTCCGAAACAAAAGAGAGAGAGAGAGGAAACATAAGCAGGCAAGCGTCGGAAAGATCTTTTTTTTTGACACCCATGTCTAGGTAGACATTAGCTGGAGGCAGGCACAAAAACCCATATTCCTGCCGTGGGATGAATTGGCGGGAAAGGGACAGTCCATTCTGGTGGACCACCTGATTCCATGCAACAGCTATTTTTGAGAAGCTCGTGGCCATTAATGCTTATTCGACCCTACCAAATTGTAATAAGTAAATTTAAGATGGATATGATAAAATTTGTAATAAGTAAATTTAAGATGGATATGATAGTTCAAGAGGAGTGTTTTTGTTAGTCAGAGCTCAGTAAATATCTTACTTAGTCCATCTTAAAAATTCTATTTAAAACAATTTTTTTTTTATTTTTTTCTTTATACATTGATTATCTAAGTATATTTAATATATAAATCAAGTGTTACTATTTTTGAATATGCGTATATATTTTTTTTAGATGTTTAAAAATAAGAGTATTTTAAATACACATATACACATAGATATTTAAAAATCTCAAAAAAATAGATAAACATATTCAAAAATAGTAAAACTTGGTCTATATGTTAAACATATTTAGATAAATAAGTGTACAAAAAAAAAGTAAATTTTTTTTTATTGTAAATAAAATTTTTAAGGTTAGCTCGGGCTCACTCTTTATATGTCAATTGTTTTTACCTTTTTGTATTTCGTTTATTATATATTTCTAATATTATTTTTCACTTTTAAATTGGAAAAAGAAACTGAATTCATACACGTCCTCACCGGAACTTCTCCGCTTCAACTTTTTCTTTAGTACTCCCACTTACCCGATTTCCCCACCCTTTAATCGGGCACACACCTTCTTCCAACTTAGTGTCACCTTCTTCGATATGGTTATTTCAAGGATATAATTTACTAGGACTTTTAAAAAATAAATTAAATTTTTGTGTAATGACTCGTTACCTATCACAAGCATGGAGGCTATACGCTTACTCTTAATTTTAAGTTTTAAATATGTACTACTTAAGTCTATATTTTTTAAATTTAACCCATCTACCAAGTTGAATACATCTTATTTTATTATGATGCTAAAAATAATTTTCATTGAATATGGATTTGTGGTAGAATATAACTTCTTTCGAGAGTCAATATGTAACTATTAAATTTTAAAATAGAGTATAAATACAATATATAAAAGTATAAAATACATGTAATTTTGGATGCATTAAAAAAATATACATGGATAAAATATTTAAAATTTTCAAAAACTTTAAAATTAAAAACAAAGGTTAAAATATACATGGATAAAATAAACATGATAAAATATTTAAAATTAAAAACAAAGGTTTTAAGTATGGAGTTTTCATACTCACTATAAATATTGAATCATTAGCCTTACATTTTTTTTGTCAAAGACTTGCTCGGAAAAGTAATTATTTTTAGCATCTTTTAAAACTAATTTCAGGGAAAAAGTTAAAACAACACGATTTTTTTGATCTGAAAGGTTAAAACATTGTTAATGAGATGGCTACGGTGACATTAAAATTCCATATTTTCAAGAAAAGGTTAGAATTATTGTGGACTTGCACCATAACCCTCATTACACATTGGTGAGAATTTTAGTATTGTTGAACAAACCAAAAGGTCACCACGCAGAGGTTCGCCAAATGTCTTTTGGTATTACTTCCAAAATACTCTTATCCACCAAATTTCATCATTTTGGGTGCAACTAAAAGCTAACCCAAATAGACTTTTTAGAGATTAAATTCGGCAAGAAATAAAGAAAATGCAGCCTAATATAGACCTCCTACTTATTTGGCATATATATCATCGAATCTGTCAATGCTGACATTTTCAAATCAAACCCAAGTTTGCTTTGGAAAGTTTCTTTCCGTGGCTGCAATGGCCCCATTTCATAATTCCACTGTGTCTTGTCATGGTTATTGGTTAGCTTGCCAAGAAATGCTCCATGAATAACCAAACCGTGTTTTGGACTTGCATAACGTGTGGTCCCATGCAAGCTTGTGCATTTTTGGGTTGTGGGTGGAATTCAAATCCGCAGTATGGACCAGAAAGGGAGGAGTAGCAAATAATAAAAGCTGGCCGGTAATAAGAAGAATGGGGAAATGGAGCAGGTGCTGACAGGGTCAGTGGGGAGAGCACTTCCGTTTTAAGGGGAATTGTCGGCTCCATGGAGGTAAAATGCTACGTGGAAAGATGTATGTTACGTAGTTTTCCAAGTAACATAATGAAATACATGAGCTGTCCATGACAATGGCATTTATTTTTATTACTATTCATATTTTAATGATTATATTTTATTTATTTTAACTTTCATAAATATCAATTTTTAAGTGGTAATTTCAACATCTAAATTATCTAAAGTATAATTTTTATATTGATAAATGATTATATAAAATATTATTACATTTTAGTATGTATCAAACCCGTTTCCAAGGAATTGCACAGTAATTACCATACAATACAATTTGTATGCAGAATAGAACATCTTTCTACGGATATCCATCTATAGAACCAGGTTTCATTCTAGTAATATGTTTTAGAGAAGACATCCACGCATGTGATCTGGATGAAAATTGTTCTCCCATTTAAACTAATGTTTTTCAATGCAACGGTAAATAGGTCAGGCTGGATTTCACATCAACCCAAAAGCAGGGGAAAATAGAAGCTGGAGCCCTTTAAATTAAAGTTTACGAATTTTCTACAGGAATGGCAGTGCTTTCTGCCACGACAACTTAAAAAAAAATGACTCGAGGTGGGGCTGGCTGCAGCAATAGATGGATCACAGCCGTACATCGCGTGGGGTCCTGTTGTGATGGAGGGCTCAATATCAATGGTATCCGAGCGGCTCGATTGAGGCCATCGCGCCACGTGGGACATTGCGTAGCGTTGATGGCAGTCCCCAATGGAGTTGGAGTATCAGGTAAGCAAAACGAGCATCGTAATCTTTCCATTCCCTCTAATAAAACAAAATTAACCTTTTACGAACTCCGAACTCACCTCGCTCCAAAAGCCATCTTTCGGTGCTTTGCTATCCTACATAACAACAGAACACACGAACGCTGCTTTCCCGTGTTAATATTATCTAAACGCACGATCGGAACCGCTCATCTGTCCAGCCGAATGCACCTGAAACATCCCTATAAACGCCGTTTTCACCGCAAATTTTCTTCTACCCACTCTACAAGAAAGAGAGGATCAGAGGATGCTGATTGACGACTACGCGGTGGGCCAGGCCCGTCCAACGCGTTGGACCGACAAGAACCTTCTGCGCGTTGCGCCGTGCGTCCCAGCGGCGCTGTAAAGCTGCGTTTTGCTCCCGCAATGATGACCAAGCCACATCCACCGCATCAGCGTGGCTGGGCATTGACCAGTGTCAGCGTGTTTCCTCACCTTCTCCTCCTCACGGTACTTGGGCGAAAGATCTACTCATGCAAGTGGGCCCCAGCAACTGAACGTCCCAGATTCTAGATTTGTAATAGATTTCCCTCTGCTACTGCTGTTACAACTTACGAACTTCGCATTTTACACGGCCAAATTAATAAAAGAATACCAACTCAACGACACACGTATGTACGAAACTACGTATACACGTAATACTAAGACAAAAATGCCCCGAAAAATAAACAAAACCAACCGGCATTTCCCTCATTTTTGGGGGCATTTACGTCTTCAGACTTCACTAACAGCTAGTTACTAGCGGTCGTCCAAAAAGAAATCCAGCCAGCCGCTCGAGCATGAGGTGGGCCGAGCGGCGGCGCAGTAATTCGTGCTGCTGCTGCCGCTGTGCTTGTGCTACACGGCCGCCTTGCCGCAGTCGCCGGCCTTTCCGAAGCCCACCCGTCGCTTGAGCAGGTCGAACTCCACCCACATGTTCTGCTGGTGGAAATTCCCGATGATGTTGCTCTCCACCCCCAGCATCTGCGAGCTGCCCACGCTCAAGCACCACACGCCCCCTCCCACAGGTGCCCACACCTCCTCCTTCCTCACCACTATTTCCGCCCCACCGTCCATCTCCAGCACCATCTCCCCCACCGACGACCAGATCTCCGCGACGTGTACTCCGTCAACGCATAAGTCCAGCGCCCCGCCGCCGTAAGTGTATCCCTTTTTCAAGCGCGCCGGCCCCACCCGCCGTGCCACCTCCTCCCGCACCCGCGTGTACGCCTCCTCCACCAGGAACGTGTACTCCGTCCCGGAGTCCACCATCGTTTGCCCCGCGCCGCTCGGGTCCGGCCGGAATACCGAGCCGGAGATGTTTACCCGCTGGCCGCCGATTCGGATGCCCTGCATCCCCACCGTGTACGCCGCCCGGTCGAGGTTTGGCCGGCGGTCGTCGGAGCCAAAAAGCGACATCGGGACGTAACGGAAGGAGGCCGCGCTAGGATTGTCGCCGATGAGGAAGGTGCCCACCGCGGCCGCGCCCCGGTGTCGGGACGGGACGCAGTAGGAGAACTTGCGGATCTTGGCCTGGGAGGCGAAGGATAGGCGGCCGAGATTCATGCCGAGGATGCCTTCGGCGGAGCTGGCGTCGCGGCTGCAGCCGAGGATGATCGGAGGGGTGGGGTGGGAGTTGGGGAGGGAGATCTTCTCCCGGACGAGGTTGCCCTCGGCTACGGTGCCGTCGGCATAGAAGTAGGAGTAGTGGCAGAGGCGGTTGGCGTCGCAGGAGGTGGGGAGGCTGAAGTCGGGGACGCGGGGCTTGCAGAGAGGGGTGTTGCAGGGGAGGAGGGAGAAGGTGGAGGAGAGGGAGGGGTCGAAGGAGGGCATTTTGGGGACCGTCTTGGGCTTGCATTGGATCCATGAGAGCTGGCTGCCAGTGTCGAGGACCATGGGCTGGGACTGCGGCGGAGTTCCGATGGGGAGGTCGACGACAAGGGCCATGGTGTATTTGAAGGGGATTTTGGAGGTGAGAGATGGGGGGTTGTTGTTGCTGGGAATTTTGGAGATTTGGGAGGTCTTGGATTTGGGCTTGGGGCTTGTGGTGACAGAGAGGGAGGAGAGGAGAAGAGAAGAAGAGGATGGGGAGAGAGGGCGGGGTTTGAGGGAGAAGGAGATGTAGGTTGGTTTAGGGGAAGAGGAGTTTGTGGATGACAGAGCAGGGAGAGGTAGGAGGAAGAGGAGTGACAGGCTGAGGAAGAGGAGGAAGGAGGAAGCCATCACTAGCTCTGCTGCACGTAGAGAGAGAGAGAGAGGGAGAGAGGGTGTGTGAATGGTACGTAGGATTTTGATGGGGTTTTATACGCATTTGAACTTTGAATTGAAGAGACGGGATGGGAGTGCGTGGGCGGTGATGTTGGATGCGAATGCCACGCGTGAGGTGAGGATTTGGAATCATGTCCCCCAGTCCACCAGATAGTCTCGCGTTAAGTATATATTTTAAAACCTTTTAAATTCCCATAAAAAACCTGTCGAATTATTTTTAAATAAATTTTATTTATTTGATGAAGCTGATATCATTTTCTAAAGGTGGATTGGGATTAGAAAAGGCGTCTGTTTGGAAATATTCAGAGATTAGATGAGGTGACGATGAGAAGAACGTATGAGATATTGTTAATAAAAAGAAGTATATTAAAATTAAAGAAGTTTTACTGTAAATGAAAAAAATCTATTATTATTTTTTTAAAATAAGAGATTCCATTCTATTCTAATCTCATTTTCATCCCTTCCTACATATAAACAAATATATTCGGCAACATTTAAGAGATTTTTGCAAATGTCCCCTAAGGGTTTTTATTTGCAATTCATAGTTTATAATTACTGACTGTGCGGTTACTAATGTTGCTTCAAAATAACCGTACCTTTACAATTTTCTCACTGACACTGAAACAGGGGTAAACCTGTTTGTGGGCAAGTGTGGTGGATTAGATACTAAAAAATTCAGTTGAAAGTTGGGAGAAAATCCATTTTTGTTTCTATCATAATTGTCTTTTTAAATTTGTTTGTTAATTAGTGACCGTGAAAGGACAAGGATACTGTTATTACTATTATTTTTGATGTATTTTATCCAACAAGTCATCTAATATTATAATCAATTACATGCATAATACTCGCAACACGGAAGATATTTTATACAAACCCCCATTATTAGGAGGAAATTACAATCTCTACAACACGGTGGGACACATTTTCCTAAACTTATACAAAAGAGAGAAATATTGCATACTTTCCTGGGCGTATTTGTATACTAAGTTTCACGTACTTCGGTTGTATGCTCCCGGGCGCATACACCTATTTTTTTTATTTTTTTTGAAATTTTTTTCATAAACTTGTTAGCCCAAGTGTATTTAATCTTTACTATAAATTTTTACCATTTTTGGAGTATTTTAGATATTTATTTTTGATTTTTGAAAATTAGTGGCATTTTAGGTAATTTTAAATTACGAAAATGCCACTGATTTTCAAAAATTAAAAATAAATATATAAAAATCTCCAAAAATGGTAAAAATTGATACATACGTTAAATACATTTGGGCTAACAAGTTTATGAAAAAATTTTCAAAAAAAAAATAAAAAAATAGGTTTATGCGCCCGAGAGCATACAATCAAAGTCCAAGTTTCACACCATTTCATAATATGTTTATATATTAATTTTTAATTTATAAAAGTAAAATCTTAAGGGGCAAAAAATAATAAAATGCCTTAAAATCAATGATTTTAAAATAAAATAAATTTATAAAATATTATAAATTGGTAAAACTTAGTATATGAATTAATACATCTAGCAAAAATGTTAATGGAAAAAAATAAAAAATAAAAAATTAATAGATAAGGGCATCACATGTTAACTTACATGCGAGGCCATCGGATATAATCAGGTTCCTTTATATGTGACTCTCATTATTGTTTACCCAAAATTAATATGAACGAACTCTTATGCATTCATCATAAACTCTTATGTGCAAACTATTGCATGAAGCCCATAATTTAAATACAAGATACAAAATCTTAACAAATCTCTATCTTGGCATGAATTCTATGTACATCAAACTAGCTTATAGAAAATTAAGTGGACCACTGCCATCAAGGATGTGGTGCAGCTGGATGATATCTTGGCATTATATTAGATGACTCTGAGTTTGAATTAGGATCGAGAGTGTTTGTCTCCCATTTATGGGAGGAGCTATTGTGTTTCCCATTTGGGTACGTATTAAGAGCATGGTCTCCAAATATTTGGGTTGAAAGTCTGTTTAAGTAAGATGAGGAAAAATGTACTGTTTGATGAATTGTAAATATAACAATAAATGAGGTGGACTACACTATTCCGGGTGCTGTACAGGACCGTTAGTGCTTTTAAGTGCATTTGGTATCCTCGGCCTGACCTGTTTCCTACATAGCCAGAAATATCTAGCGAATTAATGACTTTCTGGAAAGACACGTTGCTGGCTCCAGGCACAGCAAAATGTAGATGGATCCCACTTTTAAATTAATTTAGGTCCACATGCGGCAAAAGAAAAAAATTTTGTAATGACAAAAGCCTGATAAATTCGGTTTCCACCCTTCATCCTTACTAAAGTGGGATACTAAAGTTACCACACATTTACATTCACATGTAAACATCAGAATATATATATATTCATCCACCATTTTGGGGGCACTGCACCACTAATGGGGCCCACATGATCATGAAATCATGATCTACTCCACCCATTGTATTTAGAATAATGTATTCTACTACCATACCAATTTTCATCCCAATCAGATATGTATATGGGCCCCATCTGAAAATGGTACAAATCCAACGTAATAAAATAGTTTGATGTAAATAACAACTTTAAAGTATCTGATTGGGATGAAAATTGGTATGGTAGTAGAATACATTATTCTAAATACAATGGGTGGAGTAGATCATGATTTCATGATCATGTGGGCCCCATTTTGGGGCCACTGCACCGCTGTTCTGGTGCAGCGTCACTGCACCGGAACAACTCTCTATATATCTATATGAGGAACGATCCTGTTAGCCCGGGCTAAGTAAATGTCCCACTTAGCCCACCTCAAAAATTCTATTTAAAATAATTTTTTTTTACTTTTTTCTTCATATACTTGTTTATCTAAGTGTATTTAATATATAGATCAAGTTTTACCATTTTTGGATATGTGTATATATATTTTTTAAGTTTTTAAAAATAAGGGTATTTTAAATACATATATACACATAAATGTTTAAAAATCTCAAAAAAATAGATAAATATATTCAAAAATGGTAAAACTTGGTCTATATGTTAAATACACTTATATAAACAAGTGTACGAAGAAAAAAGTAAAAAAAAGTTGTTGTAAATAAGTTTTTTAAGGTGGGCTAAGTGGGGTGTTTACTTAGCCTGGGCTAACAGGATCACTCCTCTATATATATATATATATATATATATATATATATATATATATAGGATGTTGTTCCGGTGCAGCATCACTGCACCGGAACAGCGGTGCAGTGGCCCCAAAATGGGGCCCACATGATCATGAAATCATGATCTACTCCACAATTGTATTTAGAATAATGTATTCTACTACCATACCAATTTTCATCCCAATCAGATACTTTAAAGTTGTTATTTACATCAAACTATTTTATTACGTTGGATTTGTACCATTTTCAGATGGGGCCCATGTACATATCTGATTGGGATGAAAATTAGTATGGTAGTAGAATACATTATTCTAAATATAATGGGTGGAGTAGATCATGATTTCATGATCATGGGGGCCCCATTTTGGGGCCATTGTACTGCTGTTTCGGTGCAGCGTCACTGCACCGGAACAGCTCTCATATATATATATATATATATATATATATATATATATATATATATATAGGGTGTGTTTGACAATTGACAAAAAATGTCAAGTTAAAACTTTTCAATCTAAAACTGTTCACTCTCTACAACTATCATATTTTTTAATTATTTCTTCACATTTTCATATACAACTACCTTACTTTTCAATCATTTTTACACAACTATCCACACAACTAACCTATCTATTTTAACTTTATCATCTTTACTAGTTGGGATTTATCCAAGTGTATTTAATATATAAACCAAGTTTTACCTTTTTTAATATGTGTATATACTTTGTAATATTTTTGAATTTTTTTACGTGGGCTAAGCGAGATATTTGCTTAACCTAGGTGAAAAGGATCACTTCTCATATACATATATTGATATTAGTGTTAAAAGTTTTTAGTAGGCTTGACTTTTATAGCCTAAATTGTTTGACAAAAAAGATTACAAAGAAAAATTTGTAAATAAATAATATAATAATACTTTGACGTAAATTGTATAAAAATTGTTGGTTTTTTCTTTCGCTCAGGTGCCATACGCTTTGACCAAAGTGCACCTAATATGACATACACCGTTTTTAATTTGTAAGCGTATTTTTCACTTGCAAGGGTTTGTTGTAAGAATATCTATGAGATTGACCAAGGGTGTATTTGACAAATGACAAAACTTTTAGATGAATTTTTTTTAAGTTGTTAAATTGATAAAAAATAATATAATATAATAGAGATAATAATAATGATAAAGAGAATAAAGTTAAAATAGATAAGTTAGTTGTTTAGAAATGATTGAAAAGTAGAATAGTTATACTAGAAGATGTGAAGAAATGATTAAAAAATAGGTTAGTTAGAAAAAGTGAAAAAGTTTTAGATTAATATTTTTCCGTTATTGCCAAACACACTCTGATATTACAGTTACATTTATTAGGGTGTGTTTGTTTTTTTTATAAAAGTTTTCAACTAAAACTTTTACTCTTTATAACCACATCATTATTTATTTATTTATTTATATTTTTCTATACAAATTACTTTAATTTTTAATTATTTCTACGCAACTACCCATATGAGTAATGTATTTATTTAACTTTATTATCTTTATTTTTCATTACTCCTATCTTATCATATAATTTTCTCTCATTTTAAAAACTTTTACGCAAAAATTTTTTCGCTTCCCAAACCAGCCCTTAAATTTGTAAAAACTACAAACATGCTTAACAGTTAACACAAATTGCAAATATGTTTCACCCCATTTTGTTTTTTTTTTATTTTATTTTAAAATTCAAATTCTCTATTTGCAAATGGGCTGCACTTTTTATGGTTGATTTACGATGGATGTTGAACTGCAAAACTGCAAGATAGTGAAGGCGTGAAGCTAGGTGCTGCCCGTAGCTGATCTGCAGCAAATACTAATAGCAACATACATGCACGTGATCAGTTATTTTAATAACCTTAATGGAGGTCAAATTTATAATGTGTAATTCAAATTTTTTTTTTTAACAAAATCGGATGAAAAGCTAATTATGAAAGCATATTACGATTTTACAAAAGAATGAACATAATCTTTTAACAGTGAATTTGATATTGATAAATGTTCTTTATTTTTTATTTTTTTTGGCGCTAGCCTGATGGTATGTCCAGGCGGGATGCAGGATAGAATTCCTTAGCCCCATAGTTGTTTATTAATTCCCTAATATGAAAATATTAATAGAAAAATCTCTCTATTATATGAGAGTTGAATGTGCTTGATTTTAATATCAGATGTTATAGTGTATATATATTAATAAAAAAAGTTTATACAATTATCCGGAGGGAGTAATTACCGTGAAGACAACGAACTTTGAACCTATATCTCCTGATTACCATGAGGAAAACGAATTTTGAACCTGTATCCCTTATGCCAACGCCCTTATCACTCCCGTGTCTTCTTTTTATATTTTGTTTCTTGAGGGAAAATTGATATCTATTTTTACTACGAACAATTTTAAAAGAAACTTTGAACTTTATCCAACTTATAGCTTGCATCGTATTATCATTCCTTCAAGAATGCTTGAGGGGTTGGAACCACGTGACACACGAGCACAGCCCAAATAATCGAGCATCATGAGAGAATAGATATAACATTGGATCACACGCTTCGAATGATTTTGATGGTGCAGTGGGTGATCTGCCCTCGACCAACCATGCACGAGGACATCCCCATTTTTGGTCTCTTTTACAATCATGGGATCGTGTGGCGTGGATCTCATTCTCATCTAACAAAGCCTGAAGTCATCCAATCATGATCTTTTTCTGTTATTTATTTGTTGGACTCCATTCTTACCCGGCTGCTCATACATCCGTAGGGCAGCCTAAAAATATTTAAAATTTCTTTTATACTCGAATTATTTGTCTCTAATTTCTAATATACTTATAACACTTTATAAACTTTTTTAATACTCCTAATATTTCATCACAAATTTTCATTCTATTCATGCCGTTAACAATTTCAGAAACAACTATTATTTACCCTATTTAAAAGTCGATTTTACTGTAATATACACTTCTTAATTTCAATTTGTAATATCAATTGTCAAATGATTTAAACGAGTCTACATTTGGGCTCAATTATTTCAATTAGGCATCTTTGGATGTATATAATAGTCTTTTTAGTGCGTAGATAATGATTATGTTGAAGAAGTGGACATAATAAAAACTTTGGGTATGGGATAAAAAATTTGTGAAATATTACGTGTATATTAGAAAATAGAAATAAAAGTTGTAGATATAGAAAGAATTTTCTCAAAAATTATATTAAATATTAAAAAAAGGATTTGTTACAAGAATCAATCTTAGTTCAATTAAAATCCACATACAATATAAGAAAAGCTGCGCGGGATAGGCTGCTTCTCTGTTTTTTCTTCTTTTCTTGCCGAGTAGTAGGTGCACCGTCCAACCCAACGCCAACAGCTTGTTGTGGTGCGGCTTTTGTTTTTTAGCGTGCGAAAAGTGCAGTCCACCTCGCTAGCTAGGCTGCTGCGATTGCCCTGACATATAAAAGAATGTTTTCAAAATTCAAACCACGGCCAAGAAGTTTCCCTAAGCTTTAATTCGTCATGATTCAAGAGGATTGAAATGCCAACACATTCTCACACTGCTTTATATATATATAGAGAGAGCTGTTCCGGTGCAGCATCAGTGGACCCAAAATGGGCCCCACATGATCATGGAATCATGATCTACTCCACACATTGTATTTAGAATAATGTATTCTATTACCACACAAATTTTCATCACAATCAAATATGTATATGGGCCCCATTTGAATAAAATAGTTTGATGTAAATAACAACTTTAAAGTATCTGATTGGGATGAAAATTGGTATGGTTTCAAAATTCAAACCACGGCCAAGAAGTTTCCCTAAGCTTTAATTCGTCATGATTCAAGAGGATTGAAATGCCAACACATTCTCACATTGCTTTATATATATAGAGAGAGAGAACTGTTCCGGTGCAGCATCAGTGGGCCCAAAATGGGCCCCACATGATCATGAAATCATGATCTACTCCACCCATTGTATTTAGAATAATGTATTCTATTACCACACCAATTTTCATCACAATCAGATATGTATATGGGCCCCATCTGAAAATGGTACAAATCCAACGTAATAAAATAGTTTGATGTAAATAACAACTTTAAAGTATCTGATTGGGATGAAAATTGGTATGGTAATAGAATACATTATTCTAAATACAATGGGTGGAGTAGATCATGATTTCATGATCATGTGGGGCCCATTTTGGGCCCACTGCACGGCTGTTCCGGTGCAGTGACGCTGCACCGGAACAGCGCTACAGTGGGCCTAAAATGGGCCCCACATGATCATGAAATAATGATCTACTCCACCCATTGTATTTAGAATAACGTATTCTGTTACCACACCAATTTTCATCTCAATGAGATATGTATATGGGCCGCATCTGAAAATGGTTCAAATCCAACGTAATAAAATAGTTTGATGTAAATAACAACTTTAAAGTATCTGATTGGGATGAAAATTGGTATGGTAATAGAATGCATTATTCTAAATACAATGGGTGGAGTAGATCATGATTTCATGATCATGTGGGGCCCATTTTGGGCCCACTGCACCGCTGTTCCGGTGCAGTGACGCTGCACCGGAACAGAATCCTATATATATATTAAAATTTCTCCTCCTAATGAATATCACTGGGGCGGAGGAGGAGGAAAACCCACCTAATGATCCATATACATATTATTGAAAATACGAATAGGAGACTGGTCCACTAAGGAAATTATGGATTTCTTCTCAATTAGGACAAACTTTGCTATTACATGAAAAATGCAGTTTCCACTCCCTGGGACGTGAGACAATTCGCAACATAGAAAACTAGAGACACAAGGCAGAAAACTAGAGACACGAGCCTTGATACTATGAATGAGATACCTGATGGGTGAAAAGATGAGTTGGCTTTCAAGCATTTAGTTGAGCTTGGAATGATTTGCATTAAAAAACCTGAGCAAGCAGGTAATGTATAAGCTAGGAATCCAAATATTTTTAGGTGATTTACAAATACACTTAGTTTAATCATAATTGTTAATATACTTATATAATTTTAGAAATTACAAGTAACTTTATATAGTTTAATCACAATTGTAAATATATCTACGTCATTATGACATTGTTATTGCACCGTCATGACATGATTATATTTGCAAAGATATGTAAACTATGTCAGTATATTTATAATTTCAAAAATTAAGTGATATATTTAGTTTTTGCAAACGTACATATGTAACTTATGTATCTTTGCACATATACTCACATTGTGATAGTGTTGTGACGTCTTAATGGTATGAGTATATTAGCAATTATGGTTAAACTACGTAAGAATTATTTATGATTTTTAAAACAATGAGTATATTATCAATTATGATCAAACTAAGTGAATATATTTATAAATTACCCAATTTTTTACTTAACATGCCTTGATGTGGGAATTTTGCAGTGGGGCCAAATAAAGCCTAAGTTGGAATTTTCACATCATAGATACAAACTATTAAAATGGTATGTGGATAAGCGGGGGTGACCGGATGCACCCAGGTGCATTTCACCCATTTATTTTTATTTTTTTGAATTTTTTTTATATAATTGTTAATCTAGGCGTATTTAACATGTGTACCCATTTTTACCATTTTTTGAGCTTTTTAGATATCTGTTTTGGATTTTTTAAAATTAGCAGTATTTTCGTAATTTATAAATTATGAAAATGCCACTGATTTTGAAAAATCGAAAACAAATATCTAAAAGTATCTAAAAATGGTAAAAAATTATTATATATGTAAAATACACCTAGATTAACAATTGAATAAAAAATTTTAAAATTTTTTAAAAAAATCTTTAAAAAATTTTAAAAATGGGTTTTGCACAAAAATGCATTGAAGCTAAGTGCACCCGGGTGCATTGTATCATGTACTGTGGATAAGTGGGCACTTGTTAGTTGTAAAAGTGAAACTTGAATATTTTATCTATAATACAAATTTGCTTCTGGATAAGGCATGTTCTAAAAATTATTATCCAAAGTTTGGGCAGAAAAAATTACTCACATATTCGATTGGAATAGAGTGGGTTCCATTTAATGGGTACACGTAACTAACTAGGTGTGTATACTCTATGGTACATGAATATGATTTTTCAACGTGCTATCATTCACGTGCATCATTCTTTTTTCTTTATAGTTCAAATATATTTTTAATTTTTGTTTTCTTTTAAAAATTTGTCTTTTTCCCTCATATTTTCTCTTCAATATGTGTTTGAGACGTAATGAAAATTTTTAGTATAAAAATTTTTGAAATTAAAAAAGATCTAATATAATATGGGTAATGATGAAAAGTAAAGAAAATAAAGTTCAAACAGATATGTTAATTATATAGATAATTGTGTAAAAATAATTGAAAATAGGGTTGTCGTATATGAAAATATGAAGAAATAATTAAAATAAAATAATTATAAAAATGGAAATTTTAAATTGAGAATTTTTGATTTAAACATGCCGATAATATTCTATTTAGTATTCACTTGAAGAAAAAACTTAATTGCTTTAATATTACATATTTCCTGATGGAGGAACTGATTCAAAACGGGTACCACTTTCACATAGGTAATGTAGGATTGGCTACCAATGAAACCAACTCATAATAGGTAAAGTACGACTTTTGCAAATAACTTATTTGACATAAGTCATGGAGGATACCAAGAACCGGAACCAACCCCACCTGAGTTGAGTTGCACCCTTAGCCAGTTGGCTTCAATCCAAGACAGGATGAGACTGCATGGATGCTACAAACTAGCCTGGTGGCTGGTACCCGTTGCCATGCATGGCCACTGGATAGGCCTACCAATCAGCTGGGAACAAATGTCGTGGGTTTCTGGACAAGCACTGTCCCTGAGAAGAAGAAGATATTAATGTCTTCCAATCAAAAGTAGCCACCTGCCAGCTTCGTACCATGAGAAATTTAAGGTCTGTCAAGGCCTTAATTGGAATCGAAAGAAGGGTAAAGATATGAAGAAGAAAACCACCCAAGTTGAAGCTGAGGTTGGTGCATGCCAGCAGTAATCCAACAGGAGCAAGTGTGGTAGTAGTTAGAATTCATTAATCATGATATTACATCGGAAGTGCGTGCGTCCACATGAATGTAGCCGTAACTTTTAATTAATTGCTGCCAACCAACTTCACGTGCCACTGGGGCTGCTACTGAAATCCACTTCTCAATTCTCACCCACTGCCTTACCTCCAACACTCGGCATTTTTTGATCAAACTAACAGTACTACAGTAAATGATGCGGTGTGATTTTGGCATATTTGTGAGATTTTCTTTTGTCTTTCAGGAGTAAATTAACCTGATGTTAGCTAGCTACAGTCCATCAGAAGAATTAAAAAAATGGTTACTATATATTGATGAAAATATGACTAAAAATACACAAACTTTATAAAAATAAAAGATTTAACATTTGAAAAGGTTAAAAATAAGTCTAAATTGAAAATATCTACAAAATCAGTTTTTTATTTTTATAAAAAATTCATCAATTTGGGTTTTGATTACGAATAAATGCATGTTATTTAGAGGCTCGTTAGAGCTTGGATGGTTGAAATGAGGATTTGGGATAAAAGTGTATTGGGAATGAAAAAAAGGTGTATTGAGATTGAGAAAAAATGTATTGAAAATGAAAAAGTAAACTGAAAAAGTTTTTTTAAAAATTGGTAAATTTCATTCCAAGATTATCCTATCCTAACTACGAACAACCTTACATATTTTGAGATGAACAATACTTGTGCGGTCACAGTTTCTCTGTATATATACCTCCTTAGGTTTGCATTTTTCCATATTTTCATTAAAATACAAGCCATGCATCATATTCCTCTCCTTTAATATGTATAAGATATTAAACATTGGTTTCAGTTGGATTTGTTAATAATTCACGTCACTTAATATATTTTTAATGTAATTTCTAGTGAAGTTAAATGGGATGGATAACTTTTTTTGTTTTTGATGAAAATGGGATGAATAACTTGAATTAAATAAAAATAAGATTTACATGTTTGATTTAAATAAAAATTTTAACCAGTCACCATCTGCACCATTTTAACACATGCGTTTCTTCTATTGTATTTAATTAAGAATTTACTAATTTAATTTAAAGTTTAATATAGATGAACGCATCATGTTATTTTGTTTTATTCAGTATCTCTGTGATCATTTATTTGCAATTTATGACTTTTAAGCTGCAGAATTAACATTTTTTTTCTTCCTTTTTACTTTTTTTCTTTCCCTTTACCCCTTTAAACGTCAAAACAAATTAAATAATCACGTAAAGTTTGGAATCACCTAACTTTTATCTGTCATCAACTTCTTCACTAAGAAATATTAGTGTGTCTGCCAATTCAAAATAGGAATAATGCTCGGTGGTTTGGAATTTTCTGCCACTTGAATCCCTCTATAGCTTATTAGGTGGATGCCAGAAAAATCAAATGCTTGGATTACTACACATTTCATCATTTTTTTTTTTCTTTACCCACTTTTTGGCATTATCAGATGTCCCAACCCATCACTCAATTTGCACTGTAAACCTTATGAACTTCTCAAACCATAACATTTTAATTTATGCTAGTTTCCAATCCACCTAATCACAGTCAAACTCAGTCATCTCAGACAGATCTGTTGGTTCTTGTCTTTTCAGTTGGTCCATTGCAATGATTGACCCCAGCCCACAGTTTTTTCATAGCAACCTTGCCCAACCGACATGTGCCTCTTTAGTCTTCAATAGTAATAAAAATAAAAAATTATTTGCACTTGCTTCCTATCCTTTTACAAATTTGCAATTCTTCTTTAGAGCTATCATTTTGCACAAATAGCCCCACGTGTAGACTTTCTTTACCAAAAAGCACCCATGCTATCAAATGTAATTAATTTGAAGAAAATTCGTGATCCATTTAAACATGATTAAAATCATATAATGACATATTTAGATAATGTATTGCCTAATCTTAATGGTTATTAGATTTGACTAGTGAAATTTTATTTTTTGCACCTTACTACTTCATAATAATTAAAGTTCACAAGTTAGGGGCATGCATAGGTTGGGTGTTTAAAATTAATATTCATAAGGAAAGTTTTAAATTGAAAAAAAGATGAGGAGGCCAATGTACATAGCCCATTAAAAAACGATTCCATTTTTTCAAAAAATCTTAATGAATTTTTTAATATAATGATCCAGACATCTGTGCCCAACAGTGCACACTGATTTTGAAACACTACCTGTGCCCACGACCACGCCATTTTTTTTAAAAATCTTAGTTTCTTTTGGGAATATGTTCTTGTGTCCGACCAGGTGAAATAAAATAAGGAAAACCAACAACTTCATTTATATTTTTATTTGGCTTGTTCATTGAATTTAAAAAAGCTGACAAAACTAATTAATTTCAGTCATGGACTTACTACTGTACAACGATAATTCCATGGATGTGTAGATTATGCGCCGAAAGTTGGTTGGTTGGTACTCATCCATTCATGAACCCATATTTTTCTAATATCACGAGTTTGGGTTGTGGATTTTATAGAACAAGGACGGTTTAATTAGTTTTTGGAGGGTCCGAAAAAGTTAATTAGAGATGCCAATCAATCAGATCGATGTTTTGGACTGCACGCTTGGCACATTTTCTTTCGGATAAGCCTCAATTATATATGAGGTTCCCTAGCTATCTTTGTCAGTCGGCAGGAGTCTAGTTTCCTAAATTTAATATAGTTTTTGTAATGTCATTTGCCATCTTTTGAAGATATTTCAATAAGGGGTTATTTTCGGTAAGTTTGCCTATTTATGATTTTAACTTCTTAGTTTCGATATTTACGGATATTATCCTCTAACAGTTAATTGTTTTGCAAAAAACGATCACGTGAGCTTAATTGGACTTTGAGAATAGCAGTCAAGCGAACAACAAACAATATAAGATTTTTGACATGCATGAAAATTGGTATGATATAAATGTATTTAATATAAAATGCATTCTTACAGGGTTATTTTTGCACAATATTAAAAGTTAGAAGGTTGTATTTACAAATATTAAAACCACAAGGTTAAAATCATAAATAGACAAACTTACTAACCCTATTGGATGGGATGCGTTACACTACAGATTTGTGTAGCGCACCATATATGGTGCAAACTTCATCTAGATGAGATGGATGGCTGAAATGAACATAGATAAAATCATCATTTCATGTTGTTAATCAATGTTGGTTAAGTTTTTTCATGCCGATAAAACTTATAATCAAGCTTGTTAAGTTTGCCATAGTTTGACCACTAGTATGAATATTACATTGTGTGTCTATAAATGAGCCTGGATTTAAGGCCTTTTTTATTGGTATTTATATATCATGACAACTAATATTAAAATCAAATACATTCACAACCTTCACACAATGGATAAAAATTTTCTATGGCATCCCCACAAGAGGGGAAGAAACTGTAAATACCCCCATATAAGGGTGAAAATGGACAAAGCTCCCACTCCACGTTAGGGGAAGGGGAGAGTTTCAAACACCTGATAGGGTATCCTAGGACCTTAGGTGTTGCCCTTAGGGCACGCCCCTAGAGGTAGATTTGAGGCTTTTTGAATGTGTTTGTGACTTTCTTCTACTTTTTATAGCCATAAAAATTCAAGACACCATAGTTACGTCCAAATAGGCCCTAAGTCAATTAAATTGATTAAAAATGGTAAATCTTGTATAACTTAAATTTAAATTTTTTTAAAACTTAGTTAATAAGCCATTAAATTTAAGTTCTATGTGTCAATGTGTTAAGAATAGTGCATAACTGTACATCTGGCAAATTGATACTTTTAATGTTTTTTTTGGTTGAGTTTATGATAAAAGAAATTGAATCTAGATCTGGTATACTCGGATGCACTTAGCTTTAGTATATTTGATACAATATACGATTTATATTTATTTTAAAATATATATATTTATGGAGGTTGAAGCATACATGTTTTTGATTGTTTTTAATATTTTATTTTAAATTTTAAAAATAAAAATAAGGCATTTCTCATGTCAACATTCATGCTTGGGCCTATACAAATATATAAAAATTTTTAAAAATAAAAATACATTATGTATTGCAGCTGGTACACTTAGCTTAAGTACAGTGGAGTTCTCAAAGAAATTTCGGGAATAATAAAAAGATCTACAAAGCATCCTCAAAAAGCAAATACACCCTACTTGTTCTATTTGGATTTATATCCTGTTTAAGCCCATGTGGTCTTCATTCAATAACCTCGTCAGGTTCAAGCCGACCTTGTAGTTTCATATGTAAAACATTTTTAAACTATAATATCAGAGTTTTTAATTATTTCCTAATCATTATTTATTCTTTATTAACAAATTCATATTTTTATTATTCTAATTAGAACTTTTACTTACGATATTACAGTTTTTACATGTCACATTATATATCAAGAAACCTTATCTCCTCTCCTCACAAGGTAGACCCATAACTCCTATACGCCCACTGGGGGGTGAACCACCCATGAGGGTGAAGTGGGGTTTGAACCCCAACCAGGACGTCGCATGGCCAACGTCCCTATACATTTTCGTAACTATTTATATTTTCAATTACTACTGCTCGTTTTATCATATAATAAGTTCCACAAACTTAGGACCTACATGTAAAAAAAAGAAAAAAAAAAAAGAAAACCTTTTTCAGTAGTACTCCGTGACGCGAATACGATATCGTGTTTTAAATAGATATTCTTTTCTATTTTTTAATTTTTCACCACAGCCATAACACATCATATTATAAAGTAATTGACTGATCATTTAATTCATTCAGGATCAAGAATCAGCATTAATTCACAAAGTGCTGCTGCCCCGATAATTAGACGCTCACAACCATTAAATTACTAAAGGCTTTTGTACTTTTAAATTGGAAATCAAGTCAATGATTTGAATAAGTGGTCGATGATAATCTTCTTCTGTCGGGTTTTTAGAGTCAATCAAATTCATTTGTGTATGTTTTTTCAAAATGTTTTCTGCTATTGTCCTTTCCTAATTTTGGAGCCATCACGATAATGTAATTTAATCATACTACTTATCCTCGTACATTTATTTTGAATATCCAAAATTATTTCAATTAAAATTTTTTTATAGTCACTCGGGCATGTACCCAAGTGGATGTTAAACTGTACAATATACACTCAAAATTTTTTTAATAGACTCTCAGCTTAGCAATGACAAAAAAAGTATTTTATGTTCTTTTTTTCATTCATATATATATATATATATTAAAGTCATATAATATTACAAATTAGTACGTGCATAATTCTCATAGTACAGAAAAACTAAATATCCTTACTGGAAAACGGATGGGAAAACACCCTCGCCATTGGAGAAACACAGTAGCGCCGAAAATACCCACTGGAATGTGGGATCTGCGGTTCGAAACAAGGTCTCTCATATGGGAGAAGACCACGACAGTAAGCCGCGGTGGCTGTATTTTATGTGCTTACATGTGTAAAAAAGAATTTCCATTCGTTTCTACATAGTTTGGAAAAATTATTGCACAAAATTACAAGGCATCTTGTTATATTTGCATGAAGTTGCAACAGCTAGATTTTTTGAATAAATAAAAAATACAACTGCTAAAATTTACTACAATTATGATTATTATTTGTAATAATTATTTTTATTGTAAAAACTATTGTAAATAAAAAATAACAAAGTGATACACTTGTAAGTCGCAATTCACACAAATGTTTAGGATATTTTAATTTTATAGAAATTAACTGTAATTTTATGGAAATTAGTAGGTCCCGACGCAAAAATCCATTTAAACTGAAGATTTGAAAGTCATTTTGTCAAGCAATGATACATTAATAAAGCAGTTCCAAAGGACCAAAGCTTTCGATTCAAACATCTTTTGTTCTTCAATGAGATGGATAATGTGGTGTAAATATATAGGATACCGATACTGTGCACCCTGTTGGTACGTTCAGTTGCAAAAATCTATTTTTTTTATTTTTAAATTTTTTTATACAACCATTATTCTAAGGCGTATTTGGTTTTAAATAAAACTTTTCAATGTCTACAACTATCCAATTTTGAAATTATTTGTTTACATCTTTCTAAATAAACTACTTTACTTTTCAACAATTTCTATATAACTATCCATAAAATTAACTTATTTATTTTAACTTTATTATGTTTATTTTTCATCATTACTTCTATCATATTATATCATTTTCTCTTATTTCACTAACTTTTATACCAAAAAATTTTACCACTTTTCAAATACACAATAAGTGTATTTAATATGTATATTAATTTTTATTATTTTTGAAGATTGGTAGATATTTTTTAGATTTTTTTTTTTAAACAGCGGCATTTTAAAATCAAGGAAGAAAATGTGCGTGTTGTGCTCTCTGTCTCATTGTCCTCTCTCTCTAAGCTCTCTCATTCTCATCGTTCCTTCTCTCTCTCATCACACACTTCCTTCTATTTGGTACTAGAGTCACGTTTCTATTCTAAGCTCCTCTTACGAATTTGCTGCTTATTTCTTCATTTATAGCTTGTTTTGCTTTTTATTTGAGCTATCTAGGTACAATGGCTTTTTATTACTAAGCTCTGCCATGTGATGTGAGTATGTAATGGAGTCGCCATTATTATAGATCTTCTTCATAAAAAACTCGGAACCTTGATAACTAAATGACCAAGCCAGACTACTCGGTAACTGACAAATTTTCTTTATTTTCTTTGGTTGGAGGGTAAGCAGTATTTGAATTGTAAGACTTTCATTGTGCCAACTAATCTTATTAAAGATAAGAATTTTCAAAGTTCTGAAAGCAATATTTTGGCCGTAAATGTTGAAATTAGTACGTGATTCCTAGGCCAATTTCAATGACAACGCCATCCTCTTCAAGCGCACCTCTCTCAACGGGTGCAACTTGCTACCGAGTCAGTATGACCTGTTTGACCGGACCTAGATTTGAAACCAAGTTTAAATTTTATTTTTGAATTTTTTTTCAAATTAAACCTAGTTTCAAAAAACCCAAAACCAGTATCGGGTTTCCATCAACCCGGTATCAAAACCTGACCTGGTTCAAACCAAATATTTTTTCTAATTTATTAAAATAATTATATTTGTTTATTCATTAAGTATTTCAACTATACTTGTAATACAAGTTATTTTATATAATCATAATCTAATTAAACTGTAAAACATTTATTCTAAAACTTAAATTATATATATATATATTTGTCCATAAAAGTTGAATATATTATATCTATATTAACTTTCTTTGCAAATAATTATAAATATATCAATTCTTTGAATTTATTACATATATACTAATTAACTATAATTATATAAGTCTCACTTTTATTAAATTTTAGATAGTAATTTTATGTAATCTCATTTATCTTTCTTATCTTATTTTTTTATAACATTACCTTGATTGTTATGTATAAATTTATTACGTTAATTATATTTAGAATTATCTTTTAATTAAAAGACCAACTTTCATCAAAACCAAATATAGCACAGGTCATATAAATATATTCACATGTAAATTATTCATGTGCTAATGAAATAATATTTAAAACATGTGTTATCTCTATCATTAATTTTAACTTTTATTGGTTTGATAATAACCTGAATTTCAACCCAAAACCAAGACTGAAACCAACACAAACTCGTTTCGAACCCAGATTCTAATATTAGGGTTAGGATTTAGGTTCATCCAAACCCCGTACAGCTCGACCCGAGTTGCACCCCTACCTCTCTCCTTCCCCCCTTGCAAACTTCTAGTGCGTAAAAAATAGACTGGTTTTTTGTGATAAAAAAGTAGATTGGTTTTATGAAATCACTCATGTGACTACCCCAGTCTCAAATTTCTTTACGCGATCCCTATTCTTTGTTTTTGAAACCACCTTCAAAGCCAATTTTTTTTCAAAAATTAGATGATTCATCCAAACAACAACCCATTAAAGAATACGTCCAAGCTTTTAAGTTTGACTAACACCTGATCCTAGTTGAACAAGATGAAATCTTCATTACTCTTCAAATACAAGAAGATTTTCCATTCATTTAGAGAAAAGAGGACTATACTCACTTGCATTTTGTGGCAGTTAGATTGGCTCTAACTTTTTATGGTATAAAGGCCTTTCGGTTCTCAAGGATTGCTCTTCTGAATTCAAGATTTGCCAATTATCAGCATGCCTACCTTGGAATGGTGCAAACTGCTCTTAATGCATGAATAGTTTTTAAATTCCTAAACTTCAACATGCCTCTCGGCAATCCTTTCCTATTGAAAGCTCTAAAAGTCTAGGTCCAAATTAAAGACATTGAAATGGTTAGTTCACCAATTTATGTTGCTACTTTACATTACCAACTATGTTATCGAGCCCAAAATCATATAATGGACCTAGTTATCCTTGACTAGACAACCAAGACTTAGTGCTCTTTTAAGTTGATTCCTTGAGAATCCTAGTTTGCACCTATGTACCAAAACCATTAACTTAGGAGCAATTAATCTAATTACTCCAAAAAAAATTAGTTACTGCTTATGAACAAGTTTAGAAACCTCCTAAGTCTGTGATGAGGACCAATCCTACCATTACTAGTAACACAGACAATCAGGTTGAAACTATTTTTTTTCAAAAATAGAAACCAGCGAGTCAAAGTATGTCCCTTCCATTTTCCATCTAAAATCAATATGATAGCCTTTTCTCTTTAGCCTTGGTTGAAGATGCTAATCGTATCCTTCCCGATGATGGTTCTCTGATTTATCAAGGTAAAATAGGTAATGGTCATATTTGATATGACCCTTATGATGCACGTGTGATGGCAATCTCTTTAGAGACAGCGATGATGAAGAACCACTTTGGCTAGTTTGGAGAAATTATTCAAACCAACTGTTATAACGATAATATGAAGAAGGAGATCCATCTATTCGACATCTTAACCAGGCATTTGAAAATTTTGGTTATTATGTTACTTACGACCAATTGAAAAAATTATTGAGAACTACTCTTATACTATGCAATACTAGGTGTCAGCCCCAGTCTCCTCCAAGGCCAGGCACACCACCACTTGCTGGATGTTATATGTTCTTATCAGAGGAATATGAGAAGCAATTTCCACCACTAGCTCCATAGTAGGATGCTTCAACCAAGACTTTATATCAATGGAAAATTGTTGATCCTTCTCCCAAAATAAAAGCTACTCCAGCAAAAGCAATAATTAACAGGTTAAACAAAAATTTAATGGTCCAAAATAACACCCTAAAGGCTATTTACAAGTCGCAAAAGGCTTATGCTCAACATTCTACACAAAAATTATAATCATTTGAGGTCCTTATCAAAGAAATCTAGCAAAAGTTGTAAGCAATGGATGATCAGCTTTAATAAGTTGTGCATTCTGTAATATCTTCCTTTTATTTGGGATGTAGTAGCACAGATTAAAAGTATTGAAGCAAACAAGAAGAATTTGGAGATATAACTTTCCACCATCTAAAAGAAAGCTCAACCTGCTGAACAACCACAACTAAAAATTCTATGATTACCATTTCTTGTACCTCTTGTACTAATAATCAAACTCTTACCCTTTCGAAACCCTAGAAAACAAACTTACCAAGCCAATTCCAAACCAATCCCTATTCCATAACAAATATCATTACCTAAAAAAACCTAAAGTTCCAGAAGTCGCTGATCCCTTAAAACCCCATCTATTATTATTTTCTAAAGAAAACAATACTAGAGAAAACACCAATCCGATTTCTTCTTTCCTTCGAGTCGTTGCTTTTAAGACCTTAGAACTAGATGAAACCTTAAGCCAATCCTCACAAGAATCTCAAGAACTCATTCTCATGGCTGATGCTGCTTTGTCATACTAGATGCGAATTGTTGAAGATCCAGATGAAGAAATGAATCAATAACCTGCTAAACCTAATTTACTACTACTCTAAAATATACTTTTGATGATATACCTCTGAAAAAGTGGAAAGATCGAATTCAAGAATCTACTGCTCGCTCAACACTCAGCATGATAGTGAAGTATTGTTCATTGTCAAGACTATCTAAGACTTTATCAATGACTTTCACAGAAGATTGAGATATTGGTACATCGACCTTGCTGAATACAGGCACACTACTTTCAAACAATACGAGTATTTCAACAATTGCCTCAATGAGATCTATATGGAATTTTATGGAAAAGTAAAGCATGCTATAGATAGAGTAAAAAAAATACCTATAGGCCCAATGCGGCTTGTTTAAAAGAAAAGATTTGGAGAAGCATTTTGCAAACATGAGCTAAAGTTATTATCTTCTTAGAGGACTTGATGGTGATGGTGCAAATCTTAAGCAGATATTTCTAAACTCATTACGTTCCCCTCTAAAGAAAGAAACCTAAAAGATCCTTACAACCCAAAAGAAGGCTTGAGTCTGTTTCCCTTGAAAAAATATATGCACAAAGTCTATTTACCCTTGATAGACTTTACAACCAAAAAGAATTTTCTGACACTAGCTAAGCATATGGGAAACAATTAGGAGATAGTTTCTCGCGAAATTTTTTTACCAACAAATGCATTGGAAAGCACAAGTGTGATTGCAAGATGTCTCCTCAAGGTAAAAAATGGAAGAAAAAGTTCAAACTAAAATTTAAGCATGGCAAAATGAAACACTATTGTTTTTTTTTAAAAAAGAAAAATAGAGAAAAGACAACTAATAAGTGCTTCACTTGCAAGAATTAGGACATTTTACAAAAGATTGTCCTAAGAAAATACAAAAGCAAAAAAGCATACAAGTAAGTAGCTCTCCTTGCTCCTGGAGAATTTTTTAGACCTTGAATTTATTCTCTTCGAATAAGACAATCCTTATGTCAATACCATTCTTCTTCTCTTAAAAGAATCAAAAGATGATTCCTCGTCAAACTCCAACACATAGGATATGTTTTCTGTTCTAAATGAACCTTTTGCTACACATACTTGGACCTCTCCTATTGCCCCAATCCTCATATACCTTAAAAAATTAAGAGCACCCCATCAAAATTTCAGCCCTACTCGATATTAGTGCAGCAGCCTGTATAGCCTCCCTAGACTTATTACCAAAACGCTACTAGAAACCATACTATAAGATCTTTTAACCCGCTAATGTAGAAATGTTTAAAGTCAAGTTTATTAGCAAGATAGTCATTATTCAACTCTTTCCAAATCTGAAGGTCCAACATTGACTTATTAGCACCAATGTTACTGATAAACCATTAATCTTTGTGTTAGATATTTTACGACATTATAAACTAAGATGGTCTGCTATAGGCCTTCATTATAGTGATCAAGTCCTTTTATGAAATGTTGCTTTCTCTTATTCTTTGTTGATCCAACAGGACCATTTGAAGTCATTTGGCAAGTAATTCTTCTCACAAGTGCTATAGAGAGTTATAAAAAAGTTTCTCTAAAAATGCGCCAACCAGTTATGGAAGAATCCTAACTTCTTTTGTTTTATCAAAATGCCATTCAAAAGAAATGAGGATATTAATCCTACTCATGTCATTCATAGTAGAATGTCTTTTAACATTATCAAATTACACTTCAAGAATTATAACAACTTCAAAATGAAGGATAGATTGAAGATACTTCTTCCCAATGGGCTTGTCTAAGCCTTTTGTGTCTACAAAAGGGCAGAACATAAAAGAAGTAAACTTTACCTAGTTACAAACTACTAGCCTCTCAATCAATTTTTGACTGACATTAAGTTCCCTCTTCCTCATAAAGGCAATATTTTTTAGCAGTTAAAAAAGCCAAAATATTCTCAAGATTTGCTCTAAAAGCTAGATTTTTGCAGTTAGGTACTCACCCTAAAGATAATCAGAAACTGCCTTTTGTGTTTCAAATAGTCATTACCAATAGATTAGATCAACAACAAATAAAAAGAAAGCAACATTCCGTAAAAGTACTTGATCGCCATAATGGAGGCTTGTAGCAAACAATCTAAGTTTATAATGCTATAAAAATCTAACCCAAGGATTAATGGTTTGCTAGTAACACTAATGCTAAGGGGTTGGTGTTGGACCTTCAGATTTTGAAAGAGTTGGATAATGACCAGCTTGCCAATAAGCTTGACCTCAAACATTTCTTCGTTGAAGGCTCGAAAGACCTTATGGTATGTTTTCAGTAATCTTTTGGTAATATATATGGGGAGACTATGAAGGTTGTTATATCAGTATCGAGTAAGGCTGAAACTTTGAGGGGGGTCTCATATATGAGGGTTGGGGTAATAGGAAAGGTCAAGGTATGTATAACAAGAGGTTCCTTTATAAAGGAAACAAATCTTCTATGCAGGAGCTTGATAAAGAATCATCTTCTGATTCTTTTGGAAGAAGAAGATTAGGGTGTGTTTGGTAATAAGTGAAAATTGTCAAGTTAAAACTTTTCAATCTCCACAACTATCCTATTTTTTAATAATTTCTTCGCATTTTTCTATACAACTACCCTACTTTTCAATCATGTCTACACAACTACCAATACAACTAACCTATCTATTTCAACTTTATCCTATTTATTTCTCATAATTACCCCTATCATATCACATCATTTGGCAACT
This sequence comes from Annona cherimola, assembly GCA_030490835.1. Lineage (NCBI taxonomy): Eukaryota > Viridiplantae > Streptophyta > Magnoliopsida > Magnoliales > Annonaceae > Annona > Annona cherimola. Next base: position 76,338,369 of record CM059975.1, on the reverse strand, counting down.
TCTATTCTTTACAACTTTTCATCAAAAGTTTTATCCATTCCCAAACACACCCTTAGTATTGGGAGAGAGATTGTCTTCTTCAAAGAGAATAGATTCAAGGTCTAAAAATTCTCTAGGAGAAAGAAGAGCTACTTGCTTGTATGGATTTTGCTTTTGTCCTTCTTAGGACAATCTTTTGTAAAATATCTCGATTTTTTGCAAATGAAGCACCTATCAGTTATCTTTCCTTTATTTCTTCTTTTTTGAAAAAATTGATAGTGCGTGCTTCATTTTGTTATGTTAAATTTTTAACTTGAAATTTTTTCTTCCATTTTTTGCCTTGAGGAGACATCTTGCAACCACTTTGGTGCTTCCCAGTGCATTTGATGGTAAGGTCTTTTGTAAGCAATTGTCTCCTAGCCTTTTCTCATATGCTTGGACAATGTTCAAAAATCCCTTTTGGTTGCAAAGTCTATCAAGGTTAATAGACTTTGTGCATATATTTTTCCAAGAAAAACAAACTTTAGGTCTTTTTTTCCCCAAAAGGGGGAAGGTAATGAGTTTAAAACTACCTGCTTAAGATTTACATAATTAGGTCCTCTATGAAGATAATACCTTTAGCTCGTGTTTGCAAAATTCTTCTCTTAATCCTTTCTTTTAAATGAGCAACATTGGGCCTTTATATATTCTACTTTTGTTGTCTTTGTAGCATGCTTTAATTCTCTACAGAATTCCATATAGATATTACTAAGGCAATTGATGAAATGCTCGTGCTGTTTAAAAGTAGTTTGCTTGTATCCGCCAAGGTTGATGTACCATTACATCAATTTTCCTTAGAACACATTGAAAAAGTATGTATAATCTTAGTAATGGACAATCCTTCATGATCATACTAAGTGTTAAGCCAAGCAACAAATTTGTGGATTTGGTTTTTCCACTTTGTCAAAGGTATATCATCAAAAGTGAATTCTATGGTAGTTCTTCATCTGGATTTTCAACAATTGGTATCTAGTATGAAGAAGAAGCATCAACCATGATAATGGGTCCTTGAGATTCTTGTGAGGATTGGCTTAGGGTTTCATTTGTTCTAAGATCTTAAGAGCAACATCTTAAAGGAAAGAAGAAATAGGATTAGGATTTTCAATAGGAAATAATACTAGAGGTGGCTTTGATGATGCTCCTCCAATATCATCAGGGACTTCTAAGACTTTAGGTTCTTTAGGTAATGATGTTTGTTGTGAAATAAGGATTGGTATGGAATTAAGTTGGTAAGTTTGTCTTTTGGGGTTTAGGAAGGGTAAGGTTTCGACTGTTGGTATACGAAATGGTATTTGCCTGATTTTTGGCTGTGACTATTCCTTAGGTTGAGCTTTCTTTTCGATGGCAGCAAGTTGTATCTCAAAATTCTTCTTGTTTGCTTCAATATGCTTAATCTGTTTCATTACATCTTAATAAGAGAAAGATGTCATAGAATGCACAATTTGTCAGGGTGGGCATCCATTGCTTTTAGCTTTTGCAGGATTGATGATGACCATTTTTCTTTTGTAATTGGCCCAATCAAGTTCATGTTCTTATCTACTCAAATTATATCCATATTTCCGCTTCAATTATGACTTCAAGAGGATGAAAAAGGACACATAAGGAGGATGATTGTCTAGTTGGTGTTGAAATTCCTCGGATGAGAGATAAATAATAGGCTTATAAAATCATATAAGTAAGTATTGTTGTTGCCTCAAAATTATCTACTGCTGTCACCATTCAGGAGAGGTAAACCACCATAGGATTTTAAATAGCCATCGTTGCTCTTCTGGCATGGAGTTAATGATATAATTTTGGATGTAAGAGAACAATAAAAATCTACGGAACAAGAATGCTATATGGTATTCCCCAAATAGGTATTAGAAAAGACAAAGGGCTTCTTTGAAAAAAAAATCAAGGTATGACCTCCTTATAGAAAATAAGGAGAGGAAGAAATATTTAGGATGAAAATTTAACCTATGAATGAAATGTCTTAGAACGGGTTCATGTTTGTAAATGTGAAACAAGATTGTTACCCTGATCATGTGGCGGGATTTTTGTATATATTTCATTTAGCGGAATTTTTTTCCATTATATTTCTTTCATCCTTCTTCAAGCAATATCTACTTGAAATTAGCTATATCTATCATTCAAAAACCATCAATTCATTCATAACCTAATAATTCTATATCAGTATAAAGTATTCATCCGTTCTCAGCATACAAGCATTTTCAACTAACCTTTCTCCTATCTCAGTCATATCATATCAATACAAGTCATTCGTGAATATTCGTAACTCAAATAACTTGATCATTTATATCATAAACTTTCATCATCTAACCTTAACATTTGTATATCATATAATTGATACACAGACAACCTTATTTTGATGTTACAAATAATCATGCATTCATAAGCTGAATTTAAATAAAATTTTCAATATAAACACTTATCTGTTCACATCACGCTAGAGATATTTATAACCTGAAACTTCATTATCAATGCGTACATTCATTCATTCACAACATGCAGGTAAATAATATTTAACTTTGCTCCTCCGCTTATGCCTTGTACTTGCTTAGAGTTGGGGAAAACAAAACATGAGTGATAAACCCACTAAGCAAACATTTTTCATTTGTAGGCAAACATTTTTATGAAACCTTTTCATACAAACCTTTTAATGTCCCAATTTTTTGGATTTTTCAAAGGCGAAGCATATGCATTTAAACCTTTCCATGTAAACCTTTTTTCATGAAGACATTTTTATACCGTAAAACATTTTCATGACTCCATTTTGGGGCTTTTTAAAACAAAGCATATGCAAACACGCCTCTATCCATCCTATAGGTGACACTTACCAAGTGATAATCTTTCAATAGGAAAGAACCCTTTCATGTGATAGCACGCGAGCTTTGCGGCTATCCTTAAATTATCTTCCATTTCAGGGAGGGCGCCGCCGGCCTCCTGCCTTTCCTTAGCGACTTGGCCACATGTAGAGGGGCGTCCTAGTCTGCAACCACCTCTACAACGAACCTATTCATCATTTTGGTGCACCATACATTATTCTTAATCACATTGATATACTAGCATGATTTTATAAAATAATAGAGATCTTAGACTGTCTTTTTCAACTTGAAAACTTGGTACAACCATATTATACAAAATAACTCATAAATCAATACAATCGTCGTCTAGTGCCATTCTCAAATTGAGAACTAAGCACATTAAAAAAAAACAATTTGTGAATAGTATTTTAAATTATAGTATTGAGATGACCACCCTTAAATTATTTTAAAATCATTAATATCCAATAGTTTCCAAACATTTCAAAACTCAAGGAATTTCAATACATGTCAAATTTTTAAAAAATCAATGATTTCAAAAATTTTGCTTATTTTTTATAAAACAGTTTTAGAAACCATCATAATAAAGCAATTCTGACATATTTCAATATTTGAGAAGAAACCAACATTTGTAAAAAAAAAAATTTGCAACATTTTCGTTTTTCATTTTTGGGCTTTTCATAAACAAAGGATATATAAACGCATCGTTTCTGATTACTCAACATCATATATCTTATTTCCACAATAATCTTATCTTACTTATATAAAGAAGAGCTTGCATAATCCTTGATCATCATTTTAACAAAATAGAAATTAAATCTTTGTATAAAATCAACTTGTTGGGTTGACCATTCTAAAACCTTTTTAGAAATATCAGTATAAAACATTTTCAAGTCGCTTTACTATTCAAAAAGATTCCAAATATTTCAAAAATATCCTTTTAAAATGCTTTTTTTGCAAATATCGTTTCTCAAGGAATTAAACTTTTTTTTTTCACAAATCAAACTTTCTTTTCCAAAACAAACTTTCTTTTAGAATATACCCATAAGACAATCTTAAAACATTTCAACATTTTTGAAGGGCTTGCTTAGCAATTTTAAAATATTTTCATATTCGAAAAGTAACATTTTTAAAAGTTTTGCTTGCTTACAACATTATTTCATAAAAGAATCAAACTTCTTTATCATAAGAATCCTTTTGAAATAGGATTTTAAATAGCTTGCCTACACATATCATTTCAATAAAGCAATTCACAATTTATCTCAACAATTGAGAATAAAACATCATTTTCAAAAGTGTTGCTTGTTTACTTGTGGGAAGTTCAATTTGTTCCCTTGTCTTTTTCTTTCGTTTTCCTTGATAAGTGAAAATAATCATCTTATATACTTGCATATCATTCTATACTTGCATACTTTGCCTTTTATTTAATCTATGTTCATATATCATTTGTTCACAATCCTTACATGATCTCAATCTATATGTGACTCATAACATGTTTGCCTTAATTATTTCTTTCTCGGAGATGAACATCATTATCTCTTTAAGTTATATATTTTCATTTTTCTCAATAATTAACCATTCTTTTTTATGCGCACCAAGTGCTTGTCGTTAAGAGCACTGTGATCACCAGTTTAATTAAAATTAACCGAAACACATTAAAGCTACCACTATACGAGTGATAGTGTAGAATAACGGTGAGTCGGGTCGAATCCACAGAGAGGCTATATAATTTTGAATTATTTTAAGGCAAAATAAAAGAGAAAAGTGAAAGAGGGTATAGAGAAGAGAAAGAAAGAAATTAGATATAAGGGAAAAGAAATTAGAAAAAAATTAGAGATGGAAGAAAAGAGAATTATAAAGAGAGAGAAAGAAGAACGAGAAAGCAGATAAAGAAGAGAGAGAAAGAGACAGAGAAAAGAAAGGAGAAATTGCAATTAACTAAAAATTAAATCTAAACTAGGACAGTAATTAAAAGACTACAGAAGTAAAATTTTAATCTACGAAAACAGAAATGAAAATTGCATTAAATTTAATTTGAAAATTACAATGCATAAAGCGGTAAATCTAGGCTAAATATTACAAATTTAAAATTAACAACTACAAAGCATTAAAGAAAAAAAACTATAATTAACAGAAAATTTATTTACCCCAATTCTTGCTCGAAAAACCACTCTTTTGAGAAGCAATCCAAGCTCCTGGAGCTTTTTCCACTTGGCAAAGGTCCCACCTAAATGGGCCCCACTTCAAGTGATGGGAGAGGTGTTGTTTTTTGGGATGAGTGGAAGGTCCCTTTTATAGATGTGTGAGGGGCCCTCCCTTCAACGTGCAATCCGATGTGGGATTTTCGCATTGCCATATTGCCCTGCTATTTGCGTTCTGCTGCTTCTGTGTTTTTGCAGACTACCATTCAGGGTTGGGTCGTTGTTTGGAAGGTAATTGCCTGGCTCATTTGCAGCTGTGGAAATCAATGGGGTGGATTTTTGAATTAATTGGCTGCTGGAATTGGTTCGTTTAAAAACAGAGGGCCACTGATTCTTCTCATGAACGAGATGGTTGCCGGATTTCTATTTTGCTGTTAGAATCAAGGCTGGCTAAAAGAAAGGGAAGTTACAAATGTATGTTGCCGCTTCAACTTGAAATAACAGAACTTGAGGATAGCGGCTGCCGTGATGGGTTTTGCTGTTAGAAGGGCCGCTCGATCTTTTGAGCTCGCTGCTATGGAAGTGGGGGTAATTTTCAATTGGGGCTGATTTTTATTGCTGCCGGAATTGCTGAAATTAAAAGGGCACGGGCAGTTCTTGCTCTTTGCTTGGATTTTCGATTGCTGTCATGGCGTGGCTAAATGCTTCGACGGCCGGTAACTGAAGATACCGAGGCAGGTTTTGTAGATGGCAAGCAGAGATTGATGGCTTGCTCGGTAATTTCTTCAGTAAAGCCATGGCTGCTCCTCTGCTCGGATTGTGCGGACAGATGGCTGGGTAAGGGCAGCAGTTGGATTTTTAATGAACGATGGCTGTTGGTTTTGCTGTTGCCCAAATCGAGCAGGTGCAAGGCTTGGTTTGGAACAGATGCCGGCTTGGATGAAGGTCGGATGGTGATCTTATTAAGATCGCCGAGCCAAAACGGGCAGAAAATCCGTCACAGACAATGAAGTCGGCAGAAAAGAGAATACGGGGCGCCAAACATGCATCAACGACGGTCTTTGGAAACCTCCTGTCTGGCGGAATGATCTGACGCTGCCCTGAAAATCCAAAGACGAACCATATTAGACAGGAATGGGATAGATCAGACAAGAAGACATTGGAGATGAGCACGTGGCGATGTTGGAGCAGAATTCGACGGTGAGCCACTCCAAAAGAAGATCGGTGACGTGGCTAGCAAGGACTAGACGGCGCCATTGCTGCTACGCTTTTGGGCATGGTGGAGCACCGAACCAAGCTGGGTTCATGCCCAGGTGGTGCACGGTTGTTCGGTGTACCCGCAGGATATTTAAACACAAATTTAGATATTAATTCTTGGCTAAATAATTTCGATAACATCATATATCTTCTTAATTTAATTTTTGGCTTCTTTGGTATTCATTTTATCAATTAATTTATTTTATCTAAAATTATTCTACTTCATTCCCCATATTTTAAAATATAGTTGTAGTTATATAAGTGTGATTTTCCCAATTAAATACTTTTATAAATTTGCCCAAATTATATTAACAGGATAATACATATTTCAATGTTAAAATCTTCTAGCTTATTGGTTCATAATTTTATATTTTCAAAAAAATATTGCCAAATGACCCGTATTATAGCAAAATTAAAGATTTTATGAAAAATGTAATGTTTACAAAATTTTACATAAAATCTGCCTTTAATTAACATTTTACGCTCAAAAAGTGGGAATTTAATATTAAATTACCTGAAAATTTTTAGACTTATCACTTTTCTCTCAATACCCTAATCTAGGGCATTTTCTCTTTTCAGTTATTCAAGGTACTTACTTAAAATTATAATAAGCTAAGTTCAAGTAAGGTTTCCCAATATACATTTATTTTTCTAACAATCACATATACATATTTATATAGACTTAATGATTGATCATCCATTCCTTCCACACTTAAGTATATAATTTGCAGCTCTTCTAATCATTCAAGGCTTTCATTCTTAATCTATAACCAGTCAATATACTTAAAATTTTGGAAATTCAAATTCATTTTTTTAAAAAACAACCCTAGACATATATACGTTGGTTTTAAATCCTTTTTAAAATTGCACTTTTAGCATACCTATGGGGCAAATTATCAATTGACAACTCTTGTAATCATTCCAAGGGTTAATATACACACTTTTTAATTTAAATTTCCATAAATTTTTTGGAATTAATTTTCATTTTGTAAACAGCCCTATATACTATTGTTTCCATTGAATTTCACTTTCAAAGTTATATCTTAACAATATTTTCATAGAATGTCACCTATTCTCTATTCTTGTAATCCTTTCAAGGACTTGTTTAAGATCTAAACAAGTTAAATTCTTTTCCAAATTTGTGAATTTAATTACCCTTTTCAAAATAGTTTCATATATTCTTATTTTTCTTAAGTTTTACCCTTCATAATTCCACCTTAATCATACATACATGTTACCCCATAAACCCACAACTCTTAGGGTTATTTTATGTACTTGTTTATACTTTTTAACAAGTAATATTCAGACCAGAATTTCTGGAATTTAACTCCATTTCCAAAACAGCTACTTATATTCTGATTTCTACTACGTTTCACTTCTTACAATTCCACTTTAACCATATGCATATATAGGGTTATTAATCAACAACCCTTGTGGTCATTTAAGGGCTTGTGTAAAGCTTTTAACAAGTTAAATTCCAATGAATTTTCTGAAACTTACAATAACATCCCTATTTAATCTCATTTTTGCTAGTTTTACTTTTACACTTCACCTTAATGATACCCACATGATTACAAATTATCAACTACTCTTGTGATCTTTTCAAGGCTTGTTTACCACCTTTATTAAGCTAAATTCAATCCAAAATTTTTGGGATTTACTTTCCTTTTCAAAACAGCTCCTTATGTACTTAAATTCATCAAGTTTCAGTTCACTAATTGCATCTTAACTCGACATAAATGCTAAATCCTTAATCACTAACTCTTGATTTTGAATTTCAACATATATCTTTTGTTTAATCATGGGATTAACATATTTAAACAGAATTTTATTTCCATCATACCTAGTCTTAGGCGTTCCATACATATAAGCATATATATGTAAATCATTTCATACTTGTAAGCATTAACACATAAGCTATATAAGAGTTTTGTTTGCTTAATCATTCATTAAGCATGTAAGGAACTAAAAAATCATAATGTAACTATTTATAATTCATCATAATATTGGACATCCATGTCATATTTGAATTTTCTCTTTTTCCTTCTTCACATGCTATTGGATGTCACCCCCTTATCATATATGCATAGGATAAAATTTAAATGTTCAAATCTTGATAATGTTAAGGGCATCTCATACCTGAAATTTGGAAGGAGAAATCCCTTCTTTGGGTGCTGTTTGGACGTCCCCACCTGGCTACCCTTCTTCTCTTTTTTTTATTCTTAAGTTTTCCTCTCCTAGCACGTTGAAACATCTGACCTTGTTGTTGTTTTGTTCCTTATATAGCCACTAGATTTTTCCCTATGATGCCACCTCATATCCATATTCTACTTCAATTGTGACTTCAGAAGGATGAAAAAGGACACCATAAGGAGGATGATTGGCTGGTTGGCATTGAAATTCCTTAGATGAGAGATAAACAATAGGCTTAAAATTAGATGAGTAAATATTGTCCTTTTCTCAAAGTAATTTGTTGTTGCCACCATTCAAGAGAGGCAAACCACCGTAGGAGTTAATAGCTGCTATTGCTCTTTCAGTAATTAAAATGCCACTTTTTTTAAAAAATTCAAACAAATATCTACAAATCTTAAAAATGGAAAAACTTGATATATATGTTAAATATACTTAGATTAATAATTGTATTAAAAAATTTTCAGAAAATAAAAATATATTAAATACACTTGAGTACATCGAGGCTAAGTGCACCAATCGCACTCGGATGCATTTAGCCTCACACCAAATATATATGGGTTGAATGAGATGGTATGAAAATGCAAGAAAATAAAAGGAAGATGAGAGCCTAGCAAATAATACCGATTGTCAGCCTTATCGATGTAGAGAGAGAAATTAAGATAAAAGAAACATTTTCAATTAAAAATAACTCTTTGTTTGAAAAATGTGGTTACTTGCATGGTCAAATATATACACCTTTAAATTTTTTTTGGGCTTCCATACAACATATATTCCATTAAAAAAAGATTTTCTTGAATTTCTTCTGTGCACACATGCAGTAAGTGGACACAAACATTGGGGGCCATTGTCTAATTGATTGGACCTTCGGGGCAATAAATGGCTCAGCAATCATGCAAGCAGATGATGATATGCTAACCTCCTCAATAATATGAATTTAGTTCGCGAGGTATACCCATCTATATCAGTGTATGACAACATTGTTGGATTATATGGACAACCAGCCTTATTGAAATGAGTCTGTTCCATCTCAAAATGGTTAGCAAGCCTGTTCCCAACAAACCTAATTTAATTGTAAGTTGATAATAGAATATATTATCTGATTATTATAAAATTCAAAATAAATAAAAAATTAATCATGAAAATGATCCGTGGCGGAATAACATTGAGAAATACAATTCCATTGATATCCTAGCTATTCAAGCGTCTTGGATGATTTAGAATATACTTAAATTTTCATTGAAATTCTTATTTAGCAATGAAATATATTAAATCACTTTTGCGACAGATCTTTAGTAATAAATTGACGACAAACCTGTCTAATTGCTACAATTATTTATCAACGAAATTTATTTCTTTCGATTGGTATATTATACATGTAACAATTGATATTACAATCAAGCACTTTTGCTACTCTCACACTATAGAAGGAATTTTTTATAAATATCTCCATCATCCACGAGGGGGAACTTCCAAAAAAAATAACTTTCATAAGGCAAGACTTGAACATCTGACCTCTTGTTTCTGCATCATGGGTGTTAAACGAAAATTTTAAATGCATAGCCACAATAATCACTGACCGATTGGTCCATCACCATCGACCCATGATCATCGATGGATAAGCCATTAATACTCTGGGAAAAAAGAGATGGCCTTGTCGTGCAAGCACTGCATCATTCCGTTGCCAAGCCGATCCCTTTCACAAATAAAATCAGGCCAGATACACCTACATATAATTAAGCACATCTTAATTACAAGGACACATGTAAAGCTCTGCTCGGGCTGATGTTGATATGCATGATAAATACAAGGCTAGTACTATTGGCTCTTTGTGATCATGAATTGAAACGCCCCATATATTTTCTTGCCACGTTGATGCATGAATTCAAAAGCCAGTCACACTTGGCACGATCGAGACTATGAAGAAAACTAGCCTTTTGATGCACATTTTGTCCACATCTTGCAACCTTTATTTTGTCCACACACTACCCTTCGGAGACTATGATCGTGAAGAAAAAAGTTGCATGGAAAAGAAAAAGTTAGGAAAATTCAAGAAGGTAAAGGGAGTGATGAGCGGAAACAAAAAGAAGGGTAATAAAATAGGTAAAACAGCTGTGGTTAAGATATGTGAAAAAATTTAAAATATGAATAATAAAAAAATAACACAATTGACTGTCAAGACGTGTGAAAAAGATAAAAAAATAATGGAAAATTTTGAACACTTGTTTTTCCTGCTACCAATCGCAGCTGAAAGGCTGTTTGTTTATGAAATTTATTTGCAAAATTTTATAATTAATAAGAAATACTCAATGTTATTGTACAATTGAAGATTTTAGTATGCCACCTCTTATGTTGAGCTGTTTATTTGCACCTAGATGAAAAATTAAAATCTAATCTACTCAACTCAATTCTAATAATTTGTTCACATGGTTTCATCCGAATAAAAAACGTATGTGACCCTTATATAAAAAAAGCATAGCACTATAATAGTTTTGTTTTGTATATCAATTTCAAACGGTGTAAATATCATTCCTAAGTGGATAAATAATTTTATAAATTATCATTACATTCTAATTTTATAATTTTGAGTAGATTTAATCTTTTTTATAATGCATACATAGCTATACACTGTACACATTTCAAATCAATATAGCCCACCCTAAAAGAATTGATTGAAATGACTTTTGTGTAATATTAAAGCAAATGGTTCTAAATAAAAAAGAATGGATAAGATTTTAATTTCGCATATGATAAGATTAAGTAAGACTTACATATCTATACAAAAATAAAATAATATTTTTTGGCTAAAATGTTTACCTGCGCCCATATATTTTCACACCAACTTATGGGATTTGGGGGAGCTAGAATTTTCACGCAGCCACATGATTAACAATTCGCCGGGGTGTGAAACGCATGGATGGTGTGTTATAGTCCTATGTCATTGTCATCATGATGGAGAATGAGAAGCCTGTCCAGGACCTAGCTTCTACTGATGGAGGCCGCCTAACTTGTCCTTGTATTATAAGGTTCAGATTATCAATATAAAGTAAGGTCCCACCACCAACATAGCTACTCACCAGCTGAGCTTGGTTGACTCTTTTTATGATATATGGATATGGATGGATGGTGGGGACAATCCCAAGCCTCGATTGAAAATGACAACTTCTATCAAAGATTCCTTGGAAGAATAAGACCATCATATGTCCATTGCTTTTTGTTCATGACTCTAAGCTCCACGCTTGAGTACTCCACATTTTTAAGGCCAAAATTCAAGTGTGTTGAATTCAGCATCAGATCACTTCACAAAGATGAAGTTAATTTCACTATGGTATAGGATACGTTTTACCTTTATTTGCATAAAAGACTTAGGTAAGCTAAGCTTTATACTAGTATATATGTGGAACAGACCCATATGGATATCTGCTCCCTACTTAAGTTTTAAATGCGGTAGTTGATTATTTAATATTAGTGGAATTTGATAAAGTACTAATGAAAAGGATACACTTACAATTTCATAAGAACTTTAATGGTATATTTGCTAACTTGTCAAACTAATATATACGCCTGCAATAAGGGTCTATGGTCTGACTTTGCAGTTGTATAAATATGCAGAAAACCCTTACTTATTAGAGTTGTTTTCCCTTTTTTCTATTTTCTTACTAATTAAAATTATATTTGTTATAGAATGTTTGAGTAATTTCATTCTTGGTCATTTTTATAAATCACTGTATGATGGTAATCAATTGATTTTGCTGTGTATATATATTAAATTTTTCATTGCTATTGTTGCTTAAGCTAATTAAACTTAGAAAGGAAGAGACCAGTTCTCAATATAAGTAGGGAAAGATCAAACTTGAACTGAATTAATATAGCTAGTTATGAGTAAAACAAGGTAGGCTTTATAAAATAAGAGTCATAAAAGAATCAATCAAGAGTCAAATTCATCTAAGAGAGTATACTTTAGGGGTGCTGGGGTAGCATACAGAAGTATTGAAATGAGACAAAGAAATTGGATGATGAGAGGTTAGAAATGTGATGAAGAAATTAGACAATGGAAGGTTAGGTATTGACAAATAAGAAATTAAATTAAAAATAGAAAAATGATATGAAAAATGTGAAAAATATGTAATTATATATTAAACATAAAAATATCACTAAAATAAGAAAAAATGTTAAAATAAAAAAAATTTCCTCTCCTTCGTATCTCATTCAGTCCCTTCGAATGCTCCACAGCAAGCTCTTAGTTCTACACAATTCAGAAAATCGACGAGATTTTTCTTTCGGAAACGGTCACTGTGAACTTTTTTTTTTTTTTTTTTTTTGCCTTTTAGTGGGATGTCATTACTACTGACAAGCGAATTTCGTGGCTCTGTATTCAATCTTCATGTCTTATCTTTAATAGAAAATTTTGGGGCTACGGCTATGTCAGCTATAGACCTGACTGACAGATTAATTGAATTACCTGAATATTGCATTTGAAAAGGCTTGATTTGACAAGTGTTGCTAATTATTGTTCTACTTTTTTCTACGGTTGTTTGCAATTTCAATGCTTAATTAGTTAACTTTATTTCCATTTACAGTAACTGTATTTTTTTATTGTCCAAATTCCTTTTAATTCCTTTCATGCGTGATGCATTCCAAAGTCGCCCGCCAATTGCATGCAGGTAGCATATGTACGAACTATAATTGATACATTTTTAATTTAAAGCTAAAGATATGTTTGGAAAGTGATAAAACTTTTAAATGAAAAAATTTTACAGTAAAATTTTTTTTAAATAGGAAAATAATGAGATATAATAGAGGTAATTAATGTTGGGGAATAAAAAGAATAAAATTAAAATAGATAAATTAATTTATATGGATAGTTGTGTAGAAACAATTTACAATTAGGGTAATTATATAGAAAAATGTGAATAAATAATAAAAAATAAGATAGGTATGGAGAATAAAAAGTTTTAAATTAAATAATTTTGAGGGTATTTTGCATTTTAAACCCTCTAATTTTACCTATTTTCATTTTAAACTCTGAAGTTTAGCCGTTTGCATTTTAAATCCTAAAAACTTTGGTTCTTTTGCATTTTAATTCTTGACTCATGATAGCGTTAAAAACTATCGTTAATTCATGCAAAATGACTTAAATGCCCTCCAATATTTTTTTATAAAACTCAAATTTATATTAAAGGTGAAGATGTTGTTGGAGTCTTTAACAATAAAACAGAGACAACCTAATAGTCAAGCTTAAAATGTAAACGAATTTCTTTTTTCAAATATTGGAGGGTATTTATGTTATTTTACATGAATTAACGGTAATTTTTAAGGCCATTATGAGTCAAGGTTTAAAATACAAAAGAACCAAAATTTTCATTGTTTAAAATGCAAGCGACCAAACTGTGGGGTTTAAAACGTAAATAGGCAAAGTTGAATGATTTAAAATGCGAAAACCTTAATTTTGATGCGAAAAGTTTTTAGTTTATATGAATGAAAACCCACCTCACGGGATTATTCAATCCTTGACTCATAGTGCCTCAAGGGGCAGCCTCATGACCAACCTAGCTAGCTCTCAATTGGAAAGTAACTCTTTTTTTAATAAGAAATAATTTCTTATTCAGTAATTAACATATTATCTTTATAATTATCTTATTTTCTATTATTAATTGTATAATTTTCACATGTTTTAGTATAATCACTGATATATTTTCGCAAACTCGTCCGGGCCTAGCTATTGCATCATGTGGAACAACCCATTGAGTCTCTCGAAGCTTGGGATTCTTGGACGTCCTCCTGTTTACTTGGCGTCGTTGCATATGTCTCTATTGACAGTCCGCGTGGCCCAAAAGAGCAAAACCAAGCTAAGACGTATGATTAGCTAATGACCACATCAAGTAACCTTCTGGACATCGTTAGTGTATGATACTCGACCAACTGCTCAACGATGCATGCCCTTGTGTCATCAATTGACTGAAGCTGCTCGTTATTACTGAAGAACTGCCTTAGAGCTTGTAACAAATCAGAACCGGCAATGATTATTGTCTTGGCTAAAGAGTTTACAAGAGAATAAATTAGAAGAAGCACGTTTAGTAACATGCATTTTGGTGGGATTTTGGGATGGCAAGGAAAGTAAGAAAAAAAAAATTTAAAATTATGTAAATTAAATGATGAGAAACGATAAAGTTGGAATAAATAGATTAATTGTAAAAAAAATTTTGTAGTATAGTTGTATAAGGATAAGTTGAAAAAAATAAGATTATTAAATAATTAAATCATTTTATGGAAGAATGCGTAGGAGCAGTAGACCATAAAAAAATATGAAAGTGAGACTATCTAAATTTGAGATATTATAGAAAGGGTAACATAATTAATCAATCCATCTCATCTTTTGTACTGTTATTTGTTATTCTGAGATTCTGCATTTGCCTTCTTTGAGACTCTTATTGTATTTTCTCTTATTGGATATTGATTTTCTCTTCCTATGTTTTTTGGAAGACCTTGGAGTTTGGTTTCCGAGACTTCATTTTTCAAGTAAATTTCTGTGTAGTTAGACATTTTTCTCATTTGTTCGCCATCAACCCTTTCCAACCCTCAACGTTTATATTATCTATTTTATTTTATTTTATCTTCGCTCTTAATAATTATCCCTATTATATCATATCATATTCGCTACTTAAAATTTTTTCCTATAATATTTTCACTTTTTTTTCCCTCTTACAAAATATAGCCTAATTGGTTTTTAGTGATTTATATAATTATACGACTATCGCGCGATGTTGTTTTGTGTGTGTGTATGTGCATTTGTGCTGTACCGGTCAGACAGCAATGAGTCAATGATATGCATCAATGCGCATAGGCTGATAGAACTTATACAACCAATCTATTCAAACAAACATGGGACCGAAATAAAAGCCATACATATTTCGTCCCATCTATAATGCTCCAGCCAGAACGCTCGTGTATCAGGTCGCCTTCAATCCGAATTAATACGAAGTTGATGTTTAAAATTTTAATCTACCATAGCCCTGCATGAACGATATGACCAGCCAGTCATCTTCACCATTTAAGAGGTCAGACCGACGACATACATCGGTCTATAGGCATTGGCATCTGACAATTCTCTTACACTTTGGATTTATAATTAAGAGTGAGACGGGATTGGGTTAATGAAGCTGATTATATACATTATAATGTATTTTTTAAGTTAAAGTATATTATTTGTTTTTTATTTTTTCTTTATAAACATGTTTTCTTCTATATATTTAATCCATATGCTAAGGTGACGTTTAGGAATGTAAAAATTGTGAGAATTGTGGTATTTGGTGGGAATAAAAAATGGAATATTTTGGAAATTGTGTGATTAATATGAACTAATAGGGGTAAAGTTAAAATAAATATGTTTGTTGGAAGGTAGTTAATAGGGAAAATGATTAGAATATAAGGGTAAAAGTGGAAAAATATGATGATTGATTAATTAATGAGGTGCTTTGAAATCCGTGTCTTCAGCATTTTCCTCCTATGTTCCTGCCTCTTATTCCCAAATGTCTCCTAAGTTTTACTATTTTAAAATACTTTTATATATTTATTATTTTTTTTAAAGTTATCAATTTCAAGGGCACTTAAGTCGTTTTTACCCCTTAGAAAACTTGATTTTTAAAATTAAAATTAAATATATAAAGTTATTGTAAAATTGCAAAACTTTGCATATGGATTAAATACTTTTAGAAAAATATATATATTAACGTAGATTATAATGTATACAATGGGGTTACTCCTTTTCGCTGAGATTTTTGAATTTTGTGGTTCTTAATTAATAAGGAGAAATTCAACAAATATTCACGTTGCGAAAAACCGTAACAGGCAGCGTCTTCGGAGCAGTGGTGTAGGCTAGGTGACAAGAAAGCTAGGCTAATTGGAGCATAAGAGCCTTTTTGTCATGACATTAGAATTACTGCATAATTTAAGAGGAAAGCTTTAATTTGGAGCTTACTACCATCCTATCTTTATGATTTTTACAGCAAAAGTTTTGTGCAGAAGTCATTAACCGGGCCAAACGATCTGTAAAATGCGAAAAACAGTGCTAAATGGACCCTACGTATGTTTTAACAAATATTATAGATAGTGTATATAATTGAGCTTGCGATATAGAAGTGAATTTAAATAAAAATATATATATAATACGAAAATGAAAAATACGAGTCTGTAATTTCTAGAAAAAATTGTAGAACAAACCAAAAATAGAGAAAATGCAACATAGGATGCAATTTCTACAAAATAAATGTAAAAAAATGTTTTCATAGAAAAAAGTTTAAAAAATGTAGCATAGATCGAATGTGCAACTAATAAAACATAAAAGAGATAAATAAGATAAGAGTGTAATTTGTAACCATAAAAAGTAATAAAAAGCAAAGCATACAATGAGTAGCAAATTTATTAATTAGGGATTATTGGTGGAAAAGATAGGAATGATAATTGAAGGGTTAGGCAAAGAATATTAAAAAAAAAGAATATGGATGCATTGTTTATGTTATTTCGTTAGTTTGAAAATGAATTGAGGATGTTATAAAAAGAAAATTAAGATTTAAATGTTTAGCCTCTCCAAAAAAAATTATAAATATTAACAATGAAAATGGCCATTTAATATTTCTTTTATGAATATTTTTAATTCGGATCCTACCCTAGTGTAAAGTTTTTTGTATAACATTGTATGCTGTAACAAATTTCGGCTAATTTTTTAGATGCTTACAATATTTGGTTGCATTAGATATTTTTGGCTAAAATCAATTATTTATTTTGATGAAAAGGAAACACCCTATCCGCGCTCCCTAGCAATTTGGGAGGGAGATTGGATAGGATGATCCGAGCAATTTATTGCCAAAAAATTATCTATATAGATTTTTTCACATATAACATGGGGGGGGGGGTTGTCCCACCACACCTGTTGATCCACAAAAGAAACAGAAATAAAATCGGCCAGCGCATGAGCAACAGTATTCCCTTGCCTAAGAACATGATGCATGAAGACGATATTTGAAGATGAGAGAATAGCCTTGATCTCATCGATCACCAAACTAGCCTGGGAGGAGATGGGGCCATCCATAGATAGAAAATGGACGAGGAGAAGGTAATCAGATTCGATTTGGAATTTTGCAAGGTTGAGCTCAAGTCCCCATCTTGCTCATAAGAGATAGGCATGTGCCTCCAAGAGTAAAGGCTCCATCGAGCCACATTGTCGCCATCCTTTAGCAGCAATAAAAGAACCCTTGGAATCCCGGATAACCGCTGCAAAGCCCATAAATGAAGTCCGATCAATAATACGGGCATCAACATTCATTTTGAGAGATCCATCCGGTGGTTTGGTCCATCTGGGGACAAGTGGTCGATCAATCGCGCCCCCGAGGATGAGGGGGCAGCCCTGCGGTGCTGCTCCATATAGCCTTGCACCAATCAAACGTTTTGGAGAAGTCTGGTGGAGTCCCCTCAGCCTTAAGTGTATTTCGCAAGAACCAAATCCTCCAACAGTAGAGAATGAAGAAGGCGAGGTTGTTTGACATATGGCGAGACACTAAGGAAGTAATAATCTCCTGAACAGTGGCAAAAGGAGAGGTACTTCTTGCGGCCCTCAGACAGATCCCCCCGGTAAGATCACACTCTGAGAATAAATGGTTGGTATCCTCAAGACCTGATCTACAAAAGAGGCACACGGGATCGACGTCAATGCCCCTGTACCGCAAGTTTAGAAAAGTCAGGAGTCCATTTTTGAACAGTCTACAGCCAAAAATGATGATTTTTGATGGTAGCTTTGTTCGCCAGATTGCCCTGTAGACAGAGGATTGGGGGGAGCAGCCAAATCCCGAGCAGAGCACCCTGTAAGCTGACTTAACAGTGTAGGCACCATGAGGCTCATACCTCCAAAACCTCTGATCCTCATGTGCAGAAAGCGGGAGGGGAATGTGACTGATCGTCTGCCACCCAATGTCTCACACGGCCGCCACAATGTGCTCCTTAATCCATGAGCGTGAGGCCCCGTTGTTGAAATGGCTCACTTTGACGTTGTCCGGGATTGATGATGGGAGGGGCCCCGCCTTAGGAACCATATTGTCCAGCCACGTATCCTTAAAAAATTGCACCCGCATCCAGTTGCCAATCCGCCACTTGCATCCAAAACGAATCGCATCTCTAGCCTTCAGGATGCTCCTCCATGTGAATGAATCTGAGGGTTTTGCGTGACATCTCCAAATATCGTCATTCGGAAAATATCTTGCTTTAAGGACCTCATAGCACAATGAGTTAGTGTGAGTATTGAGCCGCCAGACCTGCTTTGCAAGGAGAGCATAATTGAATGTGTTTAGGTCCCGAAAGCCCAGCCCGCCTGAGAACTTTGTTTTGCACATATCCTTCCATGCCACCCAGCTCATCTTGCGCTTACCTCCTTGTTCGCCTCACCAGAACCTGCTTAGCATCCCATTAAGTTCCGAATAGAAAGATTTCTGTAGGAGGAAGATGCTCATCGTATATGTCGGAATCGCTTGTGCAACCGCCTTAATGAGAGTCTCTTTACTGCCCCAGGAGAGCAACCTACCCTTCCATCCTTGAACTTTCCTCCACACCCGCTCCTTCAAGCCCCTAAACATCATTCGCTTTGACCTCCCCAACTAGGCAGGTAGTCCCAAATAATTTTGAATTTCGTGGCCTGTGGATCCCAATAAAGAATTAATATGCTCCCGAGAACCCAAGTCGGTGTTGGAGCTAAAGAAAACAGCTATCTTGTCCACATTGACAACCTGCCCAGAAGACTCCGAGTATTAGCGGATGAGTGCCAATAAGTTTGTGACGTCCAGAGAAGAAGCCCGCAAAAAGATAATGACATCGTTCGCGAACAATAAATGAGTGAGTATGGGCCCCTGGGGATTGATTTTGATTCCATGCATGCAGGAGCATGCAACCGCATTGGTAATTAGAGCAGAAAGCCCTTCAGCACACAAAATAAATAGGTAAGGGGATAGCGGGTCCCCTTGCCTTAAGCCTCTCTAAGGTTGGAAATACCTTGATTTAAAACCATTGACGTTCACCCGGTACGTCACAGAGGAGACACAACATAAGATCCAGTTAATCCATCGCGGGTAGAAATTCATTGCTTCCATAATCTGATGGAGGAATATCCACTCGACCCTATCATATGCCTTAGACATGTTCAGCTTTATTGTCATTTCCTTTCTTTTCCGCCCTTGTCTCCTACGAAGATAATGGATGGCTTCATAGGCCACTAGCATATTATCAGTGATAAGCTGACTCGGGACAAAAGTGCTTTTGGTGCTCACTGATGACCTCATGAAGGCACAGCTTGAGCCTGTTTGCCAGAACCTTTGCCAAAATCTTGTAAGCCACATTACAGAGATTGATGGGGCGAAAATGAGACAACTCCTAGG
This sequence comes from Annona cherimola, assembly GCA_030490835.1. Lineage (NCBI taxonomy): Eukaryota > Viridiplantae > Streptophyta > Magnoliopsida > Magnoliales > Annonaceae > Annona > Annona cherimola. The sequence continues at coordinate 76,318,524 of CM059975.1, read as the reverse complement.
CACCAGCCTTCTTCGGTATCAAAACCAGTGTAGTGGAGTTCACTGATCAAAGTTGGGTAGCCTGAACAACGGGATTTGTCTCCTCCGTGAACATTATGCATCAAAGAAAAATCTCCTGGCCCACCGTATTCCAATATTTCTGGAAGAAGCCAGCGAACATCCCGTCCGGTCCAGGAGCCTTTGTAGGACTCATCTCTTTCACTGCATTTGCCACTTCCGCAAAAACCAAAGGTTTTGTGAAGTTGTGCCTTTGTTGGTTGGATAATCTTTGGGAGATCAGACTTTAAACCCAGGAAGCATCCGAGGGCCCCGAGGAAGAGAATACCCTCTGAAAATGTTCCATTGTTAATTCTAGCAATCGGTCTTGATCATGAACCCATTGCCCATTTTCGTCTCGTAGCGCTTCAATGAAATTGGACCTTCTTCGGTTAGAGGCCATACGATGAAAGAATCCAGTGTTTTTGTCACCTGCATGAAGCCAATGAGTTTTTGCACGCTGTCGCCATAATTGTTCCTCATCATGAAGTAAGAGATTAATTCTGAAATTTGTCTGCTGAATAGCTTCATCTCTTAGATCAGTGGGGTTTTGGGTCATGAGGGACTCAAGTTCCATTTGGTTCCTGTCAATTTCCCGCCGTAAATTTCCTCTCTTCGACCTGTTCCACCTAGTTAACGCTTTATTGCATTCCTTAATCTTCCAACCAAGTAGATCAGTAGGGGCCAAAACAGTAGTAGGTGCGGAGCCCCGAATTTGGTTTACAATGCTATGTGTTTCCTTGTCTCTTGCCCAAAAAAGTTCATATCGGCATTCTCTAGGGGGTCTTCGCTTGCTCCTCCTCGGGTCCAAGACCATCAGTATTGGGCAATGGTCCGATGTGGCAACGAATAGGTGGAGGAGTTTGGCCATAGGATAGAATGATGTCCAATTTGGCGTCGCTAGTCCCCTATCCAACCGAGCTTCCACCCAATGAGGTCCTCTTCTATTGTTTCTCCAAGTCATAGGCTGTCCAACAAATCCTAAATCCATTAAGTTGCAGCTATCCAAAGTATCACAAAAAAGATCCATCTAAGCCTGAGAGCGCGTCCTCTGACTAAAGTATTCAGTGGGTCCCATAACTTCGTTAAAATCCCTCATGACTAGCCACGTAGAGCTTAGCCCGCCCTTCAGTTGCTCCAAAATATGCCAACTTTGATACCGCTTGTGTGCCTCCGGATGACCGTAAAAACTTGTGAAAAGTCATTCCAAAAATTCCGCATGGATGTGGTGAACAGAGAAACTGAGAATGTTTGCAGGTTGAGCTTTATTCCATAGGAGAGCTAGTACTCCTCTTCTTGCTTCCGACTCCACCGCAAAGCAGCAATCAAAATTCAGCTTATGTCTAATCCCCTCCATTTCCTTTGCTGAGCATTTTATTTCACTGAGGAAGATTAAAATGAGATCTTGTTTCCTGACCAAGTCGAAAAGGCATCAAATTGCACGTGGGTTCCCAAGCCCGCGACAATTCCAAGCTAAAAGTGCCATGTTACATGAGGTGGGGCTGAGGATGTCCCTCGGCCACCACCTCCTTCTCATTAAATGATGCACCCGTTTTCAACTGCTTCTTGTTGTATTGTTTCTCCTCAAATTCACCACTCTGTCTTCTCTTTCTGCCATTAACCGGATGACTATCCAAAGGCCAGCTACTATCATCCGCCTCCATGCCCCTTGCCTTCCTTTTCCATCTTCCTTTTGGCTTTATAGTTATCTCATCATTCAGACACTGCTCGTAATTGGTTGGTGCATGGAAAAGATGGACATTGTTGTAGATTTCATTTGCCGGGACCATTTGAGTAGTGGTTATTGCTTTGGCATCACGACATTCCAGAAGAGATGGGTCGTGACCCTTGTGAGACAGTGGAGCATCCACAGCATGGCAGCACAAGACCGACAGTCCACCATGGCGAGCATTCTTGTTGGTCCCGAGTTGATGGCAAAACCTAAGAGGGGAGGGGTGAATTGGGTATTTAAAAAATTATATCTTAAACGGAAGCTTATCCCCTGATTAATCCAGTCCCCTTAATGAAGAAACGAAATGGAAAGCAATGTAAATAGCAGAAGTATAAATCAAGCACACAGGATTTTTATAGTGGTTCGGGCAACCTCCCTACTACACTCTTCCAAGCTCACACTCCTTGTGACTTGGGTTCCACTATTGTATTCTCTCAATACAATTAGAGTCACTGCTCTCTTCTAGATTCCAGCTCTAGGTGGCATCAACAAAACACAGCACAAGTAGGTGATGAGTCACACTCCAATCACACACTACTTTGCTTACACTTGATCTTAGTTCCTCAAACTAAATCAAGTTTAACAAATACAACAGAAACAGTAAGAAAACTACACTTTACAGATGTGTAGAAGCAGTTTGGCGCAGAGAAGAACTTGTTGAAGTGGCTTTGTATGATCAGTAGTTGAGCTCTTGCAGTTTGAAGCAAAGTTCTTCCTCTTTGGTTAGCTTGATCTCTTTAAAGCTCTTGTAGATGGTAGTTATGCACTCTTAATGATTTTCAGCTACTTCCCTCGTCCACCATGAATGCTATTTATAATTTTGAAGGAGATCCGAACGTTAGAGGGTAGGTGGCGCGCATTTAATGCGCCAACGTTCGAATAAATTCCGACCGTTGCGACCCAAGTCGCATGTGGAGTCGACTTCGGATGCGACTTCGCCCAAGTCGCAGATGGAGTCGACTTCGGGTGCGACTTCGCTTTTCCGTCGCAGCTTCAAGTTTCAGTCAGGGTCGACTTGGGCATTAACTTGACCCAAGTCGCAGGTGAAGTCGACTTCGGGTGCGACTTCACCTTGTCAGGTTCCAAGTCTGAGTCTGAGTCGACTTTGGCTTCCGACTTCAAGTCAAGTCGATCATGGAGTCGACTTGGGTTGCGACTTGACTTGGTCTTAGCAAAATACGCTTTGTTCTTCATTTGATCTTCCTCTTGCTTGGCTTGTTTCCTTGATGATTCTTAGGAGAGCCTGAGTTTTGAATCATGCACCTTGCTTTTTATTTGACTCAGTTTATCTTTAAGACTTGATAGACTTGATTTGATCTTGATCTTGAAGCTTTGCTTTGATCTTGAGTGAGGGATTCCTTAAATAGGCTTTGAAACTGCATCTTTGAAGTCTGAACTTCTCAAGTCGCGGATGAAGTCGACTTTGTCTGCGACTTCACCCAAGTCGCACCTGGAGTCGACTTGGGCAGCTTCGTTCCCCGAAATTCAACTCTGGACAGTTTTTCATGTTTGAAGTCGATAGCGAGGTTGACTTCGTTTGCGACTTGGCTTCTCAAGTCGCATGTGGAGTCGACTTGGGATGCGACTTCACCTGTAAGTTGGTTTTGCCTTTGAGGTTCTTTCTCAAGTCGATAGTTAAGTCGACTTTGGGATCGACTTCACTCTAAGTCGTAGTCCAAGTCGACTTGGGGATCGACTTGGCTACTTAAGTTCCTTAAAACAAATGGCAAACTCATTAGTCCTTTAAATATACTCAAGTTAGTTGTTGTTAATCATCAAAACTTAATCTTTGGTCAATTTTACTTTGTTTTGAAGTATTTTTTCCAACAATCTCCCCCTTTTTGATGATTGACAAAACTAAATTGAGCTTATACCTTTCAAGATGGATGCATTTAATTAGTCTTCAAAAAACAAAGTATAAGCAATCATTCCAATTCATATAAGCACATTTCAATCATAAGCAAGTTTCATATCATTCATGTTTTCAATTTACTATGTAAAGCAAAAGGAATGAAACTCCTAAATACAAACTACCCAACCCAATAAAAAATTCTACTCAATTTCTATTCTATCTCCCCCTTTGTCTATCTATCAAAAATGATTCAATTACCAAAGACTTGGTGAATTGAAATTGGGAAATGGGATAGACAGACTGAGTTTGTTTGATGGGACGGACATGAGCGGATGAGTAGAAGGAGGAAACGGGTGCGGGAGAAGGCTCGCGATGAACTGAACCTGATTCGAAGAGATCAAGTTCAGGCATGGGTCGCTTCTTGTGACGGCCTGAGGCGAGATGATAACGGATGGTACGCAATTCCCGATCGATTCGATCCGGTCGGGAATGCATATTATTGATTGCCGCCAACACTTCGGTTACAAGACTCGTCATTCGATCTTCTTGGTAACCCATTTCTTCCCGAAGATCTGAGATTTCTGCCTTTATACTCTGGAGAGTCGCCTCTTGTGATGAAGTAGGAGGCGCTCTATCGGGTGCAACGGATCCGTGAGGAGAATGAGATCCGTGCGACATGGGAGATGCAGGTTGTGCAGGCGATGCCACGGGAGCTTGCTCCCCCTCAGCTTGTGCGTCGTCCTCTGGTTCTCGGACTGGCTCGCCTAGCTTCTCCCTTATTCGATCATCCCTGAATTGCTCCAGATTGATCTTCATGCGTTGGAGCAAAGACTTGTTGATGGCGTTTGTTGTCTTGGGAACTTCAAATGGTTCCCCATCTATATCAACCTCAAATCGTTCAAGGATCTTAGTGATCCAGGAACCATAGGGTAGCACGCCTCGTGGGTTGTCCTTTTTACTTGCCAAGGCTTCGAGAAAGAGTCTAGGAAGACTGATCTTTACCTTATTGACTAGTTTCCATAAGATCATTGCTTCCTGTGGATTGAGTTGATTTCTTCCGCCTCCTTTTGGCAAGATACAATGGGCGATTAGCAGACGGATGACCCTGAGTCTGGGAGGAAGATCCATGTAATGCAGGAATTTGGTGCCCGCATGGTACTTATTGCTCTTTGTCAGCTCATTGTAAATCTTGTCCATCGTTAGATCATTAGGAAGTTGTTCTTCTTCATAGGGTACTTGAAGAATGCTCCCTATTCTCATTAAAGCTACATCTTGATCTGGGTTATCTATAGAACCCAGATACATCTCGCTGCCTTAGACGTAGGAGAAAAACTTGGTGTCATCCCATAGATAATAGAAGAGTCTTGTGAGATCAGGATAGATCCTTTCGTCGGATTTGAATAGTTGTGTCCAACCTTGGAAGTCTAGCAGCTCTTCTATATCAAACTCATAGTCGCTCAGAAATTTGAAGTCTATGATCTTAGGAATGAATACCTTTCGCTCATAGAAGTGTTTGTAAAAACGACTATGTTGCAGCTCGGTCTTGAAGTAGTTTGTGGGCATTTTCAAGACTTGCCCCTTCTTGATCGGAATTCTTGATGAATATGAGCTTTCAAGTTGGCTTTCAGACCGTGGAGCTCGATCGGTTGATTGAGTAGTGGTTTCGAATCGAACTCTTCTAGCCGTCGATGTAGAGGGTTCTTCTCTAGTCCTTTTCGCCGATGTCCTCTGTCTTCTAAGGACATCTTCTTCAGTGGTAGATTGAGAAGGTCTGGGCACAGGCCTTTGGGTTGGCTTTTTGACTGCTAGCTTTGGAAGTCTTGGTTTTGGGGCCATTGAGTTTGGTTTTGGGAGTTCGGAATGGAGGAAGAAGGGTTTGGAATGGCTGTTCGCCGGAGCTGGAACGGGGACTTTGCCGGAAACAGGGAGAAACAGAGAGAGAGAGAGAGAGAGATGGTTGGCCGGGATTAGAGAGAAAATGAGAGAGTGAGAGATGAGCTGGGATTAGAGAGAAAAATGAGATGGAGAGAGAGAGGGCTGTCGGTGAGGAAAGCCGGAAACGGCGAGAGAGAAATCGCCGGAGAGGAAGAAAGGAAAAACAGAGTGGCGGGAAATGGAGAAAGAAGAAGAGAGAGGAGAAGAAAAAAGGGAAGAGGGAGAGAAGACGGACGGTCGCGCGCACGGAGTCGACTTGCCCTAGGCGAAGTCGACTTCGGTCCCTCGGAGTCGACTTCGCCTTGGGGCGGAGTCGACTTCGACCCTTGTGGAGTCGACTTCGCTGTTGAAGCGGAGTCGACTTCACTTTCCCAAGTCGACTTGGCGGAGTCGACTTGGCTCCCATGGAGTCGACTTGACTCATCGACTTGACCTTTTCAGATTTTAGTTTCTTGTTTAATATTTCTTAATTTAGCTCTATCATCCCCATATCATTCCTAATTTTATAAAATGATTCCTTGGCTAGTGGTTTGGTAAAGATATCAGCAATTTGGTCCTCAGTTTTCACATATTCTAAACATACATCATGATTTTCAACATGTTCACGAATAAAATGATGTCTCACATCAATATGCTTAGTTCTTGAATGCAGTACAGGATTTTTAGTCAGACAAATTGCACTTGTATTATCACATCTAATAGGAATATCAACATAATCAATACCATAATCTTTCAATTGTTGTTTCATCCAAAGCAATTGAGCACAACAACTACCGGCGGCTATGTATTCGGCTTCCGCAGTAGATAGAGCCACACTTGTTTGTTTTCTTGAGTACCATGAAACTAACATATGTCCAAGAAACTGACAAGTTCCACTAGTACTCTTTCTATCTACTTTATATCCTGCAAAATCTGCATCCGAATAGCCGATTAGATCAAAGGTTGTCCCCTTTGGATACCATAGTCCAAGATTGGCAGTTTTTATCAAATACTTGAAAATTCTTTTTACAGCAAGTAGATGTGATTCTTTTGGGCATGCTTGAAATCTAGAGCACATACAAACACTGAATAGAATATCGGGTCTAGAAGCAGTTAAATATAACAAGGATTCTATCATGCTTCTATAAAGCTTTTGATCGATACTTTTACCGTTTTTGTCCGTGTCGATCTTGATTGTAGAGCTCATTGGAGTGTTTGCCCCTTTGCTATTCTGCATTCCAAATTTCTTGAGCATTTCCTTGACGTACTTGGACTGGTTTAAAAATATCCCTTCACTTTGTTGCTTAATTTGCAGTCCATGGAAGAAATTTAATTCTCCCATCATGCTCATTTCGAATTCGCTCTGCATAATCTTAGAAAATTCTTGACAAAGATTTTCGTTAGTAGCACCAAAAATTATGTCATCTACATAAATCTGTACAATTAAAATATCTTTGTTTTTGTATTTGATGAACAAAGTAGTATCTACTTTCCCTCTTAGAAACTCATGATCAATAAAAAATTTGTTCAACCTTTCATACCAAGCTCTTGGAGCTTGCTTTAATCCATATAGCGCTTTGGTCAATTTATAAACATACTTTGATTGATTCATTTCTTCAAAGCCAGGGGGTTGTTCAACATATACTTCTTCATTCAAATAACCATTCAAAAATGCGCTTTTTACATCCATTTGGAACAATTTGAAATTCATATAAGAAGCGAATGCTAGTAGAATACGTATGGCTTCTAATCTAGCCACGGGTGCATATGATTCTTCAAAATCAATTCCTTCTTCTTGAGAATACCCTTTGGCTACTAATCTGGCCTTGTTTCTAATCACAAGTCCGCTTTCATCTAATTTGTTCCTAAATACCCATTTAGTACCAATGATAGTGTGATTATTTGGTCTAGGAACTAAATGCCATACATTGTTCCTTTCGAATTGGTTTAGCTCTTCTTGCATTGCAATAACCCAATTTTCATCATTGAGAGCTTGTTCAATGGTATTTTGTTCAATTTTAGATGCAAAGGCATATTGACCATAAACATTTTATTTTGATCTTCTAGTTTTCACTCCTTCATATACATTTCCAATAACTTGCTCAATTGGATGGACATTTTTGAACTTTAAATCAGTTGGAGGTTTGTAAGAATCATTACCTTCACTTACCTCTTCCTCCATGAGATTTTCTGGCTTGAGCTCGAGTTCCTTTGGTTGTTCTTTGCCTTTTGTCTCATCTGCATCACTTAGTTCATCCTCCTTTCTCGGAGTTTGGTTAATTTCATCAAATACAACGTGTATGGATTCTTCAACAACTTGGTTTCATTTATTGAAAACTCTATATGCTTTGCTATTTGATGAATATTCAAGGAATATAGCCTCATCACTTTTAGCATCTAATTTTCCCAAGTTAGTTTTTCCATTGTTCAAAACATAACATGTACATCCAAAAGCATGAAAATAAGAAATATTTAGTTTTCTTCCTTTCCATAGTTCATATGGGGTCTTTTTCAAAATTGCTCGAATGGTGACACGGTTCAATACATGACAAGCTGTACTTACAGCTTCACTCCAAAATTTCTTTAATAGATTGCTCTCATTTAGCATAGTTCTAGTCATCTCTTGTATAGTTCTATTTTTCCTTTCTACTACTCCATTTTGTTGTGGAGTTCTTGGTGGAGAAAATGTGTGGTGAATTCCTTTTTCATTGCAAAATTTCATGAATCGTTTGTTTTCGAATTCGCCACCATGATCGCTTCTTATGGTCACAATAGTACTTTGTTTTTCATTTTACACCAAATTTACAAAAGTTGCAAACATAGAGAAGGCTTCATCTTTACTAGCTAAGAGAATTATCCATGTGAATCTTGAAAAATCATCAACTATGACAAATACATATTTCTTTCCACCAATGGTTAGAATGTCGGATGGCCCGTATAGATCCATGTGTAGCAATTCAAGTGGCTTGGTGGTGGAAATTTCCTTTTTGGTAGAGAAAGGCATCTTGGGTTGTTTTGATAATTGACATGTCTTACAAATCTTGTCCTTGTCATATTTCAATCTTGGTAATCCTTCTACCAAACTCTTTTTCCATAGGGTCTTTATGTTTCCCATGTTTATATGTCCAAGCCTTTTATGCCAAACTCATGGATCATTATCAATGGTCATTAGACATTGACCATTTAATTCATCAAGTGAAACCAAATATACATTTCCATGTCTTTTACCACTAAACATGATATGCTCTCCATCAAATACATTACATATAGATGATTCAAACACAACTTTGTATCCTTTATCACATAATTGACTAATGCTCATTAAATTGTGTTTGAGTCCTTCAACAAACAAAACATCTTCCATGCATGCATTTGAAATACTATGTATATTTCCTTTACCTTTAATTTTACCTTTTTCATTATTACCAAAGGCAACCATTCCATCGTTGCAATGCTTAAGTTTATAAAATAAGCTTCTTTCACCGGTCATATGTCTTGAGCAACCGCTATCCATGAACCATTCATTATTTGTCTTTGCCTTAAAACATGTCTGAAAAAATAAGCGAGTAAATCTTATCTCCTTGGTACCCATTTTATGGGTCAATTTGGGTTAGTAATATAAATTAATCTTTGTTGTTCTAACTTGGAAAGCCCAAATCTTGTGTTCCTTGGAACCCAAACTAATTTTGCACCACGGTCATATAATTTCTTAAAATTACATTTGTAAGTTTTATGACCCAATTTATTGCAGAAATTACAAGCCATAGGTAGTCTTGGAGTAAGCCTCCAAGTATGCAATGGTTCAATAGTTGGTCTTCTAATCCACTTAAAATTTTTCTTTTGTGGCTTGTATATAGATGCAGTTTTAGTTTGATATTTCTCAAGTATTTGCACATTTGATTTGCTACTTTCTCCTTGCTCAAATGTATGATATCCAAGACCTCTTTTATGTGTTTGGGAGGTCATGTTCAGAAACATTTTAACACTTTCTCCTGGATTAGAGAACTTAGCTAATGATTCATTTAATGATTCGTTCTCCTTTTTCAGCATATCATTTTCTTCTTTTATTTTGTCTAATTTCTCTGCAAGTTTACCATTTGAAATTATTACTACATCACATTGTTTCTTCTTAATTGTAAACTTGCTTCCTAATTTCTTCATTTCTTCATACAATGAATCATATGCAGTTTGTAATTCTTCTAATTCAGTACATTTGAGGCAATCTTGAAAACAAGAATAACTTGATTTAGAATGGGAGAGTTTGGAACTTACCTCTTCATTATTTATGCATTTTGTTGAGGTAGTTTGTTCGTCTTGCTCGATTTGTGCCATGCAGCAGATTCTTGCACATTCTTCCGCCTCGATTTGATCGGTTGAGGAGCTACTTGTTGTAAATTCCTCATCATTCACGTACATGCCTCTTCCTTTGTATCTTTGGAATCTTTTGTTGTCCCCTCGATCCTTTCTTTGTTCTTTTGCTTTGCTTTCTTCGGGAGTTGGACATTGAGCTTGCATATGTCCCGAACCGCCGCATCGGTAGCATTTGGTTGATTCTTTCTTCTTTTCTCTGGAGGTTCTTTCCTTGAAACCTCTGAAATTTTTGCCTTTCCTCACAAATTTCCTGAAACATTTTGTGAGTAGGGCAATCTCGTCGTCGTTTTGAGAAGAAGAGGAGTCATCTGTGTCTTGTGCGGCTTTCAAAGCAATTGCTATTTTGCCTTTGTGTTGATCTTCATTTCTTCTTTTGATTAGCTCATGTGACATGAGTGAGCTAATTAAGTCTTCAAGCTTTAGAGTGTTAAGGTCCTTGGCTTCTTCTATTGCAGTGATCTTTGGAATCCATGATTCGGGTAGAGCTCTTAAGACCTTCATGACCTGCTCAGATTCAGATATAGCCTTTCCAAGACCTTTTAGAGCATTAGTAATTTTCGAGAACCTAGCAAACATTTCAGAAATATTTTCTCTTTCTAGCATTCTAAAGTTTTCCAGTTCTCCAATCAAAATATTTCTTCTCGTCCCTTGGACTTGAGAAGTTCCTTCATAGATAGAGGTTAGCGTATCCCATATCTCTTTGGCGGTTAAGCAAGAGGATACTCTATCATATTCAGAAGCAGTAAGAGCACAAAATAAAGAGTTCATAGCTTTGGCGTTGCTCTTTACAATTCTTACTTCCTTATCGGTCCATTTGGAAGCTCTTTCATCGGTAGGCAAGGTTACTCCATCTTGGATAGCAATCCAAGAATCCATGTCGGTAGCCATGATGAGTTGCTTCATACGAAGCTTCCAATATCTAAAATTATTCCCATCAAACAACGGTGGCCTTGTAAAGGATTGGCCTTCAGCAAATGCGGGAACGAAAGTAGATTGGGATGCCATATTAATAAGATCTCTTTGGTAAACTCAAAGATCTGCTCTAATACCACTTGTTAGTCCCGAGTTGATGGCAAAACCCAAGAGGGGAGGGGTGAATTGGGTATTTAAAAAATTATATCTTAAACGGAAGCTTATCCCCTGATTAATCCAGTCCCCTTAATGAAGAAACGAAATGGAAAGCAATGTAAATAGCAGAAGTATAAATCAAGCACACATGATTTTTATAGTGGTTCGGGCAACCTCCCTACTACACTCTTCCAAGCTCACACTCCTTGTGACTTGGGTTCCACTATTGTATTCTCTCAATACAATTAGAGTCACTGCTCTCTTCTAGATTCCAGCTCTAGGTGGCATCAACAAAACACAGCACAAGTAGGTGATGAGTCACACTCCAATCACACACTACTTTGCTTACACTTGATCTTAGTTCCTCAAACTAAATCAAGTTTAACAAATACAACAGAAACAGTAAGAAAACTACACTTTACAGATGTGTAGAAGCAGTTTGGCGCAGAGAAGAACTTGTTGAAGTGGCTTTGTATGATCAGTAGTTGAGCTCTTGCAGTTTGAAGCAAAGTTCTTCCTCTTTGGTTAGCTTGATCTCTTTAAAGCTCTTGTAGATGGTAGTTATGCACTCTTAATGATTTTCAGCTACTTCCCTCGTCCACCATGAATGCTATTTATAATTTTGAAGGAGATCCGAACGTTAGAGGGTAGGTGGCGCGCATTTAATGCGCCAACGTTCGAATAAATTCCGACCGTTGCGACCCAAGTCGCATGTGGAGTCGACTTCGGATGCGACTTCGCCCAAGTCGCAGATGGAGTCGACTTCGGGTGCGACTTCGCTTTTCCGTCGCAGCTTCAAGTTTCAGTCAGGGTCGACTTGGGCATTAACTTGACCCAAGTCGCAGGTGAAGTCGACTTCGGGTGCGACTTCACCTTGTCAGGTTCCAAGTCTGAGTCTGAGTCGACTTTGGCTTCCGACTTCAAGTCAAGTCGATCATGGAGTCGACTTGGGTTGCGACTTGACTTGGTCTTAGCAAAATACGCTTTGTTCTTCATTTGATCTTCCTCTTGCTTGGCTTGTTTCCTTGATGATTCTTAGGAGAGCCTGAGTTTTGAATCATGCACCTTGCTTTTTATTTGACTCAGTTTATCTTTAAGACTTGATAGACTTGATTTGATCTTGATCTTGAAGCTTTGCTTTGATCTTGAGTGAGGGATTCCTTAAATAGGCTTTGAAACTGCATCTTTGAAGTCTGAACTTCTCAAGTCGCGGATGAAGTCGACTTTGTCTGCGACTTCACCCAAGTCGCACCTGGAGTCGACTTGGGCAGCTTCGTTCCCCGAAATTCAACTCTGGACAGTTTTTCATGTTTGAAGTCGATAGTGAGGTTGACTTCGTTTGCGACTTGGCTTCTCAAGTCGCATGTGGAGTCGACTTGGGATGCGACTTCACCTGTAAGTTGGTTTTGCCTTTGAGGTTCTTTCTCAAGTCGATAGTTAAGTCGACTTTGGGATCGACTTCACTCTAAGTCGTAGTCCAAGTCGACTTGGGGATCGACTTGGCTACTTAAGTTCCTTAAAACAAATGGCAAACTCATTAGTCCTTTAAATATACTCAAGTTAGTTGTTGTTAATCATCAAAACTTAATCTTTGGTCAATTTTACTTTGTTTTGAAGTATTGTTTCCAACAATTCTCACTAGCTTGCACTGAGGAACTGCCCCGAGATGGTTGGACAGCGCTATGGTTCTCCAAGACAGCAGCGATAGTTCCCGGATCAGAGTATGGATGAACGTGATGGTTCTCCATAGCAGCAGCCACAGATCCCTGGTCAGAGCATGGGTGAGAGGTCTGGACAGGAAGGAGAAGGGAAGGTTCCAGCAATAGACACGTGATGAGAATGAGAGATTCCAGCAGCCGGCATCCCCGTGTGGGAAACAATAGACGCGTGATGAGAATGGGAGATTCCAGCAGTAGGCGTCCCCGTATGGGTCTCATCTGGTTGTGACCAGTCATCATGTTGTGCTGTCGGGACAGGTTTCCCGCAACTGGCAGTGAGGCAATTTGCGTCCTGGCTAAGTTTGGGGGATAACTCCCTGACTGATGCATCTATTTGGTTCCTTTCTTCCCCAATCGCATCCCGCTGAGAGAGGTCCTTTCCTCCCATGTATTTTCGTGGCACCACACGATTACCCTGGTGATCATGCACTCGGAGTCGCATCGGTTTGGTTCCGACCCTCAAACAGCTACCATATCGCATATCGGCTTCTGGGATTTGCTCCTTTTTTATGGAAAGCACCGTGTAGTCCTTATGTGCGTGTCCCATAACTCCACAGTAGAAGCAGAAAACAGGGAGTTTCTCATATCGAAAGTTCAGCCATTGCCTTTGTTGTGATTCCACTTGTATGAAAATTCCTCTCCTCAACGGTTCCATGCAATTGACTGTAACCAGCAGCTTCAATTCCGATTCGTTTACAACTATCTCATGTAGCTCCTCAAATGAGCTACCAATGCATTGTCCCAGATAATTCTTATCGACCAGGTATGGATTGCCCATGACATGCACCCACAGGGGCGTTTTCACGAGCACCACTTGTGCACTAGACAACTCTTCCCTAAGATCCTCAAGTAGCACGAGATTTCTCTCAAATAACCAAGGTCGTCCACCCAGAATCCTCTTTTTGTCATTCTGATCAGAGAAAGAAATTCAGTACAGATTCTCCCCCATGTCCGTGAAGAAGAAAGCCCCATGCGTCCGCTATAGCCTTCGCATTGATGATTGGAAGAATTCCCGGTTGTACGATTTAGAAGTCCGAACTGAACAGAGAAGGGCACCTGCCTCGCCCGGGTCTATCATCTTAACTGCCCCACTGGATATGGACATGGTTTGAAGCTCAGCTCCAAGTAGATCTCCCTCACTTGGATTCATCTTCGTCACCTGGGTGATTCCCTGTTCTGTTTGCAATCCCGCCTTGCCGCTGCCCGCTATTCCCCTATCACACAGATGATCTCTTTCGCACTCTCCTCCGATCAGAAATCCTCGGCGAGAAGAAAACACCTCCACCCCGCTCCAAGCGCAACAATGGTCGCCTGTCGGAATGACTTGGGGAGGAACTCACGAGCAGGGAATCTAAAATCAATTATTTAACTACAAATTATTAGTTCCTTATGAGTGTTGATATTTGGTTAAATGTAACCATTTTACATCAAATGCAACAAAAAATTAACATTTAATGTAGCTAGTAAAATTTTTATAAAATGTTGATTACAAAAGTGTAAGACTTGGGTGCATTTGATCAGATGAAGCCAAAAATTTTTACAGCATTTAATTAAATGTAGCCTAATTAAAATTTTAGCTGACAATATATGTTATATTATATTGGTGGTACATAGGGCGTGTTTGATAATAAAATCAAGAAATCAATCTTTCTTACTGTTCATCATAACTAGTTGACCATGAGACTTAAAAATCATTTTGATCAAACATGTGGCTTGGCAATACTTGCGTAATGTTATGTATTTTTATATGTAAATTATGAAAGATTAATTGAATCCATTCATAGGTTCATTAAAATGTAATAATACTTTATAAAATTATTTATTAGTATAGAAATGATATTTTAGATAGTTTAGATGTTTAAAATGGAGTTTTGAAATTGATATATTAATTAAACAATTTTGTTAAATTCGTTTTACACATTTTCAATGAGGCCATATATTTTTTATTTTAATGAAACTTAGGCAGTGTGTGGGAAGTGAATCACATGTTTTTCTATTTAGCCACACTAGTTTTCAATCATTTTTCATATATTTTTATGCAACCACCCTATATACTTCAATTTTATTCCCATTTACTCCTAATTATTACCTTATCCATTTTTTAAAATTTTACATCAAATTTAACTACTAATCATTACTCTATTTAAAAAAATTCCACTTTTTAAAAGCTTCCTCTGTTTTTTAACTAATAAATGGCTCTAAATTCAATAGGTAGAGTGAAATTCATGTTATCATTAAAGTGGGCTGCAATAAATAAAGTTAGATTTAAAAAGAATACTCACAATGTAACTTGCATATAGTTTTTTTTTTATTGGAGTATATTTACAACATATCTCAACACATATTACATTCAAAGTTCAGAGACAATTATAACAATATTTCTCAAGGGAGACCACCAGCTCCCAACCAAACAAGGGGGACCACACATGCCCCCATGGAAATTTTTTGGTTCGAAATCCCATGCGGGATTCGAACACGCGATGGGTTCATTCCGCGGGATTCGAACATGCGTCACCTTCTATGTAACTTGCATATAGTTACATAGAAGGTGATGCATTTTACAAGCTATTACTAAATCTAAAAGATTTATTATGCATTGATCATTTGACTGTCATGTGAAGTGTGAACCTCTTCTCTAAGGATAATTTTTAATTTCATGGTTAAATGAATAAAACTGAATATGTTTATTCATATTTAATAAAATGTCATTTTAATGGTGTGTTTGGTATGAGTTCAAAACTTTTCAAAGAAAATTTTTTAAAATGAAAAAAATGATGTGATATTATAGGGATACGAACGAGGAGTAGAGAGAAATTATAAGGGAGCTGTATGGGTAGTTAAAGAGAAATAATTGAAAAATAAGGTAGTTGTGTAAGAAAATGTGAAAAAATGATTTTAAAAATAGGATAATTTTGAAGAGTGAAAATTTTTATATTGACATGTTTCATGGAATGTAAAACATAGTGTATTTGGTTGTAGGTAAAACTTTTTGGTGAAAAATTTTTAAGGTAAAAGTTGTTAAATTAACAGAAAATGACGTGATATAATAGGAATAATGATGAGGTGTAAAGAAAATAAAGAAAAATAGATAAGTTAGTTGTATGAGTAGTCATGTAGAAATGATTAAAAAATAGGATAATTTGTACATGAATATGTGAAAAAATTGTGTTCCAAAGGATACCGCTTGCTTAAATGGGATGCGCATGGATGATATTTTCTAGATCTTTTTAATTTTCAATATAACCTTTTACATTCCAAATATAACTTCTTTCACTCTCAATGCATAATATTACATTTTCATCTTATTTCTTCACCTTATTCAAGCTTCTTGAATCTTTCTAAAACAAAACCGTATAAGATGATGAGGAACATAAATTTAGCACATGTACGATCTAATTAACGATGTGATATTCTTTGAATCACCATTCTACCATTTTTTGATGTTCATGTCAGCATTCTATCTTTTTGACCAAAAAAAAAATAGTAAAATTGAATTTTAATTTAATTGAGTGCTTGTGGTCCATCCAACCACTAGACCACACTGATGCTCCCCACTAAAATTAGGGTCATCATTTCTGATTTTGCGCTCCTTCAAATTCCATGAATTTCATGCTTGCATGTTTGGCAACCTGGCATGTGCTTTTGCTTAGATACATGCCCAAGGTCCATACCTGCTAATATTCATTCCACAAAAGAGTATGCCCATACCCCCATGGACCATTCCACTTTTAATTCTTCCATGGGAAATTCGTGAAGCTTTATCCAATGCATTCATTTTTTAACATTCAACGATGCGAAGATGCCTAGATACATGCCATAAGATGTGAATATGCAAAATGCAAGATAATCCGATGCATATAGAGGAATTAGTCGGGCTAAGTAAATGTTCCACTTAGCCCACATCAAAAAATCTATTGATAATATTTTTTTTACTTTTTTCTTCATATGAATGTTTATCTATATGCATTTAACGTATAAACCAAGTTTTACCATTTTTTAATATGTATATATATTTTTTTAGATTTTTAAAGATAAGAGTATTTTAAATGCATATATACACATAGATGTTTAAAAATCTTTAAAAAAATATATAAACATATTCAAAAATGTTAAAACTTAATTTGTATGTTAAATACACTTAGATAAACAAGTGTATGAAAAAAAAAAAAAAAAATTGTTGTAAATGGGTTTTTTAAGGTGGGCTAAGAGGAATATTTACTTAGCCTGAGTTAACTAGATTACTCCTTATATATATATACATCCGTTCATTTATCAAAATCATGAAGCCATTGATTAATTTTTCATTGTAGGACAAATGGGTCGTTGTGATTTTTTAAAATTATTACATTTTTTCGTGAATGAAGGGATTCAATTACAAAAGATAAGTTATCGTGTTAGTCGGAGATAAGCGAATGACTCATTTAGCTTATCTCAAAAAATTTATTTAAAACACTTTTTTTGTTTTTTTCTTGTACACATGTTTATCTAAGTGTAGTTAACGTATAAACTAAGTTTTACTTTATATGTTAAATATAATTAGAAAAATAAGCATATGAAAAAATTAAAAAATATTAAATGAGTTTTTTGAAGTGGGTTACGCGAATAATTTGCTTACTCCGCGTTAATAAAATGATTCCTCAATATATTTAACATTTACATAAATAAGTATATGAAGAAAAAATAAAAAAATATTTTTAATAGATTTTTTCAGGTGGCTAAGTGAGTAATTTGCTTAGCCCGAGTTAATAAGATGATTCCTCATTATTAAAATATCGTGTGATGTTTTATCTGTTTCTCATCACATGCATGAATACTTGGCTTGTGTAGCCACAAGAACAACTAGCCGAAAAGACTCCATTTGTTTTTTTTCATGTAGAACGTCTAAGTTTTTGCCGTTTTGACCATGTGTTTTTAGTATCTGTACATGAAACCCTTTGAAAATTTAATTTTTTTTTCTGTATTTTAACCTCGTGTAAGTACCAGTAAAGATATAAAATGCGACAAAAACCAAACTTTCTGCATCTAAAATGAAATATGAAAACCTGTGGTTTAAAAATAAATTGACAAACTAACATGGTATAAAATGCCAAAACTCACAACTTCCATAATCCAATCATTTCATTGGTATGAGTGAAACAGGTCCAAACTTCTGAATGATCTGCACCGTTCAATGGGTAGTTCGATCTTACACATTAGGCTTTGAAACAAAAAAAATATATATTCGGTTTTAATTTCTAGTAATTATCTTCTCTCTCTTTTTTAATTGATGGATGAACGTTTATTTTCTTTTATGAGATAGTCTGTTGATCAGAATAGCAGCTCTAGCTACGCCATCAGCTTTATCCACTGAACGATATCCTTACAAATGACAATCATCTCATGGGCAACTCACATGCGCTTTCGAGCTCAAGGTATGGGCTGCCATGCTTAGATACCTTGGCGTATTAGTGCGTTCCTGAAGGAGTTAGGAGTCCAAACCAAGTTGTGAAACGTCAATTCGAAGCAAACTTTTCCATGTCTAACTCGGACCCTGGTTGTCTGCCCGCGGTTGCGTACACTTATTTTTTTTTATATTTTTTTGAAATTTTTTTTACTTAATTATTAATCTAAATGTATTTAACATACATATGAATTTTTATCATTTTTGGATTTTTTAGATTTTTTTCGAATTTTTAAAAATCAATTGCATTTTAGTAATTTTAAATTACTAAACTCCACTGACTTTTAAAAATCCAAAAAAATATTTTAAAATCTCCAAAAATGGTAAAAATTGGTACATATGTTAAATACACTTAGATTAACAACTTCGTGAAAAATTTTCAAAAAAAGTAAAAAAAATGGCATGTGCACCCGAGAGCATAGAATTAAGTCCAGTCTAACTCAATGTTAAAGAATATTTCATTGAGACTTAATGCTCCAGGGTCTATATGCCATTTTTAAAAAAAAAATTGAAAATTTTTCCATGAAAGTGTTAATCTAAATATATTTATAATGTATATTGATTTTTACCATTGTCAGAGTTTTGTAAATTTTTTAGATTTAAAAAATCAGTGGCATTTTAGTAATTCTATGGGCACGTAAGTGTACATATTTTTAATTTTAAAATATTTTTCATGAAAATATGAGCACAAATGTATTTTATTTGGACTATACTTCTATGCAACTTCTTTCTTCTTTCTTGATGATTGATTGAAAATTCATTTAATTTATTGCATTTGATATCATTTATATTATCATAGAAATTCTCTCATTTGTCTGGTATAAGCATATATGGGCTTTATATACAAATGCGTAAAATCAACATAACAAAAGAATTTAATATGAAATATCAATTTTAAAGCAATATTTTCAACATCTAAAACATTGAAAATATCATTAATATGTGGATAAAGTATTCTATAAAATATTATTACATTCTCATATATATGTAAATGGATCTAAGAATTTTTTCTAATTTACATATAATATATCTAGTTTTAAGCAAATATAACACATGCAAAATTTGATTTAGATAAAACTGGGACCCTTAATAAAACAAATTATGTTAAATATAATAATAAATTTGATTTTGTATCAAGTATCAATGTATTGAACTTGAGGAACTTACATTGAAGTGCTTCTATATAATCAATTTACATAAAAGCGGAACACATTTTAAGTTGCATATTAAACTTATAACTTTTTAATATATTTATATATTTTTCTGAATTAAAGAAAAACAGTTTTGGGATATTCAAAATGAAGGGGGCTACATGTTTCCCCCTATCCGTTAATTTTTTAAGTTCAGAAAATATGTATAAAATATATATACATATTGAAAAATCGAAAATTTTGGTATGTGAATTGATACACTTAAGCTTCGAATTTTCATAAAAAATAACAAATATATATTAGTAGGGCTAACAATATTGTTATCCATATTTCTATACCATCTTATAAATTAATATTTACTGTAAAATGTCTAACTCGGTGGTAAAAATAGTATATTAACACAAAAAAGTAAAAAAATAGTATTTAATTAATAAGGAAATATGATAATAAGTAAAAAAGGAAAAAGATGCCAGACTTCATTCTTAAATGAATTAAGCGTTTTTATACTTTATAGTATCGGGGTCCACCCATCGGATATGGATAAAGTTAGCCATCTTTAAGATTCTTGATTCTTTTGTTGACACCCCACAAAAATGTAAAGGAAAAAATAATAATATATAAAATAAAATCTCAAAATGGGCCTACTATTATACACATTTATGGATTTGTGGATTCATTTTTCTAACCCATATATTTTGCAAGCCCAACATTGTGTAGGGTTCACGGGCTTTCAATACTTCAAGCGCACTAAGGAGGTAACGGCCACCAATCCATATGGCAGATCACGGGCAATTCGCATTTACGATGAAATGGAGGATACTTTTTCAAGACAATCGGAGCAGAATCAACATGATGAGCGGCTCGGATTAAACAAATAATTAATATTTTAGGAAATTTTAATAGTCAAAGCCTACTTGACCAAAGAAATAGGGGAATTTGCAATATTTCCAAGTGCTAAACAAATCCGATAAATCTAACTTATTAAGTAAAAATCTGAACCGTTAAAATAAATAAAGAAAGTTAATAAATGTGGGCTTTATCAAGAATCAAGGAAAACGTGTAATAATTAGGATATAAATAAAAGGTCAAAAATACACAAAATCAATGGCTAAAAAAGATTTGACTCACCGGTCAAACAAAACCATGGGCCCCATGGGTGGTTTTCAAAAACCACTCACAAAATTACTAAAAGGCCCATTTTTATTATATTTTTGCAAATAAGAGAAAACAGAGAATTGTGCAAAAAAATCAAAAGAAATACCAAATTGCAATTTCTCAAACTTAAAAACCTATAAAAAGAGGACACTCTCCTCTTATTTCCCACGGTGAAAAAAATATCCCAAAACCAACCACTCTCCTTTTTCTCCTCGGAAACCCATCTTCCCATCTGTTCGGTTTTTTTTTTTAAAAAAAAAAAAAAAGAAAAAAAAGAAAAGAGATCCAGTTCCCTTGGTACCGCATCAATCCTTCTTCTTCCCAGCAAAAAAAAATTTTCGGGTTCCAATGCTTTTTTTTGCATAGCTTTCGTTGTTTTTTTTTTAAAAAAAAAAAATCAAAAGAACGGAAACCAGCAACATCTGCCCGTTCTAATTCACCCCTTTTTATAAAAAAAAAATCCAAAGCAATATATTGTCCAGCGTGTTATCACTTTTACTTTTCTCATTGTCTCGTTTTTTTTAAAAAAAAAAAAAGAGAGGAAGACCAAAGCTTACAGCACGTTCCTTTCTCACTCCTTTCCTTTTTTGCATTTTTCGTTTTTTTTTGTTTTTTTAAAAAAAACATCGGATTCCATTGCGTCCTCTATCTTCCTTTCCATTTTTATTTATTTCGTTTTTAAAAAAAAAAATCAAAGGGGAGCAAAAATTCCCCAGCACGTTCTCATTCCTTCTTTTTTTTATTTCTTTTAAAAAAAAAAAAACCATTGGAGAGAAGCTCCAGCACGTCATTTCCTCTCCTCTTTATTTTTTTTTCGTTTTTTTTTTAAAAAAAAAAACAAAATCAAACAGAAAAGTCCAGCACGTCATTTCTCTATTTTTCTTTTCGTTTTCTCGTTTTAAAAAAAAACAAAACAAAACAAAAAGTCCAGCACGT
Source organism: Annona cherimola (assembly GCA_030490835.1). Classification (NCBI taxonomy): domain Eukaryota; kingdom Viridiplantae; phylum Streptophyta; class Magnoliopsida; order Magnoliales; family Annonaceae; genus Annona; species Annona cherimola. Next base: position 76,297,151 of record CM059975.1, on the reverse strand, counting down.
CATTTCTCTATTTCCTTTTCATTTTCTCGTTCTTTTTTTTTAAAAAAAAAACACCCCTCTTCACCTGCTCCAAAAATCTATACATTATCTTCTCAAAAAAAAAATTAATAAAAAAAAACACATAATAGGAAAAGAAATTCCAGCCCGTCCGTTTCTTTAGCATCATCATCTCTCTCTCATTTTTTTTCTTTTCCACGCAACAAGAACAACTACTCGCCTCCAACTTTCAGATTGAGTTAGGGTCTCTAAAAAAGCCTAGGGATTAAATTCCCGCCTCCACCCTCCTGAGCTTTTACATATAAAATATATGTTAATTTTTCGCACTCCTAGGACCGATGTACTAGAAAAATAAAGTTGTATTTTTTTTCTAGTTGTGAGTTCACCCAGAGTATCTCTGTTTTTTAGTGTCTTATTGTACACGGACTAACCACCGTTATATGGTCAGTGGCGACTCCAAAAGTTAATATATTAAATATTTATACGCATAGTACTAATTGCTAATTGCGTCTAATTGAGATATATGTTTGCGTTTGACTATCTCGCATCATTTAAAAATCTCTAAAAACTTGCATCATCTAAAAGCCTTAACGCTTGCACCTCCCTTCTTTAACCCCCATGTCTACACCTTTTATATTTTTTCCATTTCTGATCTTGAACCCCTTATCTACACCGTTTATATTTTAATTTTTGCACGTTTAATTTCTGTATCTGACTTGCATCACGTCTAACCCGCTAACTCGCTAATTTGTATGTCATACTTATTCTCTTTTTTGGTGTATGCATATTTTATCATTTTAGTTCACGGTTATATGTATTTTTGAGCTTACCTTACACTTTTTAGGCCCATTCGCCGGCCCATTGTAGCGCGCTAAAAACCACGTGCTACACCAGGGGTGTTAACCGATGTGTTTAATGGGTTAGAGCTTAGTCATAATCTTGAATATTTAACATATCTCAGTCCTAATCCAAAGACTTAAATGTCTAAATTTTGGCAAACATATCTCAATCCTAATCCAAAGACTAAATTTTGGCAAACAATAATTTTGCCGGAAGAGGCGATTGCGTGTTTTGGGCACAGAGGAAAATAAAAATAAGTCAATAATGAGAAAATGAAATGAAGGTAATAGCGTGAAAATGGAGATTAGGTGGTAAGAGGAAGACTTAGCACGGAATTAACCAAATGGTTTACATATGGAGTAATGATTCTGTTAGGCTGGACTAAATAAACGTCCTACTTAGCCCGTTTTAAAAAACTTCTTTATAATAATTTTTTTTGTTTTTCTTTATACACTTGTTTATCAATATGTATTTAATAAATCAATTTTTACTATTTTTGGATATTTGTATATATTTTTTTAGATTTTTAAAGATAGAGGTATTTTAAATATATATACACATAGATTTTTAAAAATCTAAAAAAATACACATATCCAAAAATAGTAAAACTTGATTTATATATTAAATATAATTAGATAAACAAGTGTGTGAAGAAAAAGTAAAAAAATTGCTATAAATGGATTTTTTTTTAGGTAAGCTAAATAGAGCATTTACTTAGCGCGAGCTACCAGAATCATTTCTCTTATGTTTATATATATGTGTATATGTATTAAACTTTAATGAGTTAAAAACTGACATGCTTATAGGTTATAAAATCTCACTCTAATCTGTTTATTTAATTAAATAGTTGAATAAGTTGGCGGATCATAGACCATTTATTGAAAATTCTAACCTAAACCTATTTATAAATTAGTTAGATGAGCGGGTTGAAAAGTTGATCATCACCATTACCGTCCCTGCTTCTGACCCAATAAATCAACCTATTCAGTAGGGTTGAACCTTGTCCATTAATATGTGTTTGCAGGAAGTGGGCCATCTCCTCCATCTAGCCTGGCAATGAGTTGTTGAAGTCGCTAGGTCATTTAAGGGCCTATCTGACACAATATCAACCTTTGCCCGAGCTAATAAAAAATGGGAAAAGAATACAGTTAATGCTATAAACAGTGTTGGTTTCAACCTTGACACTATTTATAATAGAATTGGGTTAGGCATTTTAAAAAAATAAATTACATAATCCGATTTCAACCAATCAGATTTCAAAAATAGATTGGTTTGTAATTGTCAGCCCAACCTAGCCTAATTTCATATATTAATATATAATATAATTTTAAAATTATTAATAAATAGTCTTAATTTATTATATAATACATACAAATTAACTAAACATTATTGTTTTGAAATAAAATTATTTAGCAATTATGTCATTTTATAAGTCATAAATTGGAAAGTATTCTTAAAAAGGATTAACTTTTATTCTTTCATATAAATTTATATTATAAATAGATTTAACTAAGCAAAATATTTTTAAATATGATATATTTATTAACCCGATTTTTAACCTGAATCAAACCGATTTTTACAAAGTTAAAATAGAGTTGTGCTAAGGTGTGAAAAATAAAGTTAAAAATAGAGTTGGATTAAGATTTTCTAAGGTAAGTCGAAGTTGTGTTTACCCTAACTTAAGTCAACTCGATCCCATTTTACATCCCTAGATACAATGCACTAGCGCACTAAAGCAATATATAATTTATTTTTTAAATTTTTATATATATTTATGTGGGCTCAAGCATGAAATATATATATATATATAAACTTTTCCTATGTAATGAAACTGCACTATAATTAACGGTGCATTTGGCTCAAAATGTATCTCACATGTACTTAAATGTATTGATACTTTATACAATCATTTATCTAAATTTTATGACAAATGATTTATATATTGAAAAAATAACTTTAAAGTTGTTATTTATATTAAACTATTTTACTACGTTGAATCTGTACCATTTGTACCATTTTCAGATGAGGTCCATACACATATCCAATTGGGATGAAAATTGATATGGTAGTAGAATACATAATTCTAAATATAATGGGTAAAGTAGATTATAATTTTATGATTATATGAGACCCATTTTGATGTAACTGCATCATAATTATGGTGTAATGAAACAACACTTGAATATTTCTTTATATATATAGTTTTTACATGTTTTTGATTCATTTTGATTTTTTTTTAAAAAACTTATTTCTCATAAAATTGTAGTTTTTATTTTTAAAATTCGAAATAAATAAAAAGCACGTAAAAATTATATATATGTGACATTCGTGCTTAAACAACATAAATATATAAAAAAAATTAAAAATAAAAATAAATTCTATATTGCGTAAGATGTGCCAAAGCTAAGTTCACCTGAGTGTACCAAATCAAGGTCCTTAGAAACGTTATTCTTGTGTCGTCCAATATACGATTACAGAGTTTGGCTTCTATGAATTTTCACATTATTTGCTCCTATAAAACTCTATTTCTATATAATCTTATTTATTTTTCACACTACTCCATCTATTGTATTTCATTTAGTTTCATTTATATTTTCAAATGAACTTCAATATTTGTTTGGTATCATCATACACACGTCCCATTAGCAAATGTGTAAAGTAAACGTAATAAAAAAATTTAGATGAAAAATGTTAATTTTAAAATTTTATTTTCAGTATCTAAACCAACCAAAATATCATTACTATATGGATAAATAATTATATAAAATATTATTAGAGTCTAATGCATATGTGATGGATCTAAGCATTTTTATAATTTATATATTAATATATATTCTTAAGAAAATTTGGTTTATACACATCTCTAATTTTGATGAAATTTGATCTATTAGCTAAATAAATTATGCTAAATATAATTGATAAAGTAAATTTTTATCAATTATAAAGTTGAGAAAATGCATAAATTTATGCAAAACAGCTTTTACGTAACCTAGTAATATAGAAGCGGGGTTCTACGATAACAATTGCATTGCGTCTGTATATTTGTTGATATTGCATTTAATAAATTATAAAAGTATTTAATTTTTTTCTTTTCCACATGTGCATGTTTTAATTTATTATTCTCGATAGGAACATTTTACATAACACTACAATGTGAATTTACTAAATGAAAAATGATTAAGGGAGTGTTCGGGAAGTTGTAAAAGTTTTTATAAAAAGTTTTGGGTGCAAAAGTTTTTGAAATGTAATAAAATGATATGATATAATAAATGTAATGATGAGAAATAGAGAAAATAAAATTAAAATAGATGTATTAAACATGCAAGTAGTTGTATAGAATGATTGAAAAGTAGAGTAGTTATATAAGAAGAAGTGAAAAATTAATTAAAAGATAGGATAATTGCAGATAGTAAAAGATTTTAATTTGAAAAGTTTTATGCATTAATGAATGCTTTGCAAATATCATGGACACTCAAATGTTCTAGACTAATAAACATTTTCATCAAATTGACATGATTAAAGCTCAAATATGTATATCTATTGAATATAATTACAAATCTGAAATCTTAAAAAATATTTGTATTGGTCACTACTTATTGACTAGTTGGCCTTTATCAGTGCTACTGGCGGTTCCAACTCAACCTGAAAAGTATCCAAGTGTAAGCACAAATAACAATGTAGTCGACTCAACCACCGGTACTTTAAAAATTACTACAGTAAGATATGAGTCGTATCAGAGGTAAGAACTGAGGCCGATTAACCGTTACTCGGTTTTGAGACAACCCGTTTTTTTTTACTAAGTAAAATTAATATTTTTTTTACCTAATATAGGAATAAGCCAGAAATTTTAATTCGAATTTAAAATTAAGGTCAGGGTAAATCAACCATGTCTTAAGCCGAAGAGTCCTAATTTGCCCCGCATATATTAATTTATTAAAAATTATAAACCTATGTTTAAACTTTATTATTATTATTTTCTTTCAAAATTCTCATATTTTTTATAATTAACGATATCAATAGTAGAAGAATCAATTATCCAGAAAACAATATAAAAATCAATAAGAAGAATTTACACATATATATTACTCATATGTATAATTGTATATTAACCTGTTTGATAATTTTATACTATATTTTCTTGTATTTCTTTTTATTAATGATGTGTTTTAATAATTAATGAAATATTAAAGCATAAAACGTCTAAATTTAGTATAGATATATCTTTATATTTGATAAGTGTATAAATTCTTAAAATCATCTTGTTGACTAACATTTTTTATCCAATCTGATGTTCTGAAACCGGATCGATACTAATCCAAAGTTTGTCTCGGAACAATTTTAAAAAAAATAAGGGTTAAACAAACCTTGTCCGGTTAGGTATAAAAATAAGGTCAAACTTAATTTTGAAAAATCCCAACTCACTATGGCCCAGCTCAATCCCCACACCCTAAGTCGTATGACCATGCAAATTCAGTTTTTCAAAATTTTAATAATTTATAAAAAAAAATGATAATTGTGCGTACACAAGGATGTTTAACCACGGTTTCCACTTTGTTTAAACACGAAGACCTTTGGGATGAGGCCCACTTTGATGTTTAAACCAAAATCCCACAAATCACATTGTCTGATATTATTTATTTTATATCATACGATCAATAACCGTTCCAGAATTTTAGACAACCTACACCTGCTTAAAAACTTGTAATTATGTCTACACTAGGAAAAACACTAAAATCCATTTAGAGATACATTAAAATGTCTTGTAAATGAAATGAAAAATCGTTAGGCAATTAAGCTTTTAAAGATGGATAAAGACGTCAAACACCCATTTTACTTTAGTTTAAAATAATATTTTCATTAAATCCAAACTAATTAGTTAACACATGTTTAGTTAAAAATCACTGATCATGTTAGCCGGGACTAATAGTTTCATTTGTTAGATCGGGCTAATAACATATATTTAAATTTTTTGTAAATTATTATTCCGAATGTATTTAATTAATATACTAAATTTTTCCGAGCGTATTAATATACTAAATTTTACTATTTTATAGAGATGTGTATTTTTTAAAAAAATTTCAAACATAAAGATATTTTAGTCATTTTAACAGCTAAAATAGACTAAAATACACCAATATTTGAAATTCCAAAAAATATACATTTTTAAAAAGTGGTAAAACTTGTTATATTAATTAGATACACTTGGTGAACCAAGGCATAGTACACTAATATCACATCTGGTGTGAGTGCTTGTGATTTCAGCATCAAATCTGAAGGGGGCGCCGTATCCTTGTAATGGTATAATTAAAAAATTAAATACGCTTAGGATAACAGTTTTATTAAAAAAAATTAAAGTATAAAAGATAAGCTAGTTGCCCGGGCTAATGATGAAACTGTTAGTCGGGGCTAACAGAATAATTGCTTTTAGGTATGATATTAGGACTTATTAGTTGGAGGCCTATGCATGCCATTAAGATAATTTCAATTAAATAAGCAACCATTGAAATTATTTAATAGATAAATAGATGCGTAAGTAATTTAACGTCGATACTTTTCAAAAGCTTATTAGAATGAAATGAATTATTTTGCTAGAAAACAATTGATTAATTAATTTCATTACGTCACGTGTAATTTTATGAACTTTCAAATGTTATGGATATCAAGTATCATCAAGATAATCTTAAGAATTCGAATAAATTGATAATGACAAATGCAATAGATTAATTATAGCACACTAAAACTTCAAATTTTGCCTCAAACTGGAATGTCAGCCTCATTAAGTTGAGAATTTTTGGAAAAAAAAATCAAAATTTGTTAACTCCACATAATTAAGTATGAGAAAATTATCTTCGTCAAAAATTATGAAATAAAATTTGCTTTATCATAATTAAATATGGAAAATACTATGGACAAAAGTTTAGCCCAGGCTTACGTTTCTAGCCTATGTGTCTAGGGTTCGAATCCTATTTAAGAACACTTATCCCTCGCTCGAATCTTGTAATTTAATCCATATAATCTATTTAAAATCATTCAATTAGCTAAAACATCATTTTTATGTATATAAATGATCTTATAAAAATTATTATTATCATTATTACGATTTTGCTATTAAAACAATTGATTATGGATCACAAGTCTCATCAAGACAATCTTAAGAATTCGAATTAATTGATAATGACAAATGTAATAGATGAATGGTAGCGCACTAAATCTTCAAATTTTGGCTCAACCTGGATGCAACCCTCATTAAGTTGAGAATTTTTGAAAAAAAATCAAAATTTGTTAACTCCACATAATTTAGTGTGAGAAAATTATGAAGAAAAGTTTTCTTTATCATAAATTAAACATGGAAAATACTATGGACAAAAGTTTAGCCCAAGTTCACATTTCTAGCCTAGTGTGGTTCGAATCCTATTTAGGAACATTTGTCCCTCGCTCGAATCTTGTAATTTAATCCACATAGTCTATTTAAAATCATTCAATTAACTAAAACATCATTTTTAGGTATATAAATGATCTTATAATTATTATTATTATTATTATCATTATTACGATTTTTATTAAGGGGGACGAAAGACATGCTAAGCGATTCGACCCTGGGTCATCGACAAGAATGCCAATATGTGAGTTTAGAGAGCTGCACCCGGATCATTATTATTATTACAATCTAATGCATCTATGAATCAATCTAAGAATTTTTTTTATAATTTATTCATGATTATGTGCATTTAAAAGCAGATATGACAAGGGAACAAGGTTGCCCATGCTTTTGCTGATCTAGTTTCTGTATCAAATTTGGATCACATGTACTGGTGAGGAAATCCTCCTCCACCTATTGGTGGGAAAATTTGTATTGACAATTTTATAGCTATGAATTATATGGACTACTTTATTCCGAACCCTTTTCAAACTGGAATGGGGTCGGGATAAAGTTGTCCTTTCATCAAAAAAAAAAAAAAAAAAAAAAGCAGATATGACTCGCCCAAGAATATTTTTGAAACCTTAAAATTCTGATTCATGGCCTCAATCCCAATCATCCATCCCCTCCAGATGGGTGTTGGTTGAGGAAGGTCCATCAAAGTTTCCATTCACAAACAAAATATCTTTACATAAAATTTCTGTAATACATGGTGGTGCTGTCTCCCACCAGTCTTTCTCAATCCATTCGTCCTACAGACTATTTTCTACAAAGGTAATGGGCCGCATAGTTACCTGTCCTTAAGACATGAGAGAATACACAGTAATCAAACTTACCCATGTCTTGATCTTGCTAATCGTTGAGCCAACATGGGATTGGATAGTACCATTTCCATTTAGGAGAGAAATCAGAGCAAGGGAGTCAGATAGCCAACATCCAAAGCCTTCCCAGCAAACAGAAATGGAAAAAATCGTTTATTCCTTCCGCCGAGCTTTGTGCCGCGACTGCTGTGGATTCTCTGGACGACGAGGATAGGTACGGCTCCACAGCCATTAATGCTGTGTCAGCTCTCGTTTCTAAGGGTGCATTTGGGTGGATTAAAAGAATATCAACCAAAATTTTTTAATTTTCATAATTGCTTTAGTTTTTAATGTATTAATTTCAAACGTACTCACTGTATTTGTCCTTAATTACAAATATACTTACTAAATTTGAAAACTTTCACGTATATCTATTAAATATTTTGTTAATTTTAAATATACCAGGCATAAAATTAGAAACGTTTAATAATTTTAAAATCTTAAAATAATCTAGATTAATCTAACATCCATTGTCATTAATGTTGTATCTAGACCATCAACGGTCGTTATGCTCAGCTTATCTCTTAAGTTGGATGCATTTCCATCAAACTATTTGACTTTTGCTGTAAATAAATGACTATCATTGTTAAATGATAAGGGATATTTTGGACATTTTATATAATGAATAATGGTGATTTTTAACTGTGTTTGATGAAATGAGTATAGATAAAATTTCGCCCATACTTAATGGTTGTATATGAAAATTTTCAAACTTAGTGGTTATATTTGTAATTAAAAGCAAATATAGTAGGTATATTTGAAATTAATTATATTTAATTATTTTTTCACATTTCCTACACAAACTACTTTTTTTCAATTATTTCTACGTAACTAGCCTATCTATTTTAACTTTATTCTTCTTACAGCTCTGTTGACACCCCACCCTCGGGGCCCAAAGACGGACAATTGGACACAAGATTCAAGCCCAACCAAATTCAACGCAAAAGGAAATTCAAGACAATCAAGCGGGCCCTCCGGCACTCAGCCCACGGAGCGAAGCTCCACCAAGCCTCGAAGCAGGCTTTTCAACAAACCAAATCCGGCCCACAAAGAACGAAGCTCCTACAGGCCACCTCAGCGGGCTCCACAAAGCAGCTCGCCAGACGAAACAAACGGGCTTAGCTAAGCTCTAGCCCACTAAGCCTCAGAAGCAGGCTTTTCTACTATTTTGGGCCTCTACAACGGCTCACCCAAAAGCAAATGGGCTAGGCCAAGCTCTAGCCCACCAAGCCAAGCTTATGGACCAAGTCCAAAACCATTCAAGAGGCCCAAAGCCCATGACCCCAACTCAAGACCAAGTCCATGGACCACCATTTTATAGGAGGTCAGAGCACAGCTACACCACCATTTTGTTCACAAAATCCGAATCTGGAGCAAGACGGTGGACCTCAACCATCTTCTCATAAATCCCAGATTCCAGAGCAAGACGGTGGACCTCAACCATCCTCCCACAAATCTCGAAATGATCACTACAAAGAAGAGGAGTTGGTCTTAGAACAAGGCCGTAATGAAATCCAAGACCTCAAGAACCAACTCCAAAACCAATTAAAAGAAATGGAGGATCGAATCCGACAACATCAAGGGGAGGGTCTACCCTCGGCCAAGATCGAAAACTTATGCCCGTTCCCCGATACCAAGTTGCCGGAGAAGTTCGAGATCCCGGCTTTACCTGCATATGAAGGAGACTCATGCCCGAGGGCTCATCTCAAGGCCTTTTGCGGCATCCTATACCCTTTGGTGAAAAGCGAAGAAGTCTTGATAAGGCTATTCCAACATAGCCTAAAGAAGGACGCCTTGGAATGGTACATATCGTTGGATTGCCGGTTGATCAAAATATGGGAACAACTCTCTTTGGCTTTCATGGACCGCTTCTCCTACAAGCTAAACATGGCTCCCAAAAGGGCCGACCTCGAAGCGCTCAAGCAAAAGGGGGACGAAATATTCTCCGAATACATTGCTAGATGGCGGGCATTAGCGGCAAAAATGAAGAGCCCGTTGCCTTTGGATGAGAAAATCTCTATCATCATCAACTCCGCACACCCGAGCATCTCGGGTTACCTCATTTCTCACCCCTACGTCAACTTCACTCAACTTCTCCAAGCCGGGGACCAAGTGGAGGCGGGAATTAGACATGGCATCATCTCTCCATGGCCTTACCAAGGGAACGCAACTCGAAGGAAGCAAGAACCAAAAAATGGTAATTCCTCGAAGACCCCGGATGTAAACGCCATAGACACCACCCCCAAGCCTTTTCAAAGAAAAGCATACAGAGATTTTACACCTCTCGCCAAGTCATACACCGACGTCCTCAACATGCTCATCCAAAAGAATATGCTTGCACCTCTAGCTCCAAAACCTCCACCTAATCCCCTTCCCAAAAATTACCGAGAAAATGAGTTCTGCGCCTATCACCAAGGGAGAGGCCACACCATCGAAAGATGCTTTACCCTCAAACATGCCGTTCAAGACTTAATAGACGAGGGAAAAATCAAAGTTTCATCTAACTCTCATGAGGATGTGATCCAAAATCCCCTACCTATGCATGAACCGAGGAATCCCAATGCAACGAACATAAACTTCATAGAAGTTGCAAGGGAACCCGCAAAGCCGAGTCATGAAGCCTATATGATCACTCTACAACGGGCTAAGCAAGAAACCATCACACTACAAGGATCCGCTCCTCGGAATGTCCGAAAACCTCAATAAGGGCATGCCCAAGATTACCTCGTGTTGCCGGCCATGAACAACTTGAAGATTGCTCTTACTTATCAAGAGCCCGTGGTACTAGCGGTCAAGCCAAAGCCAACATATGACTCGCACAAGGTCCCGTGGGAGTATCCTCAATGCTCGGAGATAGGCAACATCTACCCTAATGGCCGAGTCTATCGACGGGAACCGGCCCGCAACGTGATCACCAACCCGGAGAAGGAACCGCCATATGACGTGGCTTCACAACTCAAGTCCTTGCCGGCTCAAATATCCATATGGGAGCTATTATGCACATCAACAAAGCATAGGGAGGTTTTCACTAAAGTGCTAAGCGAAGCTCACATAACCACGGAGGTGACTCCCGATGCGGTGGCTCACATGATTGGGCAAATAATGGCCCCTAACGCCATCACATTCACCGATGAGGAGCTTCCCGCGGAAGGACGCAACCATGGACATTCCTTGAGCATCACGGTCGGGTACAATGGCTTGAAGATCCCCTTGGTAACCATTGACAACGGAGCGAGTCTTAATGTTTGCCCATTACGAACGATCAAGAGGCTTGGAATCTCGATGAATCAAATGCGGCCGAGTGACTACCATGTAAGAGCCTTCGATAACTCTCAAAAGACGGTCTTGGGTGAACTAGATATAGAAATCCAAGTGGGACCCAACGCCATGGTCGTCCCTTTGCAAGTCTTGGACATCCCCGCATCTTTTAACATGTTATTGGGAAGACCTTGGTTGCATCAAACCGGAGTCATCCCGTCCTCTCTCCACCAAAAGCTCAAGTACATATCGGCGGGAAGGTTAGTAGTCATCGAAGCCGACCCTGAGATCATTATCCCGGTAGAGTTTAAAAATTGTCATGAAGTTCTACTAATCGAAGTATATGAATCTTCAGATCCTCTCCCCTTCAAGATGGATGACATACATGAAGTCCATCACATCCCTTCAAAGCAAAGGCTCCCGCTTCACTATGTTATACCTCCGGCCGAGAGGCAAACAACAAGGTTCAACATCAAATACCGAGGAAAGACGGTGTTACTCAATCCTCAACAAAAGAACAACAAATGGGGACTTGGGTATAGGCCAGAGGAAGATAAATTCAAGGAGTCGAACAAAGCAACTCAGTTCATAAGCGCGGGACACATACTACCCGAGGTATTGGAGACCCAAGAAGTCTTAATGATAGCTCATGATGACCGGCATGAAAAAAAAATGCCATTATGCAAGGACAAGCCAAAAATTGGTATGCGATACTAACTTGCTCGAGACCCGGCTCTAGCAGTCATATCATGCATTCGGTACCCATTCAAAAGAAAAAGAAGCAAACGGAACCGGATATGTGGGCCAGCATTCACTGGTCCCACGAGTTGCTAGAAATCTCAGAAGATCGTGGAGTTGATGAGGAGCTGCGTGGCAATATAGAAAGGCATGAAAATAAAGACGCGGCTTTGGACTATGAAATCGTCAACTTGGGAACTTCCGAGTTGCCCAAATGTCTTCGTATTGGAAAGAACTTATCCATAGAAGAGAGGAACCAAATGCTCACCTTTCTCAAGCCTCGGCTTGTCAACTTCGCCTTCTCTTATGAAGACATGCCCGGACTTGACGAAGATTTAATTACTCATCAACTCCCAATAAAGGCCGGTGTCAAACCGATGAAGCAAAAATTAAGGAGATTCAAACCCGAATGAATACCCAAGATAAGGGATGAAGTGATCAAGCAATACAATGTCGGATTCTTGGTAGTATCTCACTATCCGCAATGGCTAGCTAATGTTGTTCCCGTGCCCAAGAAGGATGGAAAAGTCCGAATGTGCATTGACTATAGAGACCTCAACAAGGCTAGCCCGAAGGATGACTTCCCACTACCTCACATCGATGCTCTAATCGACAACACGGTAGGCCATACATGGTTCTCCTTCATGGACGGATTCTCCGGGTATAACCAAATCAAGATCGCCGAAGAAGATAGAGAAAAGACATCCTTCATCACTCCTTGGGGGACATTTTGCTACAAAGTGATGTCATTCGGTTTGAAAAATGCCGGAGCTACATATCAACGTACCATGACGGCCATCTTCCATGACATGATGGGCAAAGAAATGGAGGTCTACGTGGACGACATGATAGTCCGGTCTTGCACTTTTGGAGAGCATCTAAGAGACTTGGAAAAACTATTCAACCGGATGGAGAAATTTCAACTAAGGCTCAACCCGCAAAAATGTGTCTTTGGAGCCCAAAAGGGGCGCTTGCTCGGATTCATCGTTAGTGGAAAAGGAATTGAGGTGGACCCGGCAAAAGTCAAGGCAATACTAAGCATGCCGCCTCCCGCAACCGAAAAGGAGATAAGGGGCTTCTTGGACAAACTTCAATACATTAGCCGGTTCATAGCCCGACTAGCATCCACTTGTGAACCCATTTTCAAATTGCTAAGGAAAGACTCTCCCAAAGAATGGAATGAAGACTGCCAAATTGCCTTCGACAAAATCAAAGCCTACTTGGTTAACCCTCCAATCTTGGTGCCGCCTAAAGCGGAAGGTCCCTTGTTGTTGTATCTCTCGGTTACTTCCACGGCATTGGGGGCAGTGCTAGGACAACCGGATGAATCGGGACGAAAGGAGCAAGCTATATACTATTTGAGCAGAAAATATACCCCGACGGAAGTCAAGTATCCGAAAATTAAAAAGGCATGCTTATCTCTTGTATGGGTCGTGCAAAAGTTAAGACAATATATCATGTCCCGTACCGTATTGCTCATTTCCAAAATGGATCCGTTGAAGTATCTTTGTCAAAAGACCGCATTGACGGGAAAGCTAGCACGGTGGCAATTACTCCTCACAGAGTTTGACATAATTTATGTCACAAGGAAAGCTGTCAAGGGACAAGTGGTAGCGGACTACCTAGCCGCACAGGCGCTTCCGGACTACCAACCGCTACAAGAAGACTTCCCGGACGAGGAAATACTACTTGTGGAGAAAGACGAAGAAAATGATGCTTGGACCTTATACTTTGATGGCGCATGGAACGCTTCGGGTAACGGAATAGGTGTGGTCCTATGCTCCCCCAACCAAGCCCCAATCATGATATCAAGAAGATTGGTTTTCCCATGCACAAACAATATCGCCGAATATGAAGCTTGCCTAGCCGGAGTGCGGGAAGCCTGCAAGCTGGGGGCAAGAAAACTTCAAATCTATGGGGACTCGCAGTTGGTAATCAACCAAGCAAATGGAGAATGGGAAACCCGAGATGAAAAGTTAAAGCCTTACCACACGGCATTAACTCACTTGGTTTACTCATTCGAAGAAGTCACTTTCACCTATGCGCCACGGGCTCAAAACCAATGGGCGGATGCACTAGCAACCTTGGCATCTATGGTTGAAATACCGTACGGGAAAGGAACTCAAGAAATCACAGTGCAAACATCTCAACAACCCGCCTATTGCTTACAAGTGACGGCCGAAGCCGAAGAAACTCAAGAGGAAGAAAAGCCGTGGTATCATGACATGAGGCAGTTCTTGGAGCACCAAGCATTCGATGATCATATCACACTTGCGGAAAGAAGAACCATCAAGAGACTAGCCTCTAGCTACATAATACAGGGGGCAACATTGTATAAGAGGTCGCACAACCAAATGCTACTACGGTGTGTTGACCGGCAAGAAGCAAAGGAAGTCATGACCCAAATCCATGATGGGGACTGCGGAGCACATATGAATGGGATCATGATGGCAAAAAAGATAATGCGCTAAGGATACTATTGGATCTCAATGGAAAAAGATTGATCGGAATATGTGAGGAGATGTTTCAAATGCAAAGAGCACGGGAACTTGATACACTCACCCGCAACGAACTTGCATTACTTATCTACCCCATGGCCCTTCTCAACTTGGGGAATAGATATAATCGGGAAGATAGCCCCTAAATCCATTGGCGGTCATGAATACATATTGGTGGCAATAGAATATTTCACTAAATGGGTAGAAGCAATTTCCTTCCCAACAATCAACGCGGCACAAGTCATACGTTTCATCAAAGGGAACATCCTATCAAGGTTCGGGCTTCCGCAAGCAATCATAAGTGACAACGGAACAGTCTTCATCAGTGAGAAAGTTCAAGACTTCTTAGCCCAATACAAAATCCAACACCACAAGTAAAGTCCCTACCGTCCTCAAGCCAACGGAGCCGTAGAAGCCGCAAACAAGACCTTAATCAAGATCCTTGGCAAAATGGTGGAGAACTACCGAGATTGGGCGGAAAAGTTGTCATATGCCTTGTGGGCATACCGAACCTCTATCCGGAGAGCCACGGGGTTCTCACCCTATGCCTTGACTTACGGCATGGAAGCGGTCCTACCCATTGAGGTGGAAGTCCCAACTTGGAGGATATTGAAGGAGAACAAATTAGAAATGGAAGAATGGATGCAAACACGCCAATCCCAACTGGATCTGCTTGATGAAAAAAGAATTCGAGCTCTTCACCACACCCAAGCATATCAACGGCGAATGGCACGGGCCTATAACCGATCGGTGAAAGCTAAGAACTTCCAAGAGGGTGACCTCGTCATGAAAAGGATCCTACTTGTTCATCCTTCAGATAAAAGAGGCAAGTTTAGGCCTAATTGGGAAGGTCCGTGGGTTATAGCCAAAGTTTTATCAAACGGAGCATTAGCCATCTCAAAACCCGAAGACCACGGGAAGGCCGAAATCATAAGTTCGGACCATGTCAAGAGGTTCTATCTATAAAAAGGCTTACCATTGAAATACTAATGCGACTGCAAAGCACGAGGAACATCCAGAAATCATCTTTCTACATCCCGCGTGAAATCAAAGGCAAAACACAAGTGCAGAACTGCTGCTGCTGGAAACAGGCCGTTAGACCTAAAAAGTTTTTAGGTCCGACAGCGTTGCTCGCATAGCAGAACTTCAGCAGTTCAGCAGACGCTCGAAACACGACCAAAAGGGTCGGAAACTCAGAAGTAGAGAGCAAACAGATAGGAGACGAGCTGCAGCTCACCCCAAACCAATTCTTAATACATTCAAAGCAAAAATGCAAATTTTAGTGAAAGATCCATGAAACCCACAAAGAGGAATGCAACTCAACGGCTCAACATCCAAGATCCGGATTCGCCAGGAAGTGCAGCGGTGCTGTTCACAGAAGACGATGGATTTCTTGAAACTTATAAAGCTCAAGTTCAAAACAAAGAGAAAAAGCATCAAGATATGGTCAAAGAAAAGCATTTCATCTCATTCCATTCAAAGGCATTCAAAGATACATCATAAGCCAAGAGAGAAAAGTCTCTCAAATACATAGCTATTCGAAAAGAATCCCAAAGAAGGGAGTAATACACATGAAGACCAAAATGGCTATACAATCCATAGCCACTCCAACATTCACAAAAGAAAAGGAACAAAAGGGGGCCACACAACATTAACACTAGCATTCAAAAGTTGGTGGAGATGCTCCAAGATAGCTCTTTGATGATCTAGCATTCCTCCCATGACGGCCAAGGTATCGAGTTGGTATAAGCACAAAGAAGCCAAAGCTCCCCAACTATGAATGCAAGACTTGCGCATCCCGGAAAATTCGTCACAACCATGAAGAGATCCGCGGTAGATATGACACCATTCACGGCAAGCCCCCGAGGATGCATGCCCGCAACAAGCTAGTTCATCCAACCACGGCGGGAACTAGTCTCCTCGGCTATCACGGTGGGAATGGCTCCTAGTTCCAAGGTCGTGTGGTTTGAAACCCACTCTTGCTTAAGGACGCCAACCGAAGATAGAAGATGAGAATCATAGCTAGAGTACCCAAGAGGAGAACCATAAACATAAGGAAGGTACTGCAACATCCCAAATTGCCTCATGAAGCGTTGGGGAAGATCGGATGAGCATCCATATAAGCCAAGTAAAGTCAAGCAACCAAAGCTTCTAGTACAAAGAATAGGGTCGATTGCAAGCCATGAGGGCAACCATACAACGTCCACCTCAGTCAAATCCCTCAAGTGACTATGGATATCTGTGGGAAAAGTGGTTGGCACAACGGCAAGCAACATTTTCACAAGGCCGGGACCCTCCACCAAAGCTCGGGGCACGCCTATGAAAGCTCCCAAATGCTCTAAAAGTCATGCCTGCAAAAGAAAAGACATCAATAGGGTCACCCATGAACGGGAAAGGTGAAGGAAAGAGAGATCCATGTTATACCTGTAAGACGGATAAGCAACCTTGGAAGGGAGCCTTCTCTGAGCGCCTCAAGGTCAATCCTTCATAGATGTGCGCCAATACATCAGCCCGTCGGTTATATGAAAAGAAGGAAGAAATCAAGCACAAGCTAACGAGAAGGACGGAAGCCATTAACGGAGAACCCATACCTTTTGCAATAGCAAAACCCGGATCTGAGGGTGGCCTCCATGCTCAAGCCAGCAGAGGTCCGGGCAATCCAACAGGAGAGAAGAAATTCCGAGAAAAAGACAAACAAGCAACAGGACAAGTCACGGGTAATGTGCTGACAGCAACCCATTCAAAGGAGTAAATGCACGTAGATTTTAGGCAGCTGCAAATCCGGGTCAAAGGATGGCGTCTGTACCCGAGCAATCTGAAATTTCAGAGTACCATGAAAGAGAAGACGAGCCGGAAGTCAACGGGCAAAAAGGGAAAAATCCTTGAAAATGCGCTGCAACAGCTCATTTGCAGTGAAGGACGAGTGTAGAAGAGGCACGGAAGGAAATTTCGACTTGCCCAGACGAGAAATCGCACAAAAAAGGGGAGAAATGCGGACAAACGCGCAAAAATGGTATTGTTGTTCGCGCTGTCGCGAAAATGAAGAAGAACGTCGACTGACCTAAAAAGTTTTTAGGTCTACATATATAAAACTTTCACAACGCCCCTATGCAGAATTTTCAATGGCCAAACGGCCTACAAGTGATCAAAGCATTACAAGGGACGTCAAGAAAAAGAATTTTACAAGATCCACACCCTGCAAAAGCAACAAATCATACAGACACATCCTCCAAAAGGGAGTCGGTATTCACACGGCTTTACATCTAAAAAAATAGGCCATACAAGATTCAGATTTACAAAAAATATAATTCGGCCAAAAAGAGAAAGGATGAAGAAAGCCCTTCGAGACATTCCATCGGTAGCCCTAGCCCGAGCAAGATCATCGCCACCCGAAGCCTTGGGCGACCATCCGAGGAGATTCCCGCGGCCGAAACTCTAGCTGTTGATGATGAAGTCTTCTTGCTTTCTCGTGTTGCATCCTCGGGAATCTCGATGGACATGTTCACCAATCCACCCGGCTCATTATGTCTGAGCCATACTGCTCCATCCCAAGGACATAGGCTATACTCCTTCCTAGAAGACGTTTTGGCAACTGCAACATAAAAGGCGATGAGTCAACACGGACAACAAGCAACATGACGAGCATCATGCCCCGAACAAAGTCATATAAGGTCAGTTTATATCACCATTTCAAACTTGTAAAAACAAAAAAAAAACAACAACAACAACAAAAACAAAAAAAGAGCAAAACAAAACAAAACAAAACTAAAGAGAGAAAAGAAAACAAAAAACAAAAACAAAAACAAAAACAAAAAAAAGGGGAGAGAAAAGAAAAACCCACCAGATCTCGGCAACGGCCGGAAGCGGAGAAGACGAGCCGGCAACACTCGCCGGAGAAGAAAGAGCAGCGGCGATCCTCGACGACCCCAGCGGCGGAAGGAAAGCCAGCGGCTGCGAAGACAGCGGCAACCCTAGCAGCAATGGCGCCGATCTTCGACGGCACCGGCAGTGAGGAAAAGATGGTCGGTAGCAACGCCGGCAAACAGCGACGGTCCCAACGGCAAGGGCGGCTGCCGGACGCCATGGAGAAAGCAACGGCGGCGGCGAAGCAGGCGCGCAGTGACGACGGTGGCGAGGAGAGAAACAGGGAATGACCAGAAAGGGGGGGCCACGGAGGAAACCCTAAGGGTCCGAAGAATTGCGAAAAGCCCCCCGCGACTTTCCTGAAATTACGAAAACTCCCCGTCTCAAGGGGAAAAGGAGAAAAAACACCAGCTAACTCCTAGGTTTTGCAAGAATGACCCACAGAAGTCTGTCACAAAAGCTGCCCTCAAGCTTCAATTACAGAAAAGACGCCACAAGCTTGCAGAGATTACAAAAAGGACCCAATGACCTGAAAAACTATGGGGTGTCTGTTACTTTGCCATTCGCCGTCAAGACGCCTCTGGCAAAGGGGGGCAGCTGTTGACACCCCACCCTCGGGGCCCAAAGACGGACAATTGGACACAAGATTCAAGCCCAACCAAATTCAACGCAAAAGGAAATTCAAGACAACCAAGCGGGCCCTCCCGCACTCAGCCCACGGAGCGAAGCTCCACCAAGCCTCGAAGCAGGCTTTTCAACAAACCAAATCCGGCCCACAAAGAACGAAGCTCCTACAGGCCACCTCAGCGGGCTCCACAAAGTAGCTCGCCAGACGAAACAAACGGGCTTAGCTAAGCTCTAGCCCACTAAGCCTCAGAAGCAGGCTTTTCTACTATTTTGGGCCTCTACAACGGCTCACCCAAAAGCAAATGGGCTAGGCCAAGCTCTAGCCCACCAAGCCAAGCTTATGGACCAAGTCCAAAACCATTCAAGAGGCCCAAAGCCCATGACCCCAACTCAAGACCAAGTCCATGGACCAAGTCCATGATCCCACTTAAGCCCAAGCCCATGGACCAAGTCCATGACCTCAAGGGAGCCCAAAGCCCACTCCACCATCTATAAAAGAAGGAGCTCCCCTCTCATTCAAGGACACTTGAAGAGAGGCATCCCAAGGGGAGGACGGGAGTTTGCAGCAACGCCCCCAGCATCCCGGCTTCCATGCTCTACGCGCTCCACGCCTCTCTTCCCATTTTCCCCTTTCCATCTCTCTCGTTCTTTTAAACCCTTTTTATTTTCCCCCTTTTACGTCGTGTAAACCGCCTCGGGTTGGCAGATTTCTCCATATTTGCTTCAACTCGAAGGCCGGAACCCGCTCTCTGTATTACTAGTGCTTTATTTCTTTAAATAGGAACCGATCTCCCTTTACAGATCGATGGCGACTCTATTTTCTTTGTTTTCTTGTGTGCGTGTTTGAGCTAACGCCTTGTCTTAGCCGTTATGCTGCCGAAATCCCGAGAAAACGCCCATATCCCAATTGTTTCTAAAAACTTTGAGGCCTAACTCATTTTACCACGTATGAATGCAGAAAATCTAAGCCCATGTTGTCATTCAACACGATCCACATCTCCAAGGCCCGGGAAACTCATTCTGAGCCCATCGTAGCGCTCCCGGCGGGTGCTACAAGCTCATTCTTATCTTATTATATCATATCATTCCCCATCAATTTAACAACTTTTATGTCGGACACTTTTTATCAAAATATTCCACGTCCGGCCAAACACACCCAGAAAATCCAATCCCCTCGTTGAACGGTGGTTGCGAGTGGTCAAAAACCACGGGTGGTCTAAAACCGGGGTGGTTGACGACCGGTTGCAAATGATGGGACCTCACTTAAGAGTACAAAATGGTAACAATGCGTTGGAGACTAGTAGTACGACTGAAGGAGAGAAGACTGCTGCCTGTGTCCGAATGTAAGGCAATTTTTTATTCTCTCTTCTCATCAGTCGCTTTTACTTTCCAAATTCGTCTTCACGAGGTAAGACTATCAACCGAATCACCTTAAACTCTAAATGCTAACCAACTTTTTATTGTGAGTTTTCAACTGCATTAAATTTCGGTACTAAAGTATTAATTTCTTAAATTTCAAGCTATTTCCTCTTTTGTTAGCCTGTCTTGAAATGAGTGTCTTCGATTTAGATTGCCAAACATACTTGTCTGGGTGCATTGGCTATTGTTTTCCTTTTTTCTTAATCTGTGCTGAAATGTGTTTCTTATGATTTTTTGGGTTTTCTCGTGCGAATTCCACTTTTCAGGCTTCATCAATCTAATGATATCTATTTTTCAAGGGAGTCGCCGAATACGCCGGGCGCTTGAAATCCCAGATTAATGGCAGTAACTATCCCCTGCCACTGGCCGATTTCTGATTGGAGCATAACAACAAACACCTTTAGAAATATTGTGGTTGGGAAAGGAAATGAAATGAAGCTCCAAAGATTCAAAATCCTAAATATGCTTGTGTGCGTACGTGTTTTTCCCTTGAAAAATAAAAATTAGAAATTCTATTGACCAGTGGCGGTGAGTTCCATGATCACGTAATTCTTCTTCTGGCATGGCTGAGGCATTTTATTTTTATATGGTTTCTCTTTGGATGCTTTTATCTTATGGATTGAGAAACATCTCCGCTTCACCGTGCCGTGGAGATGAATGCCTGTGATGAAGAACCGCTTCTGTACGAATTCTATGCGTATGCTAATACTCGTAGAATCTGCAGTCAACAAGTCAGTTTCCCCACTTCGTCATCTGTTGCTTTGAGTTGTTTAGGCAGGGAGGACATGCATCATTTTTTAAAAAAGCCCATTCTCGTGGCATTCACTGGTGTTATACAGCAAGTTTTGGGACCAAGATTCAAACCGATGGCATGATCAAGAAAAGTGAAGGACAACAAAGAAATTGCAAGCAGTATTACAGTTAATGCATTAAAGTTCCTCCAATTCGAGGGCTCGGAAATATTGTTGCAGTCATGTTCTCCAATTTGACAGCCAGGAAATCTTCAATGCTCTTAAATTCTCGAATTTGACAGCCCCAAAAGTTCAATGTTCTCAAATCCTCCGATTTGGTGGCTAACTGTTTGCCTCTTTTGTATCAAGCAAGGACTGTTCCCAATCAAATCAGAACAATTTGTTTTCAAATTCTTCCGTTTGTTTGCTAACTGGTTCTCTGCTTTGCAAATGGCAAGGATTGTTTTTGATGATATAAGAAACGTCCGATGAAATTTTGTTTTAATGGATGAACATCTGAGAGAAATCCTTTGTTTTGTAAGACAGATTTTGAGATGGTCATCCACAATGGTGGATGCCACTGTCGGCGAGTGAGGTGGCAAGTTGAAGCGCCACCGAGTGTCGTTGCCTGGAAGTGCAATTGCACGAACTGTTCAATGAGGGGGAACACCAACTTTGTTGTTCCAGCTACAAAGTTCAAGTTGATTGGAGAATCTGAGCAATTCCTCACAACCTATACCTTTGGCACACATACAGCAAAGCACACCTTCTGCAAGAACTGTGGCATAACATCCTTCTTTGTGCCTCGTTCGAATCCTGATGGCGTTTCTGTGACATTGATGTGTGTGGACCCCGGCACACTCTCTCATATTGAGATCAGACATTTTGATGGGATCAATTGGGAGAAATCCTATGAACAAACATTCATATCATCATGTTCTAAATCAGGTGGAGAAACTCCGAAGTGACTGCTCAACATTTTGGGACTTACATGATTGTATCAGTTAAAGGACAAGGGTGTAGAATGTTATTGCAATATGTGAATTTAAGGTTTTTGTTGGTTGGGAGGGCTTAAATTGTGCGTTTGATCTCTATGATGGTCTTCAATGTTAAGACTTGGATGATAGTCATACCGATGGCCATGGCAGTTTCAATTTTTTGCTTTCGTTTTTCTTTTATATAATTCTTAATTTTTTTGCTTTCTATTTTGTTGATAATTTTGATGATTCTTCTTTTCCACCACGGTCACTTTCTTCAGTTCAATGACGAAAACGCACTTAATTATTTTGTGAAATAGGCCATTGTTTCAGACATCATAAATATCCATAACAGTTACAACATTGCATCACTTGTTGGTCTGTTGAAGTTCATAGTGACATGAATACATGGCAGAAACATGGATGAGATTCTGTTTACCTTTTTTGCAAAAAATTCTCCAATAAAATATTACAGGCTTCATTCATATGTGAAAACTAGACTTCTCATGACCTCTAGAAGCTATCATCATGTGTTTGTGTTTGTCACTTCGACTTCTGGTCATGTTTTTGGGCATTTTCCTTTCACCAATTTTCATATATCGTCCACCCAAAACACCAGTCGTCCCATCAATTAGTGGTTATCACAACTTATTTTTCGGGAAAATTCCCAATTTTCATATATCGTCCACCCAAAACACCAGTCGTCCCATCAATTAGTGGTTATCACAACTTATTTTTCGGGAAAATTCCCAAATATACCCATGTTTTTTCCTAAATTCCTGTTATACTCGCGGATTTTCAAATATTCTTCTTATATTCACGAATTTTACCCATTATTCTCCTCATATCTATGCCATTATCAATCGTTTGCTACCGTTTGGATTTTTTATTTTATTTATTATTCATATTAAGTAAGAGGAATGATTTATTAGTCTAGATTAAGCAAACGTCCCGCTTAGTTCATCTCAAAAAATTCATTTACAATACTTCTTTTGTTTTTTCTTCGTAAACTTGTTTATTTAAATGTATTTTATATATTAATTGAATTTTCCTATTTTTGGATATGTGTGTATATTTTTTTGAGATTTTTAAAAATAAGGATATTTTAAATATATATACACATAAATGTTTAAAAAACTCAAAAAAAATATACGCACATCCACAAATAGTAAAACCAGTTTATATTTTAAATACGCTTAGATAAACATGTGTACGAAGAAAAAAAATGTTGTAAACATGATGAATCATTGTTGAACGATAGCATATAATTTAGAGAAGAAGCACACGAGTGACATAATTGCAATCATCTTGGGCTGTTTGGCAATGGGTAAAACATTTTGACGTGTTTTACATTTTTGATAAAACGTCAGCATCACTTTCGGCCGTCGATAAATCAACCGCATTTGTGAACGTAATGGCGGCGATTGAAAATGTCCGGGCGTCGAAAGTGGTTTCTGCGCCGCAACTTCATGATAGTCCGCAGGTGAACGGGCAACGTATTTGCATGCGTTGTGAATAACGCTGCCTGTCACCGGAGCCGGAATTCCGAAAACGTACAGGAGGTTCAGCCTCTGTCGTCGGCATGACTGATTGACTAGACGGTTTTTTACTGAAACACCCTCGCGTGAAAAGTTTTGTGCAAAGGAGTGAGTTTTAGGGCAATCCAAACAGACGATCTTTTTGTGTTTTTGAAACTCTTTCTGCAATGATCTCTTTGAATTTTTGAAGTCCTATGTAGGCAAAGGATATGCACAGAGATTGCTAGAAAAATGGTACGCCAGTGATGCTTATGGTTTTGCCACACATGCTGCTATGAGATGAGTTGTCTATATGAAAATTTATTTCACTATAGACAAAAACGTCATTGCAATCGAGAGTTAACATTTGTAACTTCTCATTTTAACGGCATATGTGTGGAGGGATAATAGGTAAAATTCATGAATGTGAGAGGAATATTTGAAAATTTATTAGTATAAAAGGAATTTTGAATAAAATACATAAGTATATTTGGAAATTCACCAATTTTTCCACATCAGAAATGGTGATTGAAGCGGTTTGTATTACACACTTTTCTATATTTTGGTTGGAAAGATTGTTTATGTGAGGATCTAACACCTATAGCTTTGTGAGAAGTGGCTGAAATCTTATCAACTAAACTTGAAATCCTACTGCTGTCTAGTATTCTTGATGAGCTCTCTTTGATTTGCCATCAGGTCAGATATTTCCTATAGTTGGATCTACATGGAATTGAGAGGGGAAATTTTTGACATATATAATTAATTTAATTCGACATAGTTTCCCCATCAACCCCAAACGAAAGTTCTAGATCAGCCGCTAGTTCTTGACTATTTTAAGATAAAAGAATTATTTTCAATTAAAAATAACTCTTTGTTTAAAAAATGTGATTACTTGTATGGTCAAATAGGAGCATGATTATATACATTATGATGTATTTTAGACTAAAATACAACATTTATTTATTCTTACAATTAGCTATATTTTGAAATTTTTCTTCATAAATATATTTTCCTAAGTGTATTCAATATATATATAAAATTTTGCTATTTTATAATACTTTTACATATTTATTTTTGATTTTTTAAAATATTAATTTGAAGGGTTTTTTAAGTCATTTTTCACCCCTTAAAATTTTGATTTTTAAAAAAATCAAAAATAAATATGTACAAGTATTGTAAAATGAAAAAATTTTGTATATAAATTGAATACACTTAGATAAGCATGCTTATGAAGAAAAAATTGAAAAAAAAATAACTAATTGTAAAAACAAATGAATGTTGAATTTTAGCTTAAAATATATCATGAAGTATACAATTAAGCTCCGGTCAAATATATACATCTTTAAAAAAAATTTAAGGCTTCCGAACAACATATATATATTCTTGAATTTTCATTGAAATTTTCTCGAATTTTTTCTATGCACGCATACAGTAAGCGGCCACAAACATTGGTTGCCATTGTCTAATTGAAATTTTCATTGAAATTCTTATTTAGCAATGAAATATATATTTTTGCTAAAGCTCCTTTAAATCTCTTTTGCAACAGGTCTTTAGTAATAAATTGACGACAAACCTGTCTAACTGCTACAGTTATTTATCAACCAAATTTCTTTTTTCTTTTGATCAGTATATTACACGTGTAACAACTAATATTGCAATTAAGCAGATTTATCATCCTCACACAATAGAGTGAATTTTCTATAAATACCCCTATAAATACCCCCATCAAAAAGGAAAATTTTGTGAAACCTTCACCACCAGAGAAATCTACAAATAAACAACTTGCATAAGGCAAAGACTTATGCACCTCACCTCTTTCTTTTAAGTCATGGGTGTTCAACGAAAAATTTTAAGTCCCAAAAATTTCTTGTAGCGGCTAGTCTAATCCTTGAATGCATGGCCACAACAATCACTGATAGATTGGTCCATCACCATCGATCCATGATCATCGATGGATGAGCCATTAATACTCTGTGAAAAAAAGGATGGCCTTGTCACTGCATAATTCCATTCCCAAGCCGATCCCTTTACAAATAAAATCAGGCCAGATACACCTACATATAATTAAGCACATCTTCATTACAAGGACACCTGTAAAGCTCTTCTCGGGCTGATGTTGATATGCATGATAAATACAAGGCTAGTACTATTGGCTCTTTGTGATCATGAATTGGAAACGCCCATATATTTTCTTGCCACGTTGATGCATGAATTCAAAAGCCAGTCACACTTGGCACGATCGAGACTATGAAGAAAAATAGCCTTTGATGCACATGTTGTCCACATCTTGCAACCTTTCTTTTGTCCACACACTACCCTTCCGAGACTATGATCGTGAAGAAAAAAGTTGCATGGAAAAGAAAAAGTTAGGAAAATTCAAGAAGGTAAAGGGTGAGTGATGAGCGGAAACAAAAAGAAGGGTAAGAAAATAGGTAAAACAGCTGTGGTGAAGATATGTGAAAAAATTTTTAAATATGAATAATAAAAAAATAACACAATTTGACTGTCAAGACGTGTGAAAAAGATAAAAAATAATGGAAAATTTTGAACACTTGTTTTTCCTGCTGCCAATTGCAGCTGAAAGGCTGTTTGTTTATGAAATTTATTTGCAAAAGTTTTATAATTAATAAGAAATACTCCAATGTTATTGTACAATTGAATATTTTAGCATGCCACCTCTTATGTTGAGCTATTTATTTGCACCTAGATGAAAAATTAAAATCTAATCTACTCAACTCAATTCTAATAATTTATTCACATGGTTTCATTCGAATAAAAAATGCATATGGCCCTTATATAAAAAAAAGCATAAAATAAGTGCACTATAATAGTTTTGCTTTGTATATCAATTTCAAACGGTGTAAATATCACTCCTAAGTGGATAAATAATTTTATAAATTATCATTACATTCTAATTTTATAATTTTGAGTAGATTTAATCTTTTTTTTATAATGCATACAAAACTATACACATTTCAAATCAATATAGCCCATCCTAAGAAAAATTTATTGAAATGACTTTTGTGTAATATTAAAGCAAATGGTACTAAATAAAAAAGAATGGATAAGATTTTAATTTCACATATGATAAGATTAAGTAAGACTTACATATCTATACAAAAATAAAATAATATTTTTTGGCTAAAATGTTTACCTGCGCGCCCATATATTTTCGCACCAACTTATGGGATTTGGGGGCGCTAGAATTTTCACCCAACCACATGATTAACAATTCGCCGGGTTGTGAAGCGCATGGATGGTTTGTTATAGTCCTATGTCATTGTCATCATGATGGAGAATGAGAAGCCTGTCCAGGACCTAGCTTCTACTGATGGAGGCCGCCTAACTTGTCCTTGTATTATAAGGAGCGCAATCCAGTGCACCCGGGTGCACTGCACCTATTTTTTTTTATTTTTTTTAAAAAAAATTTTCATGAAGCTGTTAATATAGGTTTATTTAACATATGTATCAATTTTTACTATTTTTGGAGATTTTTAGATATTTGTTTTAGATTTTTTAAAATCAGTGGTATTTTTCGTAATTTTAAATTACCGAAAATGCCACTGATTTTTAAAAATCTAAAAAAAATATCTAAAAGTCTCAAAAAATATTAAAAATTGATACATATGTTAAATAAACCTAGATTAACCATTGTATAAAAAAAATTTTAAAAAAAAAATAAAAAAAATAGGTGCAGTGCACCCGGGTGCATTGAGGCTGAATGCACCCGGGTGCACTGGATCGGGCTCCGTATTATAAGGTTCAGATTATCAATATAAAGTAAGGTCCCACCACCGACATAGCTACTCACCAGCTGAGCTTGGTTGACTCTTTTTATGATATATGGATATGGATGGAGGGTGGAGACAATCCGTAGCCTCGATTGAAAATGACAACTTCCATCAAAGATTCCTTAGAAGAATAAGACCATCATATATCCATTGCTTTGTGTTCATGACCCAAGCTCCATGCTTGAGCACTCCACATGTAAGGCCAAAATTCAAATGTGTTGAATTCAACGCCAAACCACTAGGGGTGAAATTCGGGTCGGATTGTATTGGGTTTAGGTGAACTCAAACCGTAAGCCTACCGCATTTTGGTAAATCCAAATCTGATTTTTTAAACATTATTGCATCCACACATGAATATATTTATATGACCTACGATATCTTTGGTTTCGATGAAAATTGGTCTTATAATTAAAAAATAATTCTAAATATAATTAATGTAATAACTTTACACATGACGGTTAAGATAAGAAAAATAAATGAGATTACATAAAATTACTATCTAAATTTTGATAAAAGTAAAATTTATATATCTCGTAGTTAATTAGTATATTTGAAATAATTTTAAGGAATTGATATATTTATAAATTATTTGCAAATAAAATCAAGGATAATTTGTATATATCTCCACATAGTTTGACGCTAATTGCAGATATAGTTTCATCAAAATTACGTATTACCCCCATGTCGTTAACCGCCGTTAATATTTGTCATTATATTTTCAAAAATGATGAAAATACCTTCATCCATAGTTTCACCAATTACATATCACCCCCACATAGTTTCACCAAAATTGCATATTGCCCCCATGAAGATGAGGGCATTTTCGTCATTTTTGAAAATATAACGGCAAATATTAACAGCATGGGGGTAATACGCAATTTTGGTGAAACTATGTGGGGGTGATATGTAATTCGTAAAACTACGTGGATATATCTGCAATATCGGTGAAACTATGTAAGTATATACACAAATTACCCTAAAATCAATATAGATGTAATATATTCAATATTAGTAGAATTTGACAGAGCACTGATGAAAAAGATACACTTACAATTTCATAATAACTTTGGAGGCATATTTGCTAACTTGTCAAGATGATATATACGCTTGCAATATGGGTCTATGGTCTAAGTTTGCAACAGTATAAATATGCAGAAAACGCTTATTTATTAGAGTTGTTTTCTCATTTTTCTACTTTCTTGCTAATTAAAATTATATTTGTTATACAATGTTTGAGTACCGTCGTTCTTGGTCATTTTTATAAATCACTATATGATGGTAATCAATTGATTTTATAATGTATGTATGTTATATTCTCATTGTTATTGTTGTTTCAGCAAATTAAACTTAACTTAGGGTGTGCTTGAAAAGTGATAAAACTTTTTGATGAAAATTTTTTGATGTAAAAGTTATTATTGATAGAAAATAATTTAATATAATAGGGGTAATGATGAGGTATAAAGAGAATAAAGTTAAAATGGATAAGTTAATTATATGAGCAGTTACGTAGAAATGATTGAAAAGTAGAGTAGTTTGTATAGGACAGTATGAAAAAATAATTAAAAAATAAAGTAATTATGAAAAATAAAAAAAATTTGTTAAAAAGTTCTATAACCAACCAAACACACTCTTAGAAAGGAAGTGACCAGGTCTCGATATAAGTAAGGAAAAATCAAACTTGAACTGAATTGATGTAGCTAACTATGAGTTAAACAGGGCAGGCTTTATAAAATAAGAGTTTTAATCAAGATTCAAATTCGTCTAATAGAGTACACTTAATTTAGGGGTATTGGGGAGCATAGAGAGGGATGAAATAAGATGAGATGAGGAGATTGAATAATAAAGTGTTGAAATGAGACAAAGAACTTCGATGATGAGAGGTTAGAAATGTGGCAAAAAAATTAGATGACAAAAGGATGTATATCGAAAAATAAGCAATTAAATTTATCATCATCATCGTCATCATAAGTTATTTCCCACCTAGGTGGGATGGGCAAAAATATGCAATTAAATTAAAATAGAAAAATAATATTAAAAATGAAAAAATAAATCATTATATATTTAAAATAAAAATATGATTAAAAATGAGAAAAAAAAATTAAAAAAAAAATCCCATCCCCTTCGTATCTCATTCAGTCCCTTCGAATTCTCCACAGCAAGCTCTTAGTTCTACACAATTCAGAAAATGGATTATATTTTTCTGTTGGAAACGGTCACTGTGAACTTTTTTTTTTTTTTTTTTTTTGGTTGGGCTGTCATTGCTACTGAAAAGGGAATTTCGTGGCCCTGTATTCAATCTTGATGTCTTATCTTTGATAGAAAATTTTGGGGTTGTGGTTATGTCAGCTATAGACCCGACTGGCAGATCAATTGAATTACCCGAATATTTCATTTGAGAAGGATTGATTTGACAAGCGTTTCTATTATTTTTCTACTTTTTCTACGCTATTTGTATTTCCCTTTATCAGTAACTGTATTTTTTACTCTCCAAATTCTTTTTAGTCCCTTCATCCAACTTTTTTCTTTTAATTCCTTTTATGCTTAATGCAGGCCAGGTCGCCCACTAATTGCAAGCAGGTACTCCATATCTGTGAACTATAATTGATATGTTTTCGATTTTGAATCTCAAGGCGCTTGAAGTGATAAAATTTTATGAAAAGTTTTTAGGTGATTTGCAAATATACTCACTTAGTTTGACCATAATTGTAAATATACCACATAGTTTTAGGAATTACAAATAACTCCCACATAGTTTAACTATAATTGTATATATACTGTTATGGCACCTTTATTGTACCGTTACTCTGTGAGAATATTTGTAAAGATATGCAAACTACATTGGTATATTCACAATTTCAAAAATTAAGTAGGTATATTTAGTTTTTGCAAAATACTCACATAGTTTGCATATATTTGCAAATATACTCACGTTTTAATGGCACCATAATGACGTTATAACGGCATGAGTATATATGCAATTATGGTCAAACTATGTGGGGTTATTTGTGATTTCTGAAATTATGTAAGTATATTTACAATTATGATTAAACAAAGTAAGTATATTTGCAAATTACCTAAAGTTTTTATTGTAAAAATTTTTTAAATAAGAAAAATAATATTATATAATAAAGGTAATGATAAGGAATCAAAAGAATAAAGGTAAAATAAATAGGTCAGTTTAGACGGACAGTTGTGTAGAACTAATTAAAAAGTAAAGTAATTATATAAAAATATATAAAGAAATAATAACAAATAAAATAGTTATGAAAAATAAAAATTTTAAATTGAACAATTTTGGTGTGAAAAGCTTTTAGTTTTCAAAACATACCCTTAGTATGCAAGTCATCTTATTTGGTTCTATCTTTTATCCTATGACACGCTAGATAATGCCTACAACAAAACATCTGATATTCCAGATTATGCTCATTCATAATGAAGGCAACTAGCTTTACCTATATTTTGGGGAGACAATTAGCTCCAATCTAAACTCACAGGAGACTTAAGATTATTTGGGTTGTTGATTAAATTATCGTAAGATTATTATTAGGAAGTTATAAGAATATCTCTAGGCTTTGTTGTAATATGAGTCGATATTATCGTAATATATATATATATATATGTGTGTGAATAAAAAAAGGCATATTACCTGTATAATTATCTTATTTTATTATTAATTATATATTTTAATTATTTTTTATATCTTTTCATATAATTACTTACTCATGTAGTGTCCCAACTCCTCCGAGCCCAACTGCCGTGAGGAACGACCCATTGAGTCTCTCCAAGCTGGCATCCTTTGACGCCCTCCTCTTTTTTTTGGCCGTCGTTGCATGTGTCTCCAATGCCAGTCCGCGTGGCCCAAAAGAGCAAAATCAGGCCAAGATAGGTAGAGTTAGCTAATGGTCACATCTAGGGGTTGTTAATGCTAATGGTCAACCCGCCAACCTGGTTGTCGAACTCATTTATAAATGGATTTGGGTTGAGATTTTTGAATAAATGGTTTATAATCCACCAACCCGTTTAACCGTTTAATTAAATAAACGGATTAGGATTGAGGTTTCACAACCCATCCAACCCGTATAACCTGTCCAACCTGTATAACTCATTTATTATAAAATATAATATATTATATATAATTATATATAAGTGAAATTTTTTTGGCCGTAAATTAGGGGTCGTTTAGGAATATATAAAACTAGCTGCTTGTAGTAAAACTTTTCAACCCGATTACCATTTGAAAAAAAAAAACTGTCATTTTGAGCGCTGATTTTGGTTTCCTATGCAATTAATGTGCCATTTTTTATTGCCGAAAAAAACCCATTTAAATTTCATCTTAGTAATGCACCACTTTTCGTGGCTGAAAAAAACGCTTTTTATTTTTTAATCGCTTTCCGCTCACGACTCTCTTATCTCGCCCAGCCCAACCGTGCATGGTGTTCTGCAGCCGAGTACCCAACCATTTTCAAATCTTATGAAACGGGAGGCTTGGAGCAACACACTGCACGCATTCTGCACTTCTACTGTGTCTTCGCAACTCGCAAGTGATTAAAGAGGGAAATCAAGAAAGGAGAACGTAGAGCCTAGAGAGATTTGGAAGTGAAGGAAATTGAAAAGGAGTGAGGATCAAAGGCCTTTTGCCTTTGCAGCCAGTGGCGTCACCTTCGTCTCTTTCTGTCGTCGTCTCTTAAGCCTCAATCTCTCATTTACTTTCCTGCACAGCAACACTGGTACAAGCGCACAACGCTTCCCATCGCCACGCTTGTCGACTCAACTGTTGTCCCCTAATTATGCTAACTTTGAGTTATTTAATTTATTTAATTTTACAGATTTTATTAAAGGTTTTTAGCATTAAAATTAGTAATAAACATAGCCTGTTAACAACCCGTTAACCAGTTCATTAAATAGGTTGTAAATTAATTAGGGTTGAAGTTTTTTAAATGGGTTAATAAACAGATTAGGGTTGAGATATATTAAATGAGTTAGGATTAGAATTAGGATTAGACTCCAACCCGTTCAACCCGATTCGTTAACACCCTCAGTCACATTAAATAACCTCACTCGTGTAGAGCGCCCAGCAACTCAACAAAACATGCCCTTATTTCAGAAATTGACTGAAACTGCTTGTTATTGCAACAAATCAGATTGGGCAATGGTGAAAATCTCGGCTAAAGAGTTTACAAGAGAATGAATTAGAAGACTAAGGGCATGGTTGCTAATATGTATTTTGGTGGGATTTCGAGATAGTGTGGAAGTAGAAAAGAAAATATTCTGAAAATTATGTAAATGATAAGCAAAGTAGCTGTAGGAAAAAAAATTTGAAGTATAGTTGTATGAGGATAAAGTTGAAAAAATAAGATGATTGAATAGTTAAATCATTTTATGGTAGAATGTGTATGAGAAAGATAAACCATAAAAATCTATGAAAGTGAAATTATCAACATTTGAGATATTAAAGAAAGGGCAACATAATCAATCAATTCATCTCATCTTTTGTACTGTTTTTGTTATTATGAGATTCTGCGTTTGCCTTCTTTGAGACCCTTACTGTATTTTTTTCTTTTTAGATATTAAGAGCGTGTTCTAAATTATACGAGATTTTTGGATCGAATCTTTATCTAGGAAGAGAATGTATTGATGTGCATTGAGAATGAGTAAAGTTGAATTGGAAACTAAAAAGACTGTATTGAAAATTAGAAAGATATATTGGGAATGATGATACAGATTCAATCCAAGAATCTAGTATCATTTAAAGCATGCCTTGGTTTTCTCTTCTTATGTTTGGAAGACCTCGAAGTTTAGTTTCCGAGATTATCTTTTTCACATAAATTTCTGTCTAGTTTGTTATTTTTCTCATTTGTTCGCCTTGCATACTTCCAATGAGGATAACCCTTTCCAACCCTCAACGCTTATATTATCTATTTTATTTTTAATTATCTTTAATCTTAATGATTATCCCTACTACATCACATCATATTCACTCCTTAAATTTTTTTCCTATAAAATTTTCGTTTTTTTTTTTTACCTCTTACAAAATATATATATACCGAATTGGTTTTTAGGCATTTATATTACTATCGTGCGATGCGTGTGTGTGTGTTTTTTTGGGTTTAATTGTGCTGTAACGATCAGACAGCAATGAGCCAATGATATGCATTAATGCTAATAGGCTGATGGAATATATACAACCAATCTATTCAAACAAACACGGGGCCGAAATAAAAAGCCATACGTATTTCGTGCCATTCATAATGCTACAGCCGGAAAGCTCGTGTATCAGGTCACCTTCAATCCGAATTAATACGAAGTTGATTTTTCATACTGTCTTAATTTTAATCTACCATAGCCCTACTTGAACGATATGACCAGCCAATCAATCTACACCATTTAAGAGGTCTGATGGACGACATAAATCAGTCCATCGGCGTTGACATTTGATAATGATCTTACACTTTGCATTAATAATTAAAGCAGTGTTTGGCGAATAGTAAAAGATGTCAAAGATTTCAGCTAAAACTTTTCGCTCTCTATAATTATCATATTTTTAATTTTTTTTTACACCTTTCAATGCAATTACCTTACATTTTAATCTTTTTAACACAACTAGTCTATCTAGTTTAACTCTATTATTTTTACCCATCATCATTATTTTTACCATATCACATTATTTTCTTACAATTTAGCAGCTTTTATACAAAAAATGTATTATCCAAAACTTTTATAACTTCCCACGCACACCCTAAGATAAAGACGAGATCCTGTTTAACGCAGCCCACTATATATATTATAATGTATTTTTAAGTTAAAATATATGATTCATTTTTTATTTTATTTTTCTTCATAAATATATTTTCTTATGTGTATCTACTCTATATACCAAGTTTT
Organism: Annona cherimola; assembly: GCA_030490835.1. Lineage (NCBI taxonomy): Eukaryota > Viridiplantae > Streptophyta > Magnoliopsida > Magnoliales > Annonaceae > Annona > Annona cherimola. The sequence continues at coordinate 76,262,734 of CM059975.1, read as the reverse complement.
ACAATTTTAAAATACTTTTATGTATTTATTTTTAATTTTTAAAAAATACGAACTTCAAGGGCACTTAAGTCATATTCACCTCGTACAAAACTAATTTTTTAAAAAGAAAAAATAAATATGTAAAAATATTGTAAAATTGCAAAACTTGGTATATAGATTAAATATATTTAGAAAAACATGTTTACAAATAAAATTCAAAAAATATAATTAATTGAAAAAATGAATAATATATTAAAATACAGTATGTTGTATATATAGTGGGGCTACTCCTTTTCCGTGTGCTTTATGAATTTTGTAGTTTTGTTTGGCTAACTTTCATATTCAGGATGCTTATATGATTAATAAGGTTTGCGAAAAACTATAACAGGCACATCCTTGTGAGCAGTGGTGCAAGCTACAAGAAAGCCATGCCAATTGGAGCATAAGAGACTATTTGGCATGACATTAGAATTAGTACTTAGTTTAAGGGGAAAGCTTCAAATTGGAGCTTACTGCCATTCTGTTTTTATGATTTTTACTGCAAAAGTCTTGTACGGAAGTGAATTTAAATAATAAAATATAAAATACCAAAATGAAAGACAAGAGTACACAATTCCTAGAAAAATTGTAGAAAAAATCCAAAATAGAGAAATGCAACATAAGATGCAATTTCTACAAAATAAAGTTAAAAAAATGTTTTCATCAAAAGAAGCTAAAAAAAATGTAGCATAGAAAGCAGATGTGCAACTAAGAAAACATGAAAGAGATAAATAGGATAAGAGTATCATTTGTAACCATAAAAAGTAATAACAAAGCAAAGCATATGATGAGTAGCAAATTTATTAATTAGGGATTATTGATGGAAAAGATAGGAATGATAACTGAAAAGGTAGGCAAAGCATAATGAAGAAAAAGAAGAATTTGGATGCATTGTTCATGTTATTTGGTTAGTTTGAAAATGAATGTATGATGTTATAAAAAGAAAATTAAGATCCAAAAGTTATAAATGTTAACCATGAAAATGACCTTTTACTGTTTCTTTTATGTATATTTTTAATATGGATCCTACCTTAGTGCAAAGTTTTTCGTGTAACCTTGTACCCTACAACAAATTTCCTTTAATGTGGCTAATTTTTTAGATGTATAATATATATTTAGTTGCATTAGATATTTTTTGTCTATAATTAATTATTGAACTACAAGTAGTTAGTTACTTTTGAGTGCCGGAATCCAGCTAATTTCTAACATTAAATGCAACAACAAGTCACTTTTGATATTACTAGTAAAATTTGAATAGAATGTTGATTGCAAAAGTGCAGGACTTGGGTGCATTTGATCACATGAAGCCAAAAGCATAGGATCAAATGTAGTCAAATTAAAATTTTAGCTGACAATATATGTTATATTAGATTGTAGCGGCACATAGGGTGTGTTTTTTATAATAAAATCAAGAAATCAGTCTTTCATGTTGTTCATGATAACTAGTTTTACTGTGGAACTAAAATCCATTTTGATCAAACATGCGGATTAGCCATATCTGCTTAACGTTATGATTCATAAATTATGAACGATTAATTGGATCCGTTATAGGTTCATAATAATACTTGATAAAATCATTTCTTAGCATAGGAATGATATTTTAAATAGTTTAGATGTTTAAAATAGAGTTTTGAAATTGATATATTAATCAAATAATTTTATTATATTTATTTATATATTTTTTGAATGAGGCTATATATTTTTTATTTTAGTGAAACTTAGGCAGTGTATGGGAAGTGGATCACATGTCTTTCTATATAATTACATTATTTTTTAATCATTTTTTCACATCTTTCTATGTAGTCATCCCATATACTTCAATCTCTTTACTCCTAATTATTATCTTATTTATTTTAAATTTTTCGTATTAAATTTAACTACTAATCATTACTCTATCTATTTTTAAAAAATTTCTGACTTTCCAAAAGCTTCCTTTGTTTGTCAGCTAATAAATGACTGTAAATTCAATAAGTAGAGTGGATTTCATGTCATCATCAAAGTTGGCTAAAATAAATAAAGTTAGATTTTAAAAAAAAAAAAGCATGATTATATACATAATGATGTATTTTAGGTTAAAATACAACATTCATGTATTTTTACAATTAGTTATATTTTTTGATTTTTTCTTTGTAAACATGTTTATCTAAGTGCATTCAATCTATGTACAAAGTTTTTCCATTTTACAATAATTTTATGTATTTTTATTTTTTAAAAAAATAAGTTTTTAAGGGGTGAAAATGACTTAAATGCCCTTGAACTTGATGATTTTTAAAAAATTAAAAATAAATATGTAAAATTATTATAAAAAAAAAAATTTGTATATAGATTAAGTACACTCAGAAAAACATGTTTATGAAGAGAAAATTAAAATATATATATACCTGATTGTAAAAATACATGAATGTTGTATTTTAGCCTAAAATATATCATAATGTATATAATCATACTACTTTAAAAAAATACCCTTGATGTAACTTGCATATAGTTACATTGAAGGGGATCCATTTTACAAGCTATTAATAATTTTAAAACAATTTTGATGCTTTGATCATTTGATTGTCACGTGAAGTTTGAACCTCTTCCCTAAGGATAATTTTTAATTTCATGGTTTAATAAATAAAACTAGATACGGTTATTCCTATTCAATAAAATATCATTTTAAGGGCGTGTTTCATATGGGTTAAAACTTTTGAAAGAAGTTTTTGAAATGTAAAAAAAAATGTTTTAAATGATGTGACTTAAGCGAGTCATTTATTTAGCTCAAGTTAATTGAATCATTCCTCATTATTAAAAAATCATGTAATTTTTTTTCCGCTTCTCATCACATGCATGCATACTCGGCTTGTGTAGTCACAAGAACAGCCAGCCGAAAATAAGGGTGAGAATTAGAGCGGGTCGACCTGTGACCCAGCTTTGACTCGATTTGTTTTTGGCCGAGTAAAACCAATATATTTTTTACCCGATATAAAGATGGGTCAGAAATTTTGACCTGAATCCAAATATATGGTCGAGGTGGGTCGACCGTGTCCCAACCCGAAGAGTCCGACCCGCCCCACATATATTAGTTTATTAAAAATTATAAGCCCGTGTTTAAATTTATTTATTTTTTTTCAAAATTCTCACTTTTTTATAATCAACTCTATTAATTATAGAAGAATCAATTTATTCAGAAAGCAATATAAGCATCAATAAAAAAAAATTTACATATATACGACCCTTATGTTTAATTGTATATTAACCTATTTTAATAAATTTATACTATATTTTCAAATGTTTTGTTTTCTTAATTATGTATTTTTTAATAATTAGTGAAATATTAAAGCATATAATATTTAAATTTAGTATAGATGTATACTTATGTTTGATTGGTATATAAATTCTTAAAATTATCTTATTGGACCCATATTTTTAACCCGACCCGCTATCCTGAAACCAATCCGATACCAACCCGAAATTTGCGTAATCCACATAGAATCCATGAAAATTATGAAGAAAAATAATTTTCCTTATCATAAATTACATATAAAAAATGCTTCATATTATTGTTGATTTCAGTGTGTTATTACCATTTCATCTCATCTTAATGATAAATTAAAATTTAATCCATCAAATTCATTTACAATTAACCAATCGAGCCTTGCTTGTTTAGTCTGTGAAGTGGCTTTTATAGCACCCCCTCCTCCCTAGGTTCGAATCATAACCTTTGCAAAATAGGATTGGTGGTGCTTATTGTCTTTAGTGTGAATGAACTTGATTTATAATATTAAATATCATGTTTTACAATATCAATAAAAATTTCATTTAGAATTGTTTAACTAATTAGGAAACGAAGTTTCATCCAAACCAAAAATATGCAAGGTATTCATTTAAAAAATATAAAATCAACATAATAACATAATTTAATTTATATATCAATTTCAAAGTTATATTTTCAACATCTGATAAATCTAAAATATCATTTATAGATGAATAAATTAGATTATATAATATTTTAATGTATCTTAAATCAATCTAACTAGAATTTTTCATGATTTATGCATGAGTATGTGCATTTTAAAGTGGATATGGCTCACCTAAGAATTTGATTAAAATGAATGACACTAACAAATAAAAGTAAATAAGACAAATTCCACATATATCCATAATTTTTTAAATAAATTTCAAATATACCCATGAATTTTCAATATGAAATAGGGCATGTTTGTTTACCCAAAACTTTTTTAATCTAAAATTATTCATTCTTTATAATTGTCCTATTCTTTAATTATTTTTTCATATTTTTTTATACAATTATCCTGCTTTTCAATTTTTTTACACAATTAACCATAAAACTAACATATCTATCAACTTTATTCTCTTTAATCTTATCATGTCATATTTCTATCAATTTCTAAAAAAATTTACACTAAAAATTTTTTATCTAAAATCTCTACCATTCATACATTGGTCAAAATACTATTCATACCAAAGCGTTACGGTGTTTTCAAAAGGGATTTTTTGCATTTCAGTCTCTTTAACTATGTGTTTTGCTTTTTAAACCCTATAAGTTTACCTTCTTTACCTTTTGTCCATGTCATTAATGTATGTTAGAAACTCTACCATTAACAGCATACTCATAGAATATAAGTTGACTCTTATTTTTATGTTCTTGACTCAGGTTATGAGCATGAATCGATTCATATATGCAATTAACGGCAAGGTTAGTCGACTCATGTTCGACTCATGCTCATGAGTGATGAGGCGTTGTCTCCTTGCAATGACTTCACAAAAAATAAATCATTTAAAAGATAGCAGATTCATACTTTTTACTTCGGGCTAATAATGAAATTGTTAGTGGGCTAACAGAATAAGTGCTATTAAAATGTTAGAAGCGGAGCCCTTATAATATTAGAGCTTATTAGTTGGAGGCTTATACGTGTCATCAAGATAATTTTAAGTAAACAAGTAATCATTAAAATGATTTAATAAATAAATAGATACGTAAGTAATTTAACATCGATACCGTTCAAAAGCTTAGATTGAAATGAATTATTTCCTAGGAAATAATTAATTAATTAATTTCATTATATTACGTGTAATTTTATGAACTTTCAAATGTTATGGATCACATAATCGGCAAGATAATCTTAAGAATTCGAACTAAATTGATACCCGATAAATGTATAGACTCCCCCCAATGTAACTCTCATTAAGTTTGAGAAGGTTTTTGGGGAGAAAATCAAAATCGGAAATTTTGTTAACTCCACATAGGTAAGTTTGACAAAATTGTGAAGAAAAATTTGCTCTATGGTAAATTAAATATGGAATATACTTTGATCAAGAGCTTAGCCTACGTTGATGTTCCTAGCCAGGGTTGAAATCCTACTGAGAGCATTTATTAAACCCTATAATTCAATCCACACAATCCATTTAAAATCAATTAATTAACTAAAACATTATTTTTAGTAGATAATGATTTTATTAATTATGATTATTATTATTATTATTATTATTACTACTATATTTTTTTACGAGGAAAGGGAGACATGCCCTTAATAGGGTTAAACTCTAGATCGTTGACAAGAATGCCAACATGCAACTCCAACAGGCTATGATTAGAATCACTATTATTATTACATTTTAATGCATTTATGAGTCAACCTAAGAATTTTAAGGGTATTTTTGACAATCATTAAAGTTTATCCATTTAAAACTTTTCGCTCTCTACAATTATCCTTTTTTAAATCATTTTTTTTATATCTTCATGTGCAACTATCCTACTTTTTTATCTTTTTCTACTAATCATATAATTACCTCATTTATTTTAATTTTATTTTGTATACTCCTTATTATTGCCCTTATTATGAAATATCACCTCTTTTTATTTTAAAAAAGTTACACGAAGAAATTTTTCTTTTAAAAATTTTATCAAACATCAAACACACCCTAAAGCAGATATGACTCACCCGCGAATTTGATTCTAATGATTTTACTAGCATGTAAAAATAAATGATGTTAACCAAAATGAACTTTGGTTTACTTATTAAGGTGTGCAGAAAAAAAAAATTATAATAGAAATTTTTGGTTAAGTAACGAAAATGGGAGTGGCACATTGAAATCTTCAACGCTATGCACCATTGAAGAACATCACATTACATATTTATTTTGAAAATCATCTAAACCGTAGGTCAATTGGCCCACTTACAACCAACGTGCAAAAGGGTTTGCAACTTAAAATGGGTAACTGTGCCTTGTAGTCTTGTAGAATTGTAGGGCAACTGGTCCCATTGACGAAGGACGGGAGAGAGAGACTGTCGCGGTGTTGTGTCCGAATGTAGGCATTTTTTTCTCTCTTCTCATCAGCCGCTTACCTTTTCCTAATTCGTCTTCGCGAGGTAAAACTATTAACCTAATCACCTTAAGCTCTAATTGCGAACGAACTTTTTGTTGTGAATTTTCAACTGCATTAAATTTCTTCACTTTTTTTATAGCCATTAAATTTCTGTACAAATTTCACAAATTTCAAGCTATTTCTTCTTTTGGGCGCATTGGCTATTGTTTCCCTTTTTTCTTAATCTGTGCTGAAATGGGCTCCCTATGATTTTTTGGGTTTGCTTGTGCGAATTCCATTTTTCAGGCTTCATCAATCTAACGATTTCTATTTTTGTGGGAGTCACCGAACGTGTTGGGTGCTTGACATCGCAGCTTAATTGCTGCAACTATCCCCGGCCACTGGCTGATTTCTGATTTGAGCTTGACAACAAACACCCTTATTGAACAACACCCAACAACCAGCATACCTGTTCGTTTTAAACCGTACAAGAGTCTTGAATTGAATCTATCTTATCATTCCTAAGACAATTTTTTAATTTATAAAACAGCTTTTTCAATTTCAAACACAACTTTATTCATTCCCTGTACACATCATTACATCCTAGAACCTGATATCATTTGAAACACCCAAATTGTCGTGTAGAAAGGTAATGAAACTAAGCTCCAAAGGTTCAAAACCCTAAACATGCTTTTGAGTGTACGTGTTTTTTCCTAAAAAATAAAAATTAGAAATTCTATTGACCAGTGGTAGTGAGTTCCATGATCACATAATTCTTCTTCAGGCACAGCTGAGGCACTTTATTTTTACTTGGTTTCTCTTTGGATGCTTATCTTATGGATTGAGAAACATCTCCACCTCACCATGCCACGGAGATGAATGTCTGTGATCAAGAACCTCTTCTGTATGAATTCTATGCGTGTACTCATAGAATCTTTGCTCAACAAAAATGGTTGTTTAGGCGGGGAGGAGGACATGCATAATTTTTTAAATTCTCATTCTCCTTGCATTCACTTTGTTTTATATACAACAAGTTTGGGACCAATATTCAAACCGATGGCATGATCAAGAGAAGTGAAGGACAGAAAAGAAATCGCAAGCAGTGTTACAGTTAGTGCACTAAAGTTTTCCAATTCCAGGGCTAGGAAATATTGTTGCTGTAATGTTCTCCAATTTGACAGCTAGGAAATCTTCATTCTTCAATGCTTCTTAAATTATCTAATTTGACAGCTTTGAAAGTTAAATCCTTTGATTTGATGTCTAACTGCTTGTCTACTTTGTATCTGGCAAGGACTGTTCACAATCAAATTAGAAACAATTTGTTTTCAAATTCTTCAATTTGTTTGCTAACTGGTTGTCTGCTTTGCAAATGGCAAGGATTTTTTTTTTATTATTATATAAGAAACATCCTATGAAAGTTGGTCTTAGTAGATGAACATCTGAGAGAAATCCTTTGTTTCGTAAGACAGATTTTGAGATGGTCATCCACAATGGCGGGTGCCACTGTGGGCGAGTGAGGTGGCAAGTTGAAGCACCACCAAGTGTTGTTGCCTGGAAGTGCAATTGCACGAACTGTTCAATGAGGGGAAACACCCACTTTATTGTTCCAGCTACAAAGTTCAAGTTGATTGGAGAATCTGAGCAATTCCTCACCACTTATACCTTTGGCACGCATACAGCAAAGCACACCTTCTGCAAGAACTGTGGCATAACATCATTCTATGTGCCTCGTTCAAATCCTGATGGCATTGCTGTGACAATGATGTGTGTGGACTCTGGCACACTCTCTCATATTGAGATTAGACCTTTTGATGGGAGCAATTGGGAGAAATCCTATGAACAAACATCCATATCATCGTGTTCTAAATCGGATGGAGCAACTCCAAAGTGACTTTTCAAAATGCTTTAGGCTAAAATTTTGTAACTTGGATGATTGTATCCATTACATGGGCATAGAATGTTATTGCAATGTGTGAATTTAAGGTATTGGTTGGGGGGCTTAAATTCTGCATTTGACTTCTATTGTAGCTTTCAATGTTAAGACTGGGATGATAGCCATAGCCATGGCAGTCTCAATTTTTAATTTTTATTTTAAGTTTTTTTTTTTTGTTATATTTTCTTTCTGTTGTATCTTTTGTTGATAATTTTGACATTCTTCTTTTCTACCCGGGTCACTTTCTCAATTCAATGACGAAAACACACTGAATTATTATTTTGTGTAACAGGTCACTGGTTTAGACATCATATCGATATTATTTTTTAAAAAAAAAAAAAAAACAGTTACAGCATTACTTCGCTTGTTGCTCTGTTGAAGTTGATAGTGACATGAATACACGGTAGAAACCTGGATGAGATTCTGCTTACCTTTTTTGCAAAAATTTCTCCAAGAGAATATTACAGGCTTCATTCACATGATGAAAATTAGACTTCTCATGCCCTCTAGAACCTATCATCATGTGTTTGCGTTTGTTCTTCAATTTCTGATCATGTTTTGCGCATTGTGACTTTACTTCTTTTTTAAAAAAAAAAAAAAAAATTTTTACATGAATGTTAATCTAAATATATTTAACATGTGTATTAATTTTTACTATTGTTGGAGTTTTTAGATTTTTTTGGATTTTTTAAAATCAGTAACATTTTAATAATTTAAAATTACAAAAAATGCCTTTCATAAAAAAATTACGAAAAATGCCGCATTTTAAAAAATCTAAAAAAATTTAAAAGTTTCCAAAAATGATAAAAATTGATATACATGTTAAATATACTTATATTAACATTCATATAAAAAAAATTTATAAAAAATAAAAACATAAGTTAAATATAATCAGGTGCACTTGGTGCATGCGATGAGGCCCCTTGGGCATTTGCCTTTCATCAATTTTGGACATCGTGCACCCAGAATGCCAGTCAGTCCATTAATCAGTGGTTGTCACAGCTTATTTTTCACATCAGAATCTTTTTTATTGCCCAATTTCGTGTATTTTGGTTGGAAAGATTGTTTATGTGAGGAATCCTTATCAACTAAAACTTAAAGAGTCCTACAGCTGTTTAGTATGCTTAATTGCATCTTCTGATTTCCCATGAGGTTAGATATTACCTTTGAGCGGATGTACGTGGACTTGAGAGAGGAAATTTCCCACAAAATTTTGAAAACAAAAAATTCAAAATATAATTTAATTTAGTTTGACATAGCACCCCCCATCAAATAACAATATACCCCCTTCATGTAACACTAACCCACGCCGCGCCCGCCCACCCCCGGCCAAAACACACACCAATGTTCCAGATCAGCCACTGGTTCTTAACTATTTTAATATGGGTCGACAGAGATTTGTTATTCATAATTAATTATTTCTATATTTTCTGCCTAGATAAGGTGGATGGGCAAAGAAATATTTCTTTCACCTCGTTATGTGTTTTCGTGGGTCTTGTGGCCCATTTAGGAATTCAAGCTTGGGATGGTCGGTAGTGTGTATTTTTGGATTTCTTTGTCGATCGAAGTTGGTCATTAATGAATAATTTGTGGACTAAGATGTGCCTTGCAAAGTTTTAAATCATTTTTTAAGTTTTTCATGTACAACTATTCTACTTTTTAATCATTTCTCTACTGCTCATATAATTGTCTTATTTATTTTAACTTTATTTTTTATACTCCTCATTATTATCCTTATTATGTAACATCACTTCTCTTACTTTACAAAGTTTTATCCTGAAAATTTTTCTTCCAAAAATTTTATCAAATGTCAAATAAGCCCTAAAGCAGATGACTCACCTACGAATTTGACTATAATGATTTTAGTAACATGTAAAAATAAATGATGTTAACCAAAATGAACTTTGGTTTACTTATTAAGGTGTGTCAAAAAATTTAGCTTTTATAATAGAAAATTTTGGTTAAGTAACGAAAACGGGAGTGGCACGTTGAAATCCTCTACGGGATGCACCATTGAAGAACATCACATTACATATTTATTTTTGAAAATCATCTAAACCGTAGGTCTATTTGCCCACTTACAACCAACGTGCAAAAGGGTTTGCAACTTAGAAAAGGATAACAGTGCGTTGTAGACTTGTAGTACAACTGGTTCCACTGACGAAGGAGAAGAGAGAAGACTATTGCGGTGTTGTGTTCGAATGTAGGCATTTTTTTCTCGCTTCTCATCTACCGCTTACCCTTTCCAAATTCGTCTTTGCGAGGTAAAACTATTAACCTGATCACCTTAAACTCTAATTGCGAGCGAACTTTTTGTTGTGAATTTTCAACTCCATTACATTCCTGTACTAATTTCATAAATTTGAAGCTACTTTGTCTTTTGTTAGCCTCTATGGGAAAATTTGCTTCATAAATCCTCTGACTTTACGTATTAACATTTTAGACCTGAAGTTTGCTTATTAATATTTTAAACTCCACCAAGTTTCAATATTTACATTTTAAACCCTATCTCCTTACCAAATCAAAAAAATTCGGTTATGCTTTACATATTGACAAAAATATCAACGCCATTTGGGACAATCTTCGTTTGACCTCCCTAATCCTACATTTTTTTTTATCATACTACCAAAAACAATATTAAAAATGTATTGCAAAATTATGCTTATCTAATTTTAAAATTCTTAAAAATTGAAAATAAAAATTTGATAATAAAACAAACCTATGTCATGGAAACATACACAAACATAAAAGCATAAGATAAATGATAAAATCGTGTCTTATAAGAATATTTTAACAAGAAGAAAATTGATATAGAAAGTAAAGTTATTTTTAACCTTATGATTTTTAATCGATTACACCGTCATGTATGTAACAAAATAAGTGTATTAGAAAATTTTGATACCAATTATATATTTTTGATATCTGCTCATATAACAAACTTTCATGTTATAATACGTGACATGAGCACATTAGCTATAATTTTTATTTCAATTCACGTAATTTTTTTTAGCATGGTCAGATAAAGCAAATATGATTGATATCATAATTTAATACTTTTTAAAAAAAACATTCTAGATTTCTTGATTTATTTTACGGATATAATACTACCTTACAATTCTTTAAAATAGAATTGATCTAAACATTATAATTATCAATAAATAATTAAAAACAACAGAAGATAAGTACCATAGACCGGTAGAGGATAGAAGATAAATTATTTATAATTATATAATAAAAAATTCCTACATGCATAGCTCTAACACAAATTATTACAATGGAATTAGAATTAAGAACAATAGCATGATGTGTTTTTTTATCCTAAGGTACACCTCTCTCATTTTAATTTGTGTTTATATATGCTTCACAAATAGACGTGCACCTATCTAAGAGCTACTACACCTGTGAACCTTTTAAGCTAAAATAAGGTCATCTGTAGTCGGGCATGCTACCTTGAAATCAGTTGAAGAGGACAAATGGTGGCCATGCATCAAAGCCACTCCAGGTTCAACAAGATGACCTTTTCACTTAAAATAAGAATATCGTTGTCCTGGCTTACTAATTGACTTTTCATATTCCTATTTCCTTGGCGAAACACAATATCCTGTTGCAGACAATCGTTGAGTTTCGGGAGTCATTCGATAGAAGGATGTAATATTTGAATAATATTTCCAACTTAACTCGTAATAATGATCATTTTACCTTCTTTGTTATTTTTCTCATTCTTTCAAAGCACCTGAAATAATTAGAAATGCTCAACAATCATGTCTGGGGAAAAAAACTTTAAAGCAGATGTTCTCATAAACATCCAGAAGTGCTCCTACTCCAAATGAATGCTTTCATCCCCCACCCACATGAGCAAATTAGGGAATGCTGCTAACTTTGGAGTATACACCACCTAATGAGTGTAATTTCAATTTTTAGCGCCAAGTGATTTTCTTGTCCAGGAAAAAAAAAATGCTAGCAGAATAAATATGACACATGGCTGAAGCAGAGAACAACGATTGCCAGTTAGACCCGAAAGGTGATTATTTCATAACGGTCCATAAACATTTTTTTTTAATTTCTTTTTTGCAAAATGGTTAATCTAATTATATTTAATCTATAAACCAATTTTTACCAATTTTAGAGATGTATATATATTTATTTTGGATTTTTAAACATAGGGATATTTTAGTCATATTTCAATAATTTAAAATGGCTAAAAAACCTCTATATTTAAAAATTCAAAATAAATATATATACATCTTTGAAATTGATAGAAATTAATTTACAGATTAAACAAAACTAGAATAACAATTTTGTATTGAAAAACAAAAAACAAAAAAAAATGTGTTTTAGAGCAGGTTCACAGAATTGAAAATAAAATTTCACGGAACTGTTCTGAAATCCCATGCTTGCAAATTCACAAAATAGCAGTAATAAAAGAATACGGCTCACCGAAAAACAAGGCTTGATAAGTTCAGTCCTTTCCTGTGATCTTTCCTCAATGGGCGATTTCTTCGTGCTCATAGAAGGGGAAAGGTATTCGGATTTCGATCCACCATTTCTTTATTTTTGGATTATTAGCAGAGTAGAGGCAGAAACCAAGACTGTTTCATTAGGGCTTGCATTAAGACAACTGACAAGCTGAAGCAGGGTGTCTTTGAGGGGATCTGTGGGGGTACTGCTAGGGTTTCTGCATACAGAGCGAAATATCGATCAATGAGGAAGCGTTGCTAGCGAATGAGCTCCAAAAACTAGAGATCTCCAATAGAATGATAAGAGCTCTGGACCCACAAAACTAATCTACAGCATTATGCACGGTCTGGACAAAGAAGACAAAATAAGGAGGTATTCAAAGGTACCATGAGAAGGATGTGGAAGTTACAAGGTAAACGCGATTTTCTAAATGCCGATGAGAAACTCCACTTGGTCACCTTTAGAAGCCGACTGATCATTTACGACCGGTCGGAAATCCGGTGATTTCCGACCGGTCAAAAAATATATTTTTTTTTATTTTTTTTGAAAAATAATTTTATAAACATGTTAATCTAGTTATATTTAATCTATAAACCAAATTTTACCATTTTTGGATATGTATATATATTTATTTTGAATTTTTAAATACAGGAGTATTTAAGTCATTTTAAATATTCTTAAAATGACTTAAATACCCCTGTATTTAAAAATCCAAAATAAATATATATACATATCCAAAAATGGTAAAATTTGGTTTATAGATTAAATATAACTAGATTAACATGTTTATAAAATTATTTTTCAAAAAAAATAAAAAAAATATATTTTTTGACCGGTCGGAAATCACCGGATTTCCGACCGGTCGTAGAAGATCAAGTCTCCCTTTAGAAATGCTGAAAATTTACGGAAAACTCTCCAAGGGAGGCCATGGTTCTGTGATAGGCACCTTGTTTTGTTGAAGTTGACAAAACCGATCTGTAACACCCCAACTCCAAAAACAACACTTTCATGCTAAACTTGAGCCTAACGGTTATCTGACAGGATCTTTCATGTATGGGCTCAAAATTCACTTGCGTAAAATATAATAAAACTTTGGCAATTTGTAATTAACAGATTATATCAAACAATAGCATAATATCTGTTCAACCAAGTCATCGCAAAATATTATGTTTTTACAATGTTGTTATAGAAATGTAATAAAATAAATAAATAAATTGAAACTAGTTATGTTTTTGCTTCAACTTTAGAAAATCACCCTAAGTGTCGCCTATTGGAGTATCTATTAAACAACAATAACATATAAACAGCATGACTAAACTCAATAAATAAAAGGAATTTTATGCATTTTATAATGTCTAAAATGCAGCATATCACTATATGTCCTTTTTAACTTAGGGTGTGTTTGGCAAAAAACGTCAAGTTAAAACTTTTCAATCTAAAACTTTTCACTATCCACAATTATCATATTTTTTTAATCAATTTTTCACATTCTTCTATACAACTACCCTAACTTTTAATCATTTCTACACAACTATCCATGTAACTAACCTATTTATTTTAATTTTATCTTCTTTACTCTCATCATTACTCCTATCATATCACATCATTTGACAATTTTTACTTTCCAAAAGTTTTTATTAAAAATTTTATCCATTCCGAAACACTCCCTTAATATCTAGCTTAGTGGATTCATTTACTTAGCTTATCTACACAATGTTGTGCATTGATATCTTAGGTGGGCCTTAAATGGTAATTTAATTATAAGTAATATATCTGGCCAACCTAACTTTATGATCCATGCCTCAAACAGAGAATCAGAGCCCTCCATTGGATTTAGAAAGTCTAAAAACCTATAAATCAACTCTTAGATTTCCCAAATAGGAGTTTAGGGTCAATTTTTATGAAGGACCATGCATGGACGGCTTTGGACGTGCAATGTGGCATGCTGGAGCCAACCGCCACCTGCGTTGCCGCTGTCCGAGCCTACCTCCTGGGCCTCCTGTGTCACGGGCCACCACCGATGTTGGGTTGTTCATCACAGGCCTCGTCTACTAGGCTTGGCACAGTTTGGTCTTGCTGGAGTATGTCATCGCCGATCGCAATCCTGCTGGGCCCTTCCTGGCCCAACTCGCTACCGAGTCTACTGGGCCCATCTGGACTTAGTCTATCAGCACAAGAGCTGGGCTCGCTGGGCAGCCTGCTGGCCTGGGCACCAGCCCAAAGCCCAGGCGAGAAACAAAATTCGGGCTGGGTTTTCACGCAAATTTTTCTGACGCAGTTTTCCTGCAAATCTAGAAACTAATTGGGTTTTTTCTGCAAATTTTCCCCAAAACCCCAAATCTCTCAGTGTCGTCTTCCTCTAATGCTCTATGCGGCTGCCATGCCGCCAAATACTTTGGGTTTTGCACTTTTGCCGGAAATAAGCATTTATATAATAGGATTTTTAACCCGTTTTAAATCATAAATCTGGCTTATGAATCGAATATCAACCCTTGGGATTTCTGGGGTTCTTAATCTTCTAAAATTTAGAACCAAAAGCTAGACGAACAAAAGAAAAACAAAAATAGTTTCAACGCATATGGAAACAGTATGGGAACAACTTGTTTCAACAGTTGCTAAATTCGCTTGTAGTAACATAAAATTCCTGTGCCATGAACAAAAGCAGATCTTTTACTTACCTCGGTCTGCAAAAACGAACTTGAAGGATGGAAAATCTACTTCCTCCACCGGACACTCTTTACAGCAGCAATTTGATAGTATGCAAGAGCTCACACCACCTCTGTATCACCTCCTCATGCCTCTCCCCTTAAAATACCTGCACCCCCTATTCACTCGTATTCGTGGCATGACTTGCATGATACAGGGTATTCGTTGCTGCCAAATTGCAACTGATTGACCGAGTATTCTAGAACGAAATTTTGACTTGGCAAGGGAAAAAAAATAAAAATAAAAATAAAATATCGCTTTTATGGATGCTCGAACCCATGTCTGCTCTAGGCTAAACATTCTCCTTACCATACCATGTGGACAACTAGGTTTTTAGGATAATATCTAATTAATATTTTCTAAGTCCCTTTTTGTCATAGTCAAATTTTCAATGGTCAAAAGTCCAACTGACACGCAAGCTTCCACGTAAAAAAAATACACTTTGGAAAAGTATGTACTACACAATCAATCCAAAGGATGTGGCACCACACCAATGTGAGTATATGTCAGAGACATTCCCTATCTTACAGAAGGAAGCAATGACCACTTTGTTGAGACAAACTTTTGACAGATTACAGGAAGTAAAGGTGGAAGGAGAGGAAGTACAGTAAAGGTGATGCTGGATGTGCGGCAGCCTCTAAGAATAGGAATTTTTTTTACCATCAACCCTCAAAGGAGGAGCTGGCTGAGTTTTCAACACGACAGATTGCCAGAGTTTTGTTTTGTTTTGTCTATGGAACATTGGGTTATGCATATAAGGACTGCTCAAGCTCTTCTATGAGTCTGAAAGAAATATGTGAAGAGGAGCTACCTTATGGGAATTTTCTGAAGGTGGGTTTCAAACCTATAGGTGGGGAAAGGGAGAGAGGAAGGGTAATAGGGTATTTCCTTGTACGTACCTAGCAGAGCTGAGGGAGGACAATGTGGGGGGTATAAAGCAGATTTCAAATGAATTAGATGTAGGAGGAGAGCTGATGTGCAGCAGCAGCAGCGATGGGAATGGACAGGTTATTACACGTGGACAGGAAACAGGAGTAAATGGCGAGGAGACGCAAAACAGCAGAGGGGCTTTGCAAATCAAAGACCCAATTGACAAGATGGAAACAACGGATGGAAACAATGTTGGGAAAAACCAGGGGATGGAAGTTATTGGGGAAATCAGTGGGCTGGAAGTAGGGGTAGAGAAGAGGGAATTAAAGAGGAGGCAGATATAAAATTCAATGGGAATAGACAAGGAATTACCAGAAATGCAAACATCTGGAAAATTTTGGGTGCAGAGGATCTGAATGAGAAGGGGAAGGGAAAGGGAACAATTAACAGGATCAGTAGTGGGGATTGGGGAAAATGGAGATGAGTACGGCATGGGAAGATAGTAAATACCTGGGAGAAGAAGTTTAGTGAAGAAGATCAACATGCTGCAACAAGCTGAAGGGATAAATTATGCTGAACAGAACAGTAAGGGCACAAGAATAACAGGTGCAATGAACAGAACCTGGCAACAGATATCCGTTTAAAACAATGCTATCAGAAAAGAACATGGCTTACCAGGCTAGAGGAACAGAAGAATAGCAGTTCAACTAGAATGGCCAGCACCAGTTCATATACACACTGGAATTAAAAAATGGCTTTCATCACCGGCAAATTTCCAATTGGAGGCAACGCCTAAATTTCAACAACATTTGAACTCTTAACCAAGCATGAAGACATTGAATAATTTCATATCACTCTTCCAAAATTAGCACAATCGACAGCAGAGATTACATCCCATCTTTACATCCCTGCCTCACAGGTATAACTCAGAGTCAGTTAATTCCTCTGTTAGCTATGATAAGCTATGATAAAAACACTTACCTCCAAATGAGTTGCTTCTGCGATAACATAAAGACATACTATTCACATTTCAGGGCACATGCAATCTCCCATGTGGGTGTATCACTTTCCAAGTAGGAGACACAAGGTCCATCTCTGCGTCTCTTGCTATTAACAACTGCAGCAATGAATCTCTCATTTTCCAGAGTATAAAGATACATGGCTTGTTCATCCTGGAAATGACAAATGGATGGTCATCAGATACCATGCAAGTGGAGGAGAAAATTGCAGTTGCAGTGCACTATTAAGGACATGCTACTTTACGTCTGGCAGCTCGTAAAATTCATCAGGAGAAATTTGCAGCAGCTCTGCTGCAGTTTGACCCATGCACCATGCAAAAATTTTTCCAGACTCGTCTGCAAGAGTGACCTCCAAATGGAATGTTCGGCTGATATCACCATCACAAATGCAACAGCAGAACTTGCACTCCAAGAAACCTTGAGATTTTTCATCCACAAAGTGCCCACAAAGAATATGTGAAAATCTTGAATTCAATTGATTGTACTCGATTTGTTGTAGTCGAACGTTGCATATCTGTTCCAATTATTAAAGACTGGAAAGAGTTAGTCGAATTGGAGGGGAGGCTGATTGGCATTGATAGGATACTTAGTTCTGTTATCCTGCCTCACCAAAGCTGACCAAGTAGCAATATAAACAGAAGACAGCAGGACAACAAAATCATCTAAAATACTACGACTCTACAGAGATACATACATGCATCACATTGCTCTGGCTGGATAGATCAGATAGACAAGATAACTTATGGAGACAGGGTGAGTTAAGCAATGATGGCAAGGAGCTTAGATTTACAATTGCTCCGTTGTCCTTCTCGAACCAGGATACTTCAAGTCTGTCATATAAGATGACCGATGCGACTGATTAGAAATTCTCATGATGCAAAGCGCAGGCAGCAGACGAATACTGGGTGGCTACAAATTGAACTAGAAGCAACAGAAATAAACTTCAATCTTTCCAGAAGTCAATAGGGGAAACCCAAGCATGCACAATCCACAAGGATCAAAGGTGAATAAATATCCACCATTTGGTATGTGAGAGTAACCATCTAGATGTTTGCACGAATTATGGATCCATTAAATGTCAATGAAAAAAATTTAAAAAAAATACACTCACATCTTCCGTTTGCTGATAGAACATGTCAAGCCAGAAATGAAAACTATATTACCAGTGTTCAATCTTCCCAAGGACCTGAAAAACCAAAAGATAATAGTATAGATATACATTGCATGCATCAACTAAAATCCTTCATGAACTTTGAAATCAGAATAAAACCATGCAACCAATGGATTGCATGCAGATGTCACTAACACAACAGACATGAAGAACTCAGCATTTTGAACATGTCTTTTTTCGTGCCAACAGATAAAATTAAAAATATGAGACAGATCAAACATGCCACAGATGCATTTCTCAACAAAAGATGAATTGCATTTAGCAGGAGGATGCATATGTAGGACAACTGATGCCTATGTTTTCATGGGAATCCATTTCTGTTAGATACCGGTGCCAATGAGTAGACTTGATTTGTTTAATCAGCAGAAACTACGGTGAAGCCTTGCTAATTTACGGGTTGCATGTCCCACAAATGCACCAACTGCTGTGTTGGTACATTAAAACATCATGGGACAGGCAGTTGGGACTCTGAAGATCCATAATAACATAGATGAATGCACCTGCATTTATACATGTGCCATTTGAAGCTTGAAAGGCACAAGATAGCTTTTAAATACAGAAACCAAGAAAATAAAAGAGATGATTCTGTTTTATGGATATTGGTCCAGCTAAAAATCATCAAACTTTTTCTTGTGGCATCTGGTCTCTCTAGAAAAGTTTGCAAAGTTTGACATTCAATCTTTTATAAATTCACCTTGACTTTTTCCAGATGATTTGGATCTTTAAAGAACAAGAGAGGGAAAAGGGAGATTAGCACTCTAATCATCATTTTCCGGTACGCTCTGGAAATCATAGTTAACAAGTATTTTTTAAGACCTGAGATCTCCAACAAGGACGTCTTCTGAGGAGAACAACCACTCAGCAAGCAGACAAGGAATTAAGCACCATGAAGACAAAAAGACAATAAAACAAAGGAAGAAATCATCAATTTTTCACTTTTTATTACCAGCATCTAGTAAAATGCAGCTTTGCCAAAATGGCTCCTGTTCCATCTTCAATGGTCAAAAAAAATACGGTTCCTTCAGTATTGCTGTCTCGGGAGATACTAGTCACAGAGCCATAAAGACTGATTCCAGTCATCTTGTCATGAAGATCAACAATAAATGACTGCAAGATTTCAGAATGAAGGCAACACATAATTGATTCACCTGAAGACAGTAAATATCTAAAACAAAATGGGAGCTCATAATAACTAAAGACAAGGTTTAAAGTGAATGATAATACAAGTAGAAGCCTGGTTGGATAGACAAATTCCGAGTTTGTCTGCTGATTGAAAATGTAAAACAGCAGATTATGGATCCCCTACTTTAAAGAGAGCTTTACTTTCCCTTTCTCCCTGGATTTCATAGGAAAATTACTACAATCTCAGAATATGATTCCCCACATCCTCTATCTATCAATATCTTTGTCATCTTCTAATGTGGGTTTGATGAATAAGCTTCCATAAATTAGGAATTATTGTGTTTAGAGTTTTTATTTTGAAGTTTTGTCATTTTAGGGATTTAGTATTATTTGTTTAAACAATAGCTCGGATTGTTTTAGGTTATTTGTTTCTATTTTTAGCATGCATGTTTAATTGGCATACAGCTTTGCGTAGTCTGCAAGTTTACTTGTTGAACAAGTACATTTTTGTTTCCTTTGTTGCCTAAGTTATCTTTTTTTTTATAAATTATGTTATTTGGATTTTATATAAGAGAGTTTTATCTTGTTAATGGAATAAGATATTTATTTCCTTCAACTTCTTCTTTCCCTTCCCTCTTCTTCTTTATCCCATTCCTAATTCTTTTATTTCCTTCCCCTTTCTTCCCTTCTCACCCCTTTGAGAGGTTCTTTCCTCTTTCTTCTATCATTTTCTTTACTTGTCCTAGTCCTACAACTTCGTTTCCCCTTCAAGTCTTCTCCAACCTTATTTCTCTCTCTTAATTCATCTATGATTTCTCCCCTTTCTTCTCTTCTTACCCTATCGATAGAATCTTCCCTCTTTTGTCCAAAGTCTTCCCTCATTGATTTAGGGCATCTTGTCCTACATCACCCTCTTTCTTTTTTATCAATTTACATCTATCGCCACCTCCCAATTTCTCGTACAAGTTCCCATGTATTATAAAGTAAACCATGCATAGCACCAACCAAGAAACAGGTATAGAGGCCCATGAGAAGGAATAGCATGAAACACAACATATCGAGCTGGAGTGACACCATGAGCCCATGGTTTTTGGGCAGCAAGCATCTTCCTGCCTTGACAGCTGAAGTGATATTTATCAGTTTTGTTCTCCTTTTTTGAATCGTAGCTCACTTTGTTCTCATCTTTGTTAATCATTTGTCTCCTGCAAGAAAGAACATGCACGCATATCTCCAAATTCCTATTTCTTAGCTTTAGTAAAACAGAAAAGAAAAACTTATTGCATGATAAAATGTCAATTTTCCCTAGCCAAATAATAGCTTAAAAAATGCAAATTTTTCAAAAATAGAGGTGAAATTCTCACCCTGAAAGGATAATTACTGAAGTCAATAGAGCCTTGAGAATCACAGGGTAGTGCCACCTGGGAAACTTTAGAGCCCTGGCTTTGATCCAATCCATTCAACAACCTTGATCCTTGACAACGATTTTGTGTTGATGCTATGAGCACCTAACAAAGTTAAAATGTCATAGGATATTTACATAAACAAGAAAGGCTGCCTAATTACTAAATCAGTACTTACCTGCTCTTCATTATGAACAAATGGGACTAAATATAACTGTGTAGCACTACCATATTCGACACAAATTTCATCATTCATTGTGTTTTCGCTGTCCATAGAGTTTGCAATGAAAGGTCTGTCTAATGCAAGCATACTTCCTACACTGGAAAAGAAAATTGAGGATGGAGTCACAGTTGAACAGGCAAAAGAACGGGATAGTCCAAATAAGCATTAGCCCACCTGAAAAGATTTGCAAGGAGAACTTGTTCGCCCCATAGGAAAAACTTTAACTTGACACCATCATTATCAACAAGAGTGATTTGCTTTCTCTGTAAACAACCAAGCTTTCCATGGGTTTCCAACAGGCCGATTGACTCAATCCTACAAAAGGAAGACAGTAAAGAAAAGAAACTAAAGCACCTGATGCATGGAGCAAATGCCTCCGATATTACACAGTTCAATAAAACCACAGTTCCAAGTGTCCAAACTCTGATTTGCATAGATTATCAGATAATCTCGAAAACATAATATATATATATATATATATATATATATATATATATATTCAAGAATCTAGAGATCTTACCTTGCATAGAACGAATATGAAGTTCCATCCTTCAAAGCATCAAATGAGATGGAGGAGAAAGAATCTGAACAAAACTGAGCTCCAAGAAGCATTGCATCTTCATCATCATCCTACATCAGAAACTAATAATGCCAGTCAAGAGGGTCATCACACCAGGATTTTAAGAAGCAAGTTATCTGGCAAGGCAGCATGGTTTAGCGAAGCAACATCATCATCATCATAAGCCATTTCCCACCTATGTGGGGTCGGCTGCATGGATTCTGTTACGCCATTCTTGGCGATTTAAGACTAAATTTTCAGTAATTTGTAATATTTTTAAATCTTGTTTAATTACTTCCATCCATGTTTTTTTGGATCTTCCTCTCATTCTCCTACCACCATCTACTTGGATAAACTCTGTTTTCCTAACCGGTGCTACTTCAGGCCTCCTTTTAACATGACCAAACCATCTTAATCTATTTTCTCTCATTTTATCATAAATTGGTCTCACTTTTAAGTTTTCTCGAATTATTTCATTCATAATTTTATCTTTTCTTGTTTTACCACTCATCCACCTTAACATTCTCATTTCCGTTACGCTCATTTTTTATATATGTTGCTCTTTAACTGCCCAACATTTTGCCCTATAAAGCATAGCAGGTCGAATCGCAGTCTTATAAAATTTTCCTTTTAATTCGACTGGAACTCGACGGTCACATAAAATTCCTGACGCACTTCTCCATTTCTTCCATCCTGCTTGAATTCTATGTATTATATCTTTCTCAATTTTCCCGTTCTCTTGAACTATTGATCCTAAGTACCGAAAGTGATTAGTTCTTGTTACTGCTTGATCTAAAATCTTAATTGGTTCCTCATCAGGGTTCTCACTATTATTAAAATTGCATTTCATATATTCAGTTTTTGTGCGACTAATTCTAAAACCATTAGATTCTAGAGCATCTACCCACCTATTCAATTTTAAATTTAGTCCTTCTTGAGTTTCATCTATTAGAACAATATCATCTGCAAATAACATACACCAAGGTACTTCTTCTTGGAGATGTCTAGTAATTTCATCTATTACTAAGGTAAAAAGATAAGAACTCAAGGCTGAGCCTTGATGTAAACTTATTTTAACTGGCAAGACATTAGTATCTCCACTAATGGTTCTCACATTTGTAACAACCCCCTCATACATATCTTTAATAATATCAATGTATCTGTAATTAATTCCTTTTTTTCTCATCACTTGCCATATTAACTTTCTTGGTACTCAATCATAAGCTTTTTCTAAATCAATAAAAATCATGTATAAGTTTTTTTTCTTCTCCCTATACTTTTCAAATAGTTGTCTAAATAAGAAAATAGCTTCAATAGTTGATCTTCCTGGCATAAAACTAAATTGATTTTCAGATATATTAGTTTCCCGTCTTAGTCTATGTTCAATTACTCTTTCTCATAATTTCATAGTATGACTCATTAATTTTATTCCATGATATTTGTACAATTTTGAATATCTCCTTTATTTTTATAAATTGGAACTATAATGTTTTTCCTCCATTCACTTGGCATTAACTTCGTTTTTATAATCTGATTAAAAAATTTTGTTAACCATGTTGCACCTACATCTCTCATGCACTTCCATGCCTCAATTGGTATATTATCTGGGCCTAAGATTTTTCCTGTTTTCGTTTTCCTTAGAGCTTCCTTTACTTCAGATATTCGAATTTTTATGAAATAACTGATATTCCTATTTTCTTTCCTATTTAGATTAACATCTGATGTTAATTGTTCATGTAGGGTATTATTTAGTAAACTATAAAAATAAGTTTTTCATCTTTCATTAATATTATCATCTTTGACTAGAACTCTTTGATCCTCACTTTTAATACATCTAACATGTGTTAAATTTTTGCCCTTATTTTCTCTTAATTTAGCCAACTTAAAAATATCCTTTTCACCTTGTCTAGTTCCTAATCTGTTATATAGGTTCTCATAAGTTTTGTGTTTAGCATCACTAATAATCTTTTTAGTAGCTTTTTTTGATAGTTTGTATTGTTGTAAGTTTGTATCATTTTTATTTTCCTGCCATATTTTAAACTTTTCTTGTTTATCATTTATAGCTTTTTGAACATCTTCATTCCACCACCAAGTTTCTCTATGTGAGGATCTACGATTTTTATATACACCTACAATACTTTGTGCTACTTCTTTTATGTTAATTGTCAGTTTATCCCACATCGATTCTACTCCATCTTCTTGTGCGTCCCATTTTACTTCTTCTATCATTCTTTTTCTAAAAAGTTCTATGTTGTTTCCTTTTAAATTCCACCATTTAATATTTGGAATTACATTGCCTTTAGTTTTTGTTGACTCTTTTTGTGTATATATATATTCATCACTAATAATCTATGCTGCATAGCTGAGCTCTCGCCTGGGATAACTTTACAATTTATACAAAGGGATCTATCCAATTTTCTTATAAGGAAGAAATCTATTTGGCTAGAATTGGTCCCACTCTTAAAAGTTATTAAGTGTTCATCTCGTTTTTGAAATAAGGTATTTGCTATAACCAAATCATATGCTATAGCAAAGTCCAAAATAGCATTCCCCATTTCGTTCCTTATTCCAAAGCCGAAGCCTCCATGACTGCTCTCATATCATACATTCTCTTTTCCTACATGTCCATTTAAATCTTCACCTATCACAACTTTTTCTTGGTTAGATGTTCTTTGCATAATACTATCTAAGTCATCCCAAAATTGTTTCTTGATTCTATCATCTAATTCTACTTGTGGTGCATAAGCACTATTCACATTTAAAACCTCTGCGCCTAATACAAGTTTTATTTGAATAATTCTATCATTTACTCTATTGACATCTACAACTTTATTTATGAAATTGTTATCTACTATTATCCCTACATCATTTCTATTATCATCTTTTCCTATATACCATAATTTGAATCCATTAATCTCTTTAGCCTTCTCTCCTTTCCACCTAGTCTCTCGAAGGCATGCTATATTAATTTTTCTCCTTCTCATAACATCTACTACTTCCATACTTTTCCCTGAAAGCGTCCCAACATTCCACGAGGCAAAACGGACCTTGCGTTTTGGTATCACTTTCTTCCCTAAACCACGTCCATAAAGGCATGGGAACCTTTGTTGACTTTTCGTCACAACCGGACGTTGTTGTGGCGCGTCGCTTCCGGGGGGGCGCCCTAGCAACCCTTGCCCATTTCTCACTACATCCGGGCTCCGATGTAGCGCGTCGCTTTTGGGGAAACGCCCTAGCAACCCTTGCTCATTTCTCACTACAGCCGAGCTCCGCTGCAGCGCGTCGCTTACAGGGGACGCCCTAGCATTAACAATTTTTAATATATTTTCAGAATCCATAAGAGATGTGGCGGTGATTTTTAATGGCACCGGCTGCCAGCCTGACATGCCAACCCTCGCTTTTTTCCCCGGGCTTGGGAAAAACAAGGGTAATTGGTGAGGTACAGATAACGCAAGCATCTCAGAGATGACAATAGTTACTTCTGAGAATCAAGTCCATAAATGCATCCCAGCATTTCTCAGTGGGGCGAAGAACCATAAGTTACATGGTGAAAATTGAAATCTATCCTATTGTTTTGTCCATGAAAAACACAGGTTCAAATCCTATTACATTAATCATACTTGCAAGTAAATTTTCACTGTTCAAGTGCTATTTCATTCTAAGAAAAGACACAGTGTTTGAAGGAAATAAAGGGCAACATAAATCTAAAGTATCTTCACTAAGTTAAAAGAACAAGAATA
This sequence comes from Annona cherimola, assembly GCA_030490835.1. Taxonomy (NCBI): domain Eukaryota; kingdom Viridiplantae; phylum Streptophyta; class Magnoliopsida; order Magnoliales; family Annonaceae; genus Annona; species Annona cherimola. The sequence goes on along the minus strand of CM059975.1, from coordinate 76,237,205 downwards.
AAAACTTAAACTGAGCAAACCAACTAAAGAAGGTTGGGAAGTTGCTAGCAGCTACTCTCAGTATGATGTTCTGTTTTCTACCTCATTTAGCAATACAACAAGATATTCTGTAGGTAAAAGTCGTGGCTGACCACATCCTTCTTTGGCAGTTCGAAGAGAGCACCCAGTGAGAAAGATCTCACGTCCCTTCTTCAGAATCCCGTGATCAGGATTAACCACATCATAGTATCTGGACCACCCATAATATGACACAAAAACAGTATGAATCCAAATGCTATATCGAGTAACTTTGGGTGCAGTGTATTTATAAGACAGCAGGCTTAGAAATAAGTAGATTGTTGAACTAAAGCGGGTTAAGCATGCATCATCTGTGTAGATTCACCTGCAGTGGAGATAAAGATCAATGGTAGAAGTGCTCCAAAAATCTCCCAGTGTAAGCATGTATATGTTTGTACCTAAACGGCCAACATTAGAACAACTACAAAATGGAAAGTGAAAAGGCATCTAAAACTACTTTGTAAAAATATGTTAAGCGTCAATCTCGAACTCGACAATATCTAAAAGCACAGCTGCAAGAACAGGTTTGCAGAAAGCAGTTCAAGTTTCAAAATTTACCTGGAAGAAGATAGACATTAAGAACAACTGCTTCCAAAACACTATGCATGGACAAGAAATTCTTCTCAAGTACCGAATCAATAGACACAGTGTTTGGAAGCTTTGTTCTCTTGTGTTTCTTCTTCAATTGCACAATGAACTCTGTTAGTCGTTTGGAAGATCCATACCTATGCTGCTCACTCCATGCCTGCAAATAAAGTCAATAAGATAAAGTGTCAAGCCAGACAGCTCAGCAAGGATACTAACAGAACCTCCAATAGCTAGTTAAACCTTAGTAACCAAGTGATATTTTAGCAGAAATGCAAGGATTTGATTTTGAGCATTTTAGTAAGACATTACACAGTAACAACGTGCAATTGAATCTAACTACTAAAGAATAACAAGATGAAAAGGCATGGTTATGGGCATCTTAGCAGGAATCCAAATATCCCACATTTACTGTAGCGACTCAACAATTTTCGTTTTGGCGCATTAATGCATGGAAACATTCAACGGAAACGAATGCAACAAGCAAATCAGCTTGACAAGAAGCTTTTTGGCAAAAAGAAGGAACAAAAACGTAAGAAAAAATCACAAAATCCAGATCCATAGAAACTAGAAATAGTTCATGTGGGCTTCACATCAAACGCGTAAGGATGAAGAAACTTCACTTAATCCAGATATGTAAAGACATTTCTCACCAAGTACATATGAAACACAGCTCTATAGAAAAATCTCTAGGTCCAGATACATGGAAGGGGGAGATGCCTGAAATAGTTCGGAAAGTAGAATGGCAGAAGTGACGCCGCTAGGGTAAGCGGTGCATGTTTTGAGGATCCGAGAGACAATCCAGCTCCAGGAAGGACTCTGAGGGCTCTCCTCGTCTTCCCTGCGAACCGATTCTCCATTTTCTCCCGACGACAGCATCGAGCGTGCAAAATCAACAAATCGCAGAAATGCATCATCGGATTCAGCATGAGCATCCAGTTCGCGGACGAGAATTGATCGGGAATCCATCATCCTGCTGGAGATGTCCCCGGAATGTTTCCAGATTTGGGGGAAAGATGGTTCTGCTTTGAATCAGGTAGGGAAGGTTTTAAGCGGTAACGTGTTTGAATTGGTGAGATTTTTGGCGGCAGATCTCGCACATGGTAAGTGAAAAAATTTCGGCCGTGTGTTTGGTCGAAATAAAACTTTTTGGTAAAAAAAATTTTAAAATAAAAGTTGTCGAGATTGATAAAAGATATGTGATATGGATGAAGTGATAATAAAATTAAAATATAAAGGTCAGTTGCATGGATAATTATATAGAAATAATTGAATAATGTGATAATTTGTATAAGAAAATTTTAAAAAATAATTTAAAAAATAAAATAATTATGAATACTGAAAAAGTTTTTGTTGACACTTTTTAAACCAACCAAGTTTACTTACATTTTTAGTGTAAAAGTTTTTAAAATATGAGAAAATAATATCATAGAATAGGGGTAATGATGAGAAATAAATATAATAAAATTAAAATAAATATATAAATTATATTGGTAATTGTATACAAATAATTTAAAATAGGGTATTTGTATAGAAATATATGAATAAATAATTAAAAATATGGCATTTATACATAGTGAAAAGTTATAGATTAAAAAAAATTATGTGTAAACAAACAAACCTATAAATGTTAAAACAAACTTTTTTTGTTTATTTGGAAAGTGATAAAACTTACCAGGTATATTGTTTCAAGGGTGCTTGTTTATACTTAGAACGTTTGAATCTAAACTTTTCACTATCGATAATAATTATATTTTTAATTATTTTTTCACTTTTTATCACATAATTATCCTATTTTTCAATTATTTCTACACAAGTTCTCATATATCTATCATATTTATTTTAATTTTATGTTCTCCATCGATCATCATTATCTTTATCAATTTTTCACATTTTAGAAACTTTTATGCTAATTTTTTTTATCTAAAATTTTATTACTTCCCAAATATAGCATTAGAATAAAAACCTTTTTAATAGTGTATTTAGAAAGTGATAGAAATTTTAGTATAAAAATTTTTTAAATGATAAAAAATGATATAATATGATCAGGTTATTTATGAGGAAAAATAGAGTAGTGTCTTAATATACCTAGATGCATTGAAATTTTTTGAAAATCTCATTTTTTTATAAAATGGTTAAACTATGTCTATTTAACTTATGGATTAAGTTTTACCATTTTTAGAGATTTATAAATATATTATTTGATTTTTTAAAAAACAGGGGTATTAAAAATGACTAAAACCTCCCCTATTTTAAAAAATCAAAAAAATATATACACATCTCTAAAAATGGTAAATTTCAATTTATATACTAAATATAACTAGATTAACAGTTTTATTAAAAAAAATTAAAAATTGGTAAATCGAAACCAGCCTCCGGATAAAGAAAATAAAATAAAAATATATAAATTAGTCGTGTGTATAATTGCGTAGAAACTATTAAAAACAAGTTAATTTATGCAGAAGGATGTGAGAAATAGTTAGAATATGGGGTAGTTATAGAGAGTGAAAATTTTTAAATTAAAAAATTTTATGTACAAAATTTTATCTTGAAATAAACATAAATGAAATTAAAATTTTTCAATATAAAACTTTTCACTTTTTGTAACTACCATACTTTTTAATTATTTATTCATATCTTTTTATATAATTACACTGTTTTTTAATCATTTTTATACAATTACTCATTTTACTAATCTATCATCAAAACTTTTTACTCTAAAAATTTTCACCCTTTCTAATTTTTTTATTTTTTATTTTTTTCATATCTTCCTATACAACTATCACATTCTTCAATTATTTGTACACGGCTAACTATATAAGTAATTTATCTATTTTATCTTTATTCTCTTTATTTATCATCATTACATTTATTATATGGCATTAGTTTCTCTCCATTCAAACAGTTTTACATAAAAAAAAATTCATTCAAAAATTTTATCACTTTCCAAACACGCCTTAGGTTACTACTCTGTATTAATTCACTTCTAACACACATCATTTTTTAATTCAATTTATCTTGAATCAAACTAAAGATATGTTAATTGTGTTAAATGACAATTGATGTGAGTGTGTTTGTTTTGGGAAAAAAAAATGTCAATCCAAAACTTTCACTCTTCATAAGTACTTTATTTTTTAGTTATTTTTTTACATTTTTGTATACAAATTACTTTATTTTTTAATCATTTTTACATAACTATGAATACAATTTACCTATCTATTTTAAGTTTATTCTTTTTACTCGTCATCATCACCCTTATTATATCATATCGTTTTTTATTAATTTGAAAACTTTTACCTCAAAATTTTTTCATCAAAAGTTTTACCCTTGGGCAAATACACATTGGGTGTGTTTGGTTTGAGGTAAAACTTTTTTATGAAAACTTTTCAGAGTAAAGTTGTCAAGTTGATAGAAAATGATGTGATATAATAGGGGTAATAATGAGGCGTAAAGAGAATAAAGTTAAAATAGATAGGATAGTTGTATGGGTATTTGTGTGGAAATGATTGAAAAGTAGGGTTGTTTATATATGAAAATGTAAAAAAATAATTAAAAAATAAGGTAGTTATGGAGAGTGAAAAGTTTTTTATTGAAAAATTTTCATTGACATATTTTGTGTGTAACCAAACACACCCATTGCGTAATAAATGAAAGTTAACTTTGATTAGTTTTAGAAAGCATATGCTGGCTTTCAAAAAAATTTTAAAAAATTATTAAACTTTTTACATTATAAAGGTTCATGTAAACCTTATTAAAATGAGAGTATCATCTTCACATTCACTTCAGCTAAAATAATCAATTTTCGATATATAAAATATTATTTAAAGTATATAAAATAAACTAAATTCTTATATTAAATTAATATTTTTTATTTAGTATTGTATAAAAATTTAATATATCAAAACAATATATACTATAATCTTTGTTAGATGATTTATCAACTATATAGAATAAATTGGAATTTTGCCAACCTCTAATGTACATATTTCAAAACTTTTAAACATTCTTGCATTTTCATTCAAATACGCTAATAATGTAAAATGACCACAATACCTCTATTTTCATTTTTTCCAAACTCACAATGACTTTCTTTAACGAGGAATGCTTCAATGTACCAAGGTGCAAACTTTATTTTTTAATATATTTTTTGAATTTTTTTATAAGATTGTTAATCTAGTTGTATTTAATCTATAAGCCAAAATTTACTATTTTTTTATATGTGTATATATATTTTTTATTTTAAAAAAAATGAGGGTACTTTAGCCATTTTTACTTGACTAGAATACCCTTGTGTATAAAAAATCAAAAAATATATTTATATATCTCAAAAAATGGTAAAATTTAATACACAAGTTAAATACACCTAGGTTCACAATCTTATAAAAAAAAGTTCAAAAAATATGTTATAAAAATGAAATTTTGCATCTTGGTGCATTGAAACATTCCTCTTCATTCTAATGAGCCTCTTTAGAAATTTTCCAAAATTACATGTATTACTAACCTTTATATACAAAATTTATATAATAGATTTTTTAAAAATCTATAATAATTGTATATTCACTCTTAAAAAAATTATTCTTTGTAATTAAAATGGAAATTATTTTTAATAGTATAATAAAAAAAGATGCACTAAATGTGTTGAACATGATAAATGATTTACATTTATAAAAAAAATTTTAAAATTAAAAAATCAAAGATAAACGTAAATCCTTCATGGTTACGGTAAGTCTTGAATCATTACCTAATATTGTGATGCTTTTTTTTTTTTTATCGTAGTACATCTTTGATGATTAGGCAACAGAGGAGTAAATAAGATAGGTATTTTTACCTAATTTTAAAGCATGTACCTCCCACGCTCTACACCGTTACACTTGTGTTAAAACACAACACTTCGCTTATACTGCCTATGGCTAATCGCCTCCAATGTAGGGGGGTGCAACTTGGGCTGGGTTCAACCCAAACTCGGCCCGCTGAACCCAAATTGAAACAGTGTTAAAACTACCTATTGTAAAACTCATTTTCTAGGTTCAACCCAAATCCGAATTGAAAAGAACTTGAACCCTGGTTAAGCTAAACCCGAACCCAAATTATATACACATATATTTTATATTTATTTTATACTCCATATAAATCTAGTTCCATTTCCCATATGTATCTACATATTATATTTATATACTCTATATAAACATTATTCCTCCTTAAGTTCAATTATATAATATAATATTTGTATATGTTCTTTTAGGAAAAAGAATTTGGTTTAATGGCAGTTTCAAAATAAAAAAAAATGAAAACTATTTTTAGAACTTGAGATGTTTTGTTTTGTATTTTAACTTAACTACTCATGTAAGATATTAGCATTTGGTTGTTTTAATATGATATTAGTAATTAGATGTTTATTTTACTTGAAATAAATTTACTGTAATTTATTGGACTTAATACTATGATTGTTGAATTTTTTTATGATGATTGACATTATAAGATTTTTCTTATAGTTATATATTAATATTTATGTATATGGTTATGATATTAATATTAAATTGCATAATGGAAAAATATTGTATATTTTCATTTTCTAAGAGAGGCTACTAGTTTACTATTCTTTTTTGAGAGATGATTATTAGTCTACTCAATATAAAGTGAATGTTTAAATAAGATTTTTCTTTTTTACATTCTTAAACACTTGAATTTTTGCTTGAAAATAGAAAATTATCATTTTTGATTTTTTTAATGACAGATTTAAAGTTGAATAAGTATAAGATAGATAACAAATATGTAGAATAATTTTAACTAGAATTCTAGCCCAAAACTTTACCCGAGCCCGAATTTCAAAATAGGGTTAAGGTTAGGGTTTAGGTTTTAAAAATAAGGTTAGGATTAAGGTTGAGGCGAACTCGAGTTTCATGAGCTCGAGTTGCACCCGTACTCCGAGATCACCATGACGCCAACACCCCTCACTGCCTAGGCCTAAGCCTGAGTTTCTGTTGGGCATGAATCACTATTGCGTTGATGGGCATACTAGTGGGCTCCACTTATTACTCTTCATTAGGGGTGCAACTTGGTACCGGATCGGTCCGAACCTGCCCAACCCGACCCGGTACCAAACCCACAAATGGGTTTTATTTTTTAGACTTTTTTCCAAATAGACCTGTAGAAACTCGAAACCAAAATTGGATTCACACCAACCCAGTGCCAAAACTCGACCCGGTCCGAACCCGGTGTAATTTATATAATTTTTCCATAAATTATACATGTTTCTTTTTGTGATATTAATATATATACATGTTTCAAGCATTACTAACTCTAGTTCAAACAAATCACCTCTTCCTTCATTACCAAAGCATGTTTGATGTAACTTAATTTCTAGGATAATTTTTTATGATTATTATTTTCTTATTGTTAACAGTTGCATGCATTTTTTTTGTCTAGGTTGATACATATTATTTTCAAAGATGTAAATCGAGGAAGAAGAACTTGACATTAGAAATGCAAATGAAAATCAAGGGAGAAATTGCTTGGAAGTCTTCGAATAGTTTTTTAGTTTTTTTGGAAACTTTAGAGACACGAACTTATTTGAATTTTGAATTTGTTTAAAAGTAGATGTAAACTTATTTAAACTTGAGATTTGTTTATATTGTCATTTTAAATTTGGATTGCACTTAAATTAGATTGAAATGTTGAACCATTATGCTTAATATATTTAGATTTAGTTGTTTTGAATAATTGTTATATGGATTATGTTTAAATTTGAGTTGATATGATAAATTTATTTCATATTATGCTTTCTATTAGTACGAGAAATCTGTTAATTTGAATTTCAGATTGTAGTATAAATTTGATTCATATTTTAAGTTTATTGGTATCACAAGTGATCAATTTTTACTTTAGCAATTTGCATGATAAATATTCAGTTTAAATTCAATTTCAGCAATTTGTACGATAATGTTTAGTTTCAACTGTAAAGTTGGTATGATATGTTCATTTTCTATTTGCTACACTTGAGTCATTTCCATTAGCTATTAAATAGAAATGACCAACTAGTCATAAAACTAACTAATTTCTCATTTATTTGTGTCTATAGGGTGCTGAAAAATTATTTGCAGAGTTCATTCAAAGAATATTGCAGGATTCAACATGATGTTGCAGAATTCTTTGAAATGATGTTGCAGAATTCAACGTGAGGCTTGACTTCACAAACACAAGTATGTATATTCCAATACTTTTCTTTTAGATTACAACTAAATTTGGAAAAAAAAAGTTTATTGGTAACCCGAATTCTAACCCGAAACCAATACGAACCCGGTCCGAACCCGAATTAAATTCTTATGGTTTGGGTTTGGGTTTGCTCCAACCCGGTTGGCTTAGGGTTTGGGTTCACTCTAACCCGGTATAACCCGACCCGAGTTGCACCCCTACTCTTCATCACAAGCTTTGCCTCTTGGCCTTCTTCATTTGTCATTGGTAATGGTCGTTGCCTCATCAGTAGGAGTGTTAGCGGCTTGGGTTGGATAGGTTTGAGCTTAATTTTGATATTTAAAATATTTTAACTTTAATCTATTTATTAACTTATTTAAAAAACTTCACTCCTAACCTATTTAATAAATTGGTTGGTGGATTGTTAACGAGTTGTATAGTAAACAACCAGAAGGCCTAAATTTTGATAAATGATAATTTCACAGGGAGAGACAAGAGGGTATCTTTAACGTAGATGAAATAGAAATAAGGCAATAACGGAAAAATAGAATTATGACAGCAGTTAAAAAATGAAAATCAAGTGACTATAAAAAGACTCAGTGGAGGAAAATAACCAAGAAGTTTATATTTATATATATATATAACTTTAATAGATTAAACAAATTAAACATGTTAAATAGGTTAAACAGGTTACTACAGGGGTTGATGGATTATAAAAATTTCAATCCTAATTATTTATTTAATTAGATAGTTGAAAGGGTAGACGAATTATGATTTATTTATTCAAAAATCTTAACATGATCACATTTATAAACGGTTTGATTTAGCGGATTGTTGACCATTGGTTACCAAGGTGCAAACTCTATTTTTAATATATTTTTTGAATTTTTTTATAAGATTGTTAATCTAGTTGCATTTAATCTATAAGTCGAATTTTAACATTTGTTGACATGTGTATATATATTTTTTATTTTTTTTAAAAAGGGTACTTTAGCCATTTTTAAGTGACTAAAATACCCTTATCTTTAAAAAATCAAAAAATATATTTATATATATCTAAAAATAGTAAAATTTAATACATAAGTTAAATACACATAGGTTAACAATTTTATAAAAAAATTCAAAAAATATATTAAAAAATGAAATTTTGCACCTTAGTGCATTAAAACATTCATCTTCATTCTATTGAGCCTCTTTAGTAATTTTCCAAAATTACATGTATTACAAACCTTTATATACAAAATTTATAAAATAGATTTTTAAAAAAATTGTAATAATTGTATATTCACTCTTAAAAGAAATTATTTTTTATAACTAAAATGAAAATTATTTTTAATAGTATAATAAAAATATGCATTAAATGTGTTGAACATGATAAATGATTTACATTTAAAAAATATTTTTTAAAATTAAAAAATCAAAGATAATCGTAAAGCCTTCGTACTTACGGTAAGTCTTGAATCACTACCTAATATTGTGATGCTTCTTTTCTTTTTTATCCTAATACCTCTTTAATGATTAGACAACAAAGGAGTAAATAAGATAAGTATTTTTACCTAATTTTAAAGCATGTACCTCCCACTCTCTGCACCGTTACACTCGTGTTAAAACACAACACTTCGCTTAAACTGCCTATCGCTAATCGCCTCCGAGGTCACCATACCGCCAATGCCCCTCAATGCCTGGGCCTAGGCCTGGGTTTCTGTTGGGCATGAATCACTATTGCGTGGATGGGCATGCTAGTGGGCTCCACTTATTACTCTTCGTCATAAGCTTTGCTTCTCAGCCTTCTTCATTTGTCACTGGTAATGGTCGCTGTCATAGGAGTGTTAGCTGCTTGGGTTTAACAGGTTGAAGTTTAATTTTAATGTTAACTTATTTAAAATATCTTAACTTTAATCTATTTATTAATTTATTTAAAAAACCTTAATCCTAACCCGCTTATAACTTATTTAATAAACTGGTCGGCGAATTGTTAACGAGTTGTATAGTAAACAACCGGAAAGCCTAAACTCGGGTAGATGATAATTTCACAATGAAAGACAAGATGATATCTTCAAGAATGCTGATGAAATAGAAATAAGGCAATAATGGAAAAATAGAATTATGACAGTGGTTAAAAAATAAAAATTAAGCGACGATAAGAAGACTTAGTGGAGGGAAAGAATGAAGAAGTTTGCATATATATATATATATATATATACATAGAGAACTGTTCCGGTGCAGTGACGCTGCACCAGAACAACTGCACAGTGGGCCCAAAATAGGCCCCACATGATCATGAAATCATGATTTTCTCCACCCATTGTATTTAGAATAATGTATTCTATTACCACACCAATTTTCATTCCAATCAGATATGTATATGGGCCCTATCTGAAAATGGTACAAATCTAACGTAATAAAATAGTTTGATGTAAATAATAACTTTAAAGTATCTGATTGAGATGAAAATTGGTATGATAATAGAATACATTATTTTAAATACAATGGGTGGAGTAGATCATGAATTCATGATCATGTGGGACCCATTTTGGGCCCACTGCACTGCTATTCCGGTGCAGTGACGCTGCACCGGAACAGTACTCATGTGTGTATATATATATATATATATATATATAACTTTAATAGGTTACTAAATGGGTTGATGGATTATAAAAGTTTCAATCCTAATTTATTTATTTAATTAGACAGTTGAAGGGGTAGACAGATTATGACCCGTTTATTCAAAAATCCCAGCCTAAATATATTTATAAACAGTTAGATTTAGCGGAATGTTGGCCATTGGTTACCGTCCCACAACCTCCTCATTCGGCCCTACCAGCGCTAGTCTGGGCGCAGGCCTGAGGCTGACCCTACCTATGACAAAGAAGAGTAGGGAGAGTGGGAGATCATAGGGTACCTGCTAGTCTGCTACCGGACTCATGGGTCCCACTAGTTGCCTAGTTGGTTGCCCCTCTCCTAACTTGAAAATTTATTTTGTTTTATTTTACATATTCTCGCGTTCACACACAAAAAATATCTTCGACATAAAATCGACCAATGCATTTATCTTCAATTTAGGGCTTAAAACATTTGATTGTTCCATCTTTATACTATAGCTTTATCTTTTATATCTCTTACAGCTCAATCAATTACAATAAATTTTATTTGCGGCGGGTAAATGCTACCCAACAAGGTTCGCATCGAGAAATAAATCTTCTCCAACAAACTCAAATCCTAGACCTGTAGCATGTAGGACAGGAATGTGTACCAACTAGCCTAAGCAGCTAAGCCCCCGGTCACAAGATACATATAACTTTAAAAAGTAGTGTTTCATACTTTCATTTAGCTTAGGTTAAGTAAATATACAATTTAATTTACCTTAAAAAACTTATTTATAATAATTTTTTTACTTTTTTCTTGGTGTACTTGTTTATCTAATTGTATTTAACATACAGACTAAGTTTTACCATTTTTGAATATATTTACTTATTTTTTTAAAATTTTTAAACATCTATGTGTATATATGTATTTAAAATACCCTTATTTTTAAAAATTTAAATATATATATATATACACATATCCAAAAATGGTAAAACTCGATTTATATATTAAATATACCTAGATAAACAAGTGTATAAAGGAAAAACAAAAAAATTTATTTTAAATAAGATTTTTAAGGTGGGCGAAGTGAGATATTTACTTAGCCCAGCCTAACAGGATTATTCCTCAACATTAAAATCATTATTAAAGATTTAAAATAAATATAATAATGTTTTATATTTTTATTCCTCATACATCAAGAATTAAATTGATTTACTTTCGTAGAAATCTTATTTTAAGATCAAGAGTAGTTTAATCTTCAAATAAAAATTTACTTAACTGGACTAGTAAAATCTGTTTTTAATCTTGTTTCTGTCTTTTCTCTTCTATTCGGTTGATGCTCTCATCAACGTCATCCCGGAAATCTCGCCTAATGAAAAGAGGGAAGGGAATTTTCCCCATGAGATAAGCACCCTTTTTATCTAGTAATATAATTAAAATAGGTTAGTGATGTCACCTGCGGCTAGCGCAGGTGGCAGGAGCGTTGGTCCCCTTAGAGCAAGTCGTGGGTTCGAATCCACATGGGGATTTCGGCCCGGAAAAAAATGGTGTGGAAGCTGTGGTCTCCCTTTGAGGTAGAGTGAGAGCTGTTGTCTCCCTTGGGCTGGGTGGAAGCTGTTTTTCCTAATTCTTTAGTGGAGCTGTGTTTCCAGATTTCCTTGGAGGAGTTATGTATCTCCTTGTTTGTAAGAATGTCTCAGAACTACAATGTAATATGTGTTGAGATGTATGTAAATATAAACCAAAAAAAAAAAAAATAGGTTAGTGATTAATCGGATACAAGTTTGGTTACTTTTTATTTCTTAGTGGGCCTGTTGCCAAGACTCGTCCATTACTTAATGACCAAGTAATTACATGAGTTAGGGTGTGTTCGGGAATAGATAAAATTTTTAGAGTATGTTTGACAATGGTTAAAAAATGACAAGTTAAAACTTTTCAATATAAAACTTTTCACTCTCCACGATTATTATATTTTTTAATTATTTTTTCACATTTTTCTATACAACTACCATACTTTTCAGTCATCTCTACACAACTATCAACACAACTAACCTATCTATTTTAACTTTATTATCTTTACTACTCATCATTACCCTTATCATATCACATCATTTGACAACTTTTACTCTTCAAAACTTTTCGTCATAAGTTTTACTCGTTCCCAAACACACCCTTAATGAAAAGTTATAGAGAATATAAGTTGTCAAATGATGTGATATGATATGGGTAATAATGAAGAATAAATAGGATAAAGTTGAAATAGATAGGTTAGTTGTGTTGTCAGTTGTATAGAAATGATTGAAAAGTAGGATAATTATATAGAAAAATATGAATAAATTATTAAAAATATGGTAGTTGAGGAGAGTAAAAAGTCTTAACTTGACAACTTTTACTTATTACCCAACACACCCTTGGTATTACATGCTTCTACGAAAATAAGATTTAGAGTTCGAAGTTGGACGTGCAGTGGCTTAGTTACTTTTTTCTTAAGATTACACTTCCAATTGTCTATCAAATTACAAATACTTTCTTATCTTTAGTGTTTGGCATTAACAATTTGTAGGAATGATCTAGAACCCATATTTTCTATTTTCGCTACTCACTTTTTGTGATGATTTGACATTTTAATCAGTTAATCACACTACTTTTTCATTTCTACTTGGATATTTCAACCATTTTATCATATTTTTCATAAAATTATCTTTTTCATTCCCACTTTATTTAGCATATCATATAACTGCCTGACTTCAATTTCATTCCAACCAATAATCAAAAAGTTATCAAATTTCCTTCCTCACCACATAACTCTACTTTCACTGGAAGATGTTTGTTTTGGTGGTGGAAGTACTCCTGAAAGTGAAAGCTCCTGACAGTCTTGATATGGTTTAAAATAGATTTGTTATCCATGAAGATTCTTAGATGAGTTGCACAAGCAACGAAATATTTGTTTTTTATTCATGCATTCCCTGGATTTTGTGGCCCCGCCAAGGTTATTTGTGATTATTTATTTTTTGTTGAATTTTAAACGCACCTATAATAATTATACATCGGGGGTGACCAAATGCAACTGGGTGCATTCAGCTTTAGTGCATCCGGGTGCAATTTATCATTTTTTAAAATTTTTTTAAAAGAATTTTATACAAATTTTAATTGAAGTTTATTTGTATAAAATAATTACGAAAAAAATTTAAAAATAGATTTTTGCACATAGGTACACCAAAGCGAAGTGCACCCGAATGCACTGTATCACGTCCCATTATATATTGTATACTATCATAAAGAGTGGCTTAATTTAAAATTAATTTGATAAGGTTTAAAGTTGAATGAGCCTAAATTATTTAATAGAGTATAAGTTTTTATGCATAGAAACCATAATATCTACTATTTAATTTCTATTTTTATAATGTGCTAAATTAAAAATAAGAAAGATATGTAAGGATATATATAGTTGGTGTTCTTCAAATCCAAGAACAACAGTTCTTATGAATTTAGATATATTTTCACTTCTAGTTTATTCTTTTTGGTGCAATCAACACCTTGGCGCAATGGAATGTATGATGGGCATGTTTACCCATAGTGGAGGGTTCAAACCTACCTACATGCAGTCTCCTCAGTTATTGTATGAGTTTTAATTTCCCTCTAGTGATGGGGATTTATAGAAATTTTCTTCTATATTGTGAGGATTTGAAATATACTTAATTATAATATCTGTTGTCCTCTTGTATTAAAGAGATCAAAAAAAGGTTTATTTTTATGGGTGATTTGATATGAAAGATATTGATATAATAAGGGTTTTTATCAATAAGAAGATTTTTTCCTAATATTTTTACCTTTGAACATTTTTAAACTAAAATGGACATGAAAATACGTGGAAATTAATTAAAATGAGAAACCAAAGTTAAGTTCTGTTCGGAAACAAATAAAACTAAAAAAAAAATTCAATTCTTCTCACACCAATTTTAATATAAAATTTCATCCTACTGTCTTTATTATCCTACTTTTGCTGTTATTATCTTTACATTTTAAGTTTTTAAAAATCTTTATGCACTATTATCTTATTATCTAATTTATTTCAATTTTATTCTTTGTATTTGCTATAATTATCTTTATCATATTATATCTCTTTCACTCTTTCAAATTATTTATTATTGCACTTTTCTACCTTTAGTTTTAACTCTTCCTTAAATGGGTTTTTTCAAAAAAAAAATTTCTTTGGGGGTTAACCAACTTATGTTCTCGACCTGTTGATTTATGTAAAGCTGGAGCAATGCCGGACCCACCAAGGTTTTTTTTAATAGAGACTATTGCTCCCTTTCTAACTTGAAGCCGAGACCCGCACACAATATTTTTTTGATTGAGCACGCGCACACAAAATTAATCTCAATAATTATAATTAAAAAATATGAATCCCGCCAAGCTAGGCCCTAGGTGATGTTGGATCCATCAAGTTAATCAGTGCGTTAGGCAGGCGTCAATACAGGAGGCTAGCTCAGTGTAATTAATTTAATGTGAATCTTATGATTTTTTGTTTTTGACCATGCTTTTATGAAACTTACTTTCTATGTAACCTCTCTATTTTCAATATATAAATGGTTGGTGAATATACATTCCATCTATTGTATTTAAAGTTACTTATATTATTATGAAAACTCTTTCATTTGTTTAATATTACTGTGTATGACTCTATTTACAAATATATAAAATCGATATAATAAAATGATTTAATGCTAAATACTAATTTTAAAATAATATTTTCAACATCTAAACCATCTAAGATATCATTATTATATAAATAAAGATTATATAAAATATTATTACATTTCAATATATATGTAAATTGATATAAGCATTTTTCTTAATTTATATGCGAATGTACTTATTTTGAGCAAATACAGCCTATGCACATATTGGATTTGGATGAAAATTAGTCTGATAACTAGACAAATGATGTTAAACATAATAAATGAATCAATTTTTTTATTAAGTATCAAAAGTTTAAAATTTGAAGGAATTATATGGAATTAGTTCTGTGCAATCAGGATGATGTTAAATATAAGCATCAAAATCTTAAAATAGGAATGAATTATATGGAATTGGTTCTGCGTTACAAGGAAGTTATCCTGGTTTTTTTTTATCATATGAAAGGGATATCGTAGCTTGGTCAAGAGTGCTCAGAAGGTGGATGATTTTGGAGATTTTCTAGCTCTAGATATGTATCTGTTGAGAAGACATATGGGTCTGAATTTGAAGACATGCCATCTTCGTCAGCCTCCCTTTTGCATGATTTGACTCTTGCTTGCGAAGTTGGCATGCATGCTTACTATTCATATAAATAAGCCATATATGATTTTCTTCACTCAAGCATATGCGCATGCCCGGCTCAAGTGAATTTGTAATGCAAGAGCTGAATTCTTGTGGGGGGTGCTAAGGCCTTGTTTGATTATGCTTATTTTGGTACTTACAATGGCATTTTTCTAAATCTTAAGTGTCAAGCAGCTATTTTTATGCGACTAATGAAAGCGTCAAAAAATAACAAAATATAATACTATATGCACCCATTAATTTCTAACCATATATATAATAATTGCCAAAAAAATAATATATGTTGTGAATTTTGGCCGCACATGATAAAACATATGTTTCGAAAAACTTGATGCTTATGCTAATTAGTAGGCTGCTTAAAATTCCATATGCAATCATTATACTTGCTGCTCTATTTGTTACTTGTAAAAATACAGGTAATAAAATTTTTCTAGATGCAATTTTGGGTAATTAGCAAATTATTCCTACGTAGTATGGCTACAACTATAGGCATAACCACGTAGTTTTATAAATTACAATAAATCCCATATACTGTGTGTATATTTGCAAATATATTCACACAGTCACCGCTACACCATGGCGTGAGCATATTTTTTTGATTGTTATGTCTGTATATTAAAATCATCTCAAGCATCCATCTTACTATCTAGCCCTTGAGACAATCTACCAATTTTCTTACAGAATTCTACATATATCTACTAACTATCTATTTTTTTTCTTCTACAACCAAATCTTTCTACCCATATCTGTGGACGCTCCTGCCATTGGGACCGCCACAACGAACAAACTGTTTTTGCTGTAATTGCATGACAATTTTGCTGGTGCCAAGAATAGAACCGGCTCACCAATGCATTCAACCACTGAGGCACAGCCTTAGTGGCTAGTATATTTCTAAATATATGCAATTAAGTGCGATTCAATTTATGGGGTAAATTTGTAAATTGTCCTTATATAGTTTTTGGATAAATCTCCATGTTTTTCTTCATTTTAAAAATAAATAATTTTTAAAATTATTTAATTAATTTTTCAAAGTGAAAATTGAATAGAGTACCTTACTAAATTGATCCTAATTTTGATAGGATATGTTTCATATCGTGAGTACGTAGAACCAGCTTAGATGGGCACCTATAAATGGGTGTCCAAGGCTTCATTTAGCAATTTTAAATACTTAAATTGTTATTTTAGCGACTTAGATTTTTTGCAATTGTGATTTTTATAAAAAGATAGGAAATTTGCAAACATAAATTAGAGTCAATGTGGAAGATACCCTACCCTAGTTGAACTTCTAAAAATTACTTAAATAAACTCTGAAAATTATTAATTTTAATATTTATAAATTATATGGATACATCAAAAAATTATTTAAAAGGGAAATTTTGGAAATATGCCCCATCATTTATGAATTTGCATATTTTCTTCATATAGTTTGTATATATTTGCTAATATACTTGTGAGTGAATATATCTATAAATATATGCAAATTATGTGAAGTGTATTTGCAAGTTCTGAAACTAAATTATGCTTACAAATTATGTGAATATATTTGCAAGTTATCCCGTAATTTTAGGCAAACACTTTGTCAGACTATTTTATATTGGCCAATGTTTACTATATAAGAAACCAAAAATACCAAGATATAATCGTATAAGATGCTGAAAATGGCTAAAATTTTTTAGATATAAAATAGTGTATGAGCTACATGTGTGAAATGTTATTATATTAAGCCAATGTATAACGTTCCTGCATATAATAATATAAGGAAGCTAACATTTGTAATATAAAAATTATGTCTAGCAATAGGTCTTTATTTATGTAATAATTATAATAATTTATAACTTTTTTATTCTAATAATAATTTAATAGTACCGTTTAAATTTGTATTTTTCCTTTCCATATTAAATAATAATATTAATAATATTCTCGTTATATCATTGTAGATATAATAATACAACACACAATTATGAATTTTTATATAAATCATGTGATTTGTGAGTCA
The DNA here is from genome assembly GCA_030490835.1 of Annona cherimola. Taxonomy (NCBI): domain Eukaryota; kingdom Viridiplantae; phylum Streptophyta; class Magnoliopsida; order Magnoliales; family Annonaceae; genus Annona; species Annona cherimola. Next base: position 76,219,468 of record CM059975.1, on the reverse strand, counting down.
ACTTTTGAGAGATGCACTTTATAAAGTTGTTAATGATTCACGTTACAAATATCAATTTCGTCAAAAAGAAAATTAGAAATGGTAGTTTGTTTATAGAGTATCAAGTTGCAATACCTTTAAAGTGTTATTTTAAAAATATACAAAATATAGGGTTAAATACATAATTTTAGAAAATTAGAGGGATAATTCTGCAAAACTCCCCAATCTGCCACCTTAAATCCTCGGTGCATCTTTGCGATCCTATATTCAAACAGACCAGTCTGTCGCCTTATCTCTTTATCGTGTCATCAATAACACGGGACCTCAAATGTTAGTTAAACTAAAACCTCAAGCTTTTAAAATCGTTTTCTTGTTGTATTTGTATTACTTTCGGGGAAAAAATAAAAAATTTCTAAAAAACAAAAAGTGGAAAATGCCAGTATTAGCTATGCGGCTTCCCGTGGTAAAATAATGATGAAAATAAACTTGGACGGTCAAACCCAATATTAATTTGGCTAGTTAGTTAATTTGGTCTCGTTGCATTTAACCGTTGTGCCAGTGCTTGTGCATGAAGCAGCAGCAGAGTAGAAAACAAGAATGGAATTAGAAGGTGACAGCCACATGGAAAAATTTTCAACTGGGCACGTGTCATGCAAGATTCGTAGGCAAGCAAAGACAGTATTGATTGGAAGTAGTTTGGGTTGGAGCTGTGAGAACCTATGTAGGCAGTGAAGTGCAAGTCATAGCATCTCAGCTCCATGTGAAAGGAGAAATCAAAAGGGCAAACTGAAATGGTGGATTTTCTTGAAAATGATTTCACCCACCTTAATTTCCTTCTTCTCCTGAAAGAAAACGAAGTGCAGGACCCATCTTTTTCAATGACCTTCGGTCACATTTCGTTGTCACAGAGGTGCCAAAATAGCACCTTTTATCATTGTTTTGGAAGGATTTGACTTAATCCTCGCAAAATGGGGATTTGGGAAACACGATATTATATCAGAGGAGGCTACATCTTCCTCACATGAAAAGAGGCTCTTGTAGCTTATAATCCACATACAGCTTAGTACATGGATTTATTTCTTCGGAACTTGGGTTTGCAAAAGATGTGGAACTTAATTAGATGAATTTGACTTGTGTGTAGACATATTTGGATATTAATTTTAAATAGTTTGTTTGTATACTGACTAATTCGAATGTCTTTATCTTTCTTTTTGTACTATTTCTTTGCGGGTAAGGTTTATTTTGCAAAGACACAGACTACAATGTCTAATTTGCAAGTACGTAAAATACGAGGCCTAATTTGCAGAAAGTCAAAATATATTTTATACGAGGACTATACGATTTTTTAAAATATAAATAATAAAAAAATTTCTTATTTAATGAAAATATTTTATCTTTTCTTAAATTTCAAAATTTAGTTTTTATTTCATGCAATTCATCAAAACTAATTCTATTTTGCGTTTTGTAGGAAAGGATATTCCAAAAATATAAAATTTAATGGGCTTGTAATTATATAATGACTTAGGATACATACAAGGGTGATCGTTTGCACCGATCGCAAGTGAATTATTTTAGAAATATATATACTTATTTTTATTTTTAAACACAAGAGTATTTTACTCATTTTTATTAAAATATGCTTATATTTAAAAATAATATATATACACATCTCAAAAAATAGTAAAATTTAATATGTAAATATGTCTTTTAGAAAAAAGTTAACAATTATTAAAAAATTAAAAAAATTAAAAAATGACTCTGTACTTGTTGTACCAAAATTTCGGGACAATTACATTGGCTCTGCTAAATGTATCGTGAGTGGTGGATCAAACGCACGATTTTCATTGGAAGATATACCTTATATGAATGCAAATTAAAATGTTTACATCTTGGATACATACATGACATGCATGCAATGATCAGATGTGACACCCGCCACGAATTTTGTTCAAAATCAACAGTGCAGATGGATCAGGACTAAAAAAAAAAAGAAGTTGAAATACTAGTTGTTGTAGATATCCAACTGTCCCCCCACCACTTTCCAACCTTTGTGGTGCATGTGTTTTGTATCCAAAGATAGAAACAGATATGGTGGGTGCTGTAGACTACAATAGGGAAAAGAAGTCCATCGGATTTCAACCTGGAGGTTGGTGGGCGGCATATTTTATGATCATATCTGTATTGGCTGTGCATAGGGATATAGAGAAAGATATAATACTCTGACGGTGTGCCATAGACGGTGTACACCTACTCAATATCATATCCTAATATCCATAATTTCATATCCATGTAGCTACTCCTAATCCATCGTTTCCTCTGCCTGGTTTCTGTCATTTAGATGGCATGATTGACGAAAGGCTAATTAATTACCACATCGAGGTAGCAAACAGGCCGGAGAGAGAAGAAATTCTTCATTACATCCACGTGTATGATTTTATGATTTGATGCATCCCTAGATGATTGATTAGACGTAAAAAGGATAAGTGTTGAGTATCTAGTATAATAATGGAAAGATAAGTGTTAAACGCCTCCCTTAGATGAAATGCTTGGTTCCCAATGGACAAAGCGTGGAGAGGTGTGATCCTTTTCTAATTGATAGGACTATATCTCTATTATAATTTAAATGGAATTTATTGTCTCCTCACTAATTTATAATATATTAAATGAGTTGTAATGTATATACCCAATAAAAAAGTACAATAATATTCGGATGGGATTTTTTATATATTTTTCTCTAATATCATATTTTAAGTATTTTAAAGAATTTTATATTTGTTTGTATTTTGTATTATGAAATCTATTTGGTTGAAATGTGTTTTACATAATATTTCTATTAGATTCCTCCAAAAAAAATTTTCCTTAAAGACCAAAAGTGCAGTAAAAGGTAATATCATGGTGGAGAGAATATTTAAAAATAAATGATGAAAAATAAAAATAACTACATGCAATAAATGATTAAAAAGATGGAAGTAATCTTGTCAGAAAAAAGATAAAAATAATTATCAAAATAAAGTTAATGAGTGAAAAAGGAAGATATGAGAGATGTTTTAAATATACAAAGGCTTGTTAAAAATATTTTGGTGTGTTTGAAAGTTGTAAAACTTTTGAATGAAATTTTTTTGGTATAAAAGTAATTAAATTTAAATAAAATGATGTGATATGGTAGGAGTAATAATGAGGAGTAGAGAGAATAAAATTAAAATAAATAGATTAGTTGTATAAAAGTAATTGAAAGTAAAGTAATTGTACTGAAAAATATGAATAAATGATTAAAAACTAGGATAATTATAAAGAGTAAAAGTTTTAGCTTAACATATTTTAATATTTGCCAAACACGCCTAAAGATTACAAATAAAATTAATGGCTAGGAAGGAAAAGGAAATATGAGATGTTGAAAATTAATTGAAGCTTTTGTTAAATAGGATAATTGTATGTAAATATATAAAGAAGTGATAAGAAAGTAAGATAGCTATATGGAAAGATGTGTAGAAAAATTTGATGAATTATCAAAGGTTATGTATTACATTAGATAAAAGAGAGGGCAAACCCATGAAAATTCAAAGATGGATGACCATGGCCTAACACACACGGAAGGAGTACTGCACAAGAGACAGGAATATATGGAGGTGGGCATCTCAGAAGATGGGGCTTGAAAACGAAGTCTGCTAAAAAAAAGCTGGCCAGAAAGCATGTGCCCTCCCTCGCTTTTTCTTGCCGTGTTTGCTGACAGCAATGTAGATTCTTGAAGGAAGAGCAATGTCTTAGAAAGAAGTTGGCTCTAAATCTTTTATACTCTGCTCCACTCAATCTGATGCTTCTTCATGCACTCCCACTCGATCTGATGCTTATTCACACACTGGCAGTTGGCAAGTCTTTTATACTCTGCTCCACTCAATATGATGCTTCCATAAAACTTTTTTTTTTGTAATTTTTTTTCATTTTTAAAATCTCCAGGATTAATGAAAAATTTATTTCATCGGTTATATTTCACGTCATTTACATTATTATAGAAATCTTCTCATTTATTTAGTATCATTGTATATGAACTTTATCTGTAAATATATAAAATTAACGCAATAAACTAATTTAATACTAAAAAAATTTTAAGTAGTATTTTTAACATTTAAACAATCTAAAATATCAATACTATGTTGATAGATGATCGTATAAAGTATTATTATATTCTAATATATATGTGAATAAATCTAAATATTTTTCTTTATTTATCAATGTTGTCAGAACCGAACCGGTGATCGAACCGGTAAAGGAACTGGTCTGGTTCGAACCGGTTAAGCAAACCGGTGACGTCAGCATGACATATTTATGATGTCATAAATATTAAACTAATTTTTAATTTTAAATAAATATATTGATAAAATTATATTTTCATAAATTCTAAATATATATGTTAGATTTTAAGAACCATAATATATATAAGTACAAAACATGCATGAAAAAATTAATCTAAGTATATTTAATATATGTATTAGGTTTTACTATTTTTGAAAATCTAAATATTTTTTATTTTTTAAAATTAGTAGCATTTTAATATTTTAAATTACTAAAATGTTAAAAACTGAAAAAAATAAAAAACTTAATACACATAATATACTTAGATTAATAGTTGTATTAAAAATTTTAAAATAAATTAAAGCAGTACACTGCATTACTATCCATCAACTTTCTATTTTTATATCTTATTTGTACTAAACCATGTTTCGTCCATCCCGTAGCCTCGTTTGTATCAATCCCGTAGCCTCGAAGTCGAACCCCACCGCCTCTGGTTGTATCAATCCGTTTCGTCCATTGCGTTTTGCCGTTTGGGATTTCTCAGTTCTACTTCTGCCCTTTTGCGTCGATGTCTTGACGGGCAATGGGCGTCGTGTGAGTGGGTGACGGGCGGCGGGCGTCGCGCGGGCCGACAAGGACGAGAGAACGGGAAAGCGCAGGTGTCGGGCGAGCTGACGACGGGGACAGAGCACACAGTAGGTTTCTTCTTCGTGGCCGAAAGGGGGAAAAATGAGAGGAGGGCGATCGGTCATCGGGACAGCAGTGGGTAATGGGTATTTGCTGCTACCCTGCTAATTGCCGGAAATAGAGGTCAATGTCTGTTGGTCGCCAGACGCCGGTCGGACGAGGGGAAGATGGCGAGTGATAAGCAATTAGCTAGGGCAGGGTCGCCGATTTGGGGGCGAGGCCGCGAGGGAGGACGACTGTCCAGGAGCCGAAGATGTCGATTTCTTTTTTATCCGTCGAACCGGTCGAATACGGTCCAACCGTGACATCCGGTTCGACCGCCGGTTCAACGGTTTGAACGGTTTATTGCAATTGAACCGAACCGTGTCCATTCGAACCGGTCGGACCGGCCGGTCCGGTCCGGTTTTAACAACACTGTTATTTATACAAATATATCTTTTTAAGCAAATGTGGGCTATAGAAATATTTAATTTGAATAAAATTTAATCTTCTATATTAACTAATAATGTTAAATATAATAAATGGATCGGAGAGTCATACAACAATTTGAAACTAAATCCTAAACCATTTATGCCTCTCTTGCACAAATTGAAATCTAATTTTAAAACTTATTTAGTTAATTAATAAATTAATCAATCGATAAATTCATGAATAATATTAAATCAATAAAATAATGAATAAAAAATTGATAATCTAATAAATAAATTTATGAATATATTAATAAACAAATTAATAAATTCATTAGATAAATTAATAAACTAATAAATGAATTAACTACTAAATTACAAGTTAATAAAATAATAAATAGATGAACTTATAAATAAACAAGTAAATTAATTGATTAATTAAAAATGGATAAATAAATAAATTAACTAACTACTAAGTAAATTAATTAATAACAAAATTAATAAATTAATTAATCATTGTTCTCGGTTCTGCAAGGAGAGGAATATATAGTTTATACATAGTTTCCTATTTCTTCAAAAAGTCATAGAATTTTATGCCATAGTTAAAAAAACGAAGCACAACAATATTCTTTGTGCTCAAGAGCCTATACGAGCATTCACCTATATATGTGTATACATATAAGATATAATGTTATGAGAACTGAACCGTAATCAAATTGGTGAAGCCACCAATCTGGTTCAACCGGTTGCGAAAATCGGATTGAACCGTCATCAAGTATTTTATAATGATAACTTAATAGAAGTTCTATAATTTTTAAATTTACATAAGCATGTGGTAATTTAAAACTTAAAAATATATAAAATATAATAAATTTGAATTAAAATAAAAGCATTATAATATTGATGAAAGTTGTCGATGATTTTATCAATTAAATATAAATAACTAGATCCAACATATGGTTATCTTAATTAACCAACCATAAAACACGTTGCACTATACTTTTTATATCTATTTAAAATTTAAATTTTGATAACTGAAAAATAGAGTACCGTCATTATTTCTTGCAGTAAATGGTAATCATTATGTCAATGCATGTGCCTATCCATGAAGCTGTAGTGTAGACGTCAGAGCCAATTTTTTCTTCAACCTATTAAACCGAACGGTTACGGTTTGGATTAGATCGCCGGTTTAACCGGTTCATACCGGTTAGACAACCGGTTGAATCGGATTGGCAGGATCACTGGTTCCCCGTCGGACTGTTTTTGACAACAAAATAGAAGATATTTGCAGCCGGTCGGGGTCATTTGTGGTTAGCAAGCAAATTTTTTTTTTTTTTTATAAAACCGTAAATCTAGGCATATTTAATCCATAAATCAATCTTTATCATTTTTGAATATATATTTTTATTGTTAAACAGAAGAATATTTTAATTATTTTTAACTATGAAATGACTAAAATATTTTTATGTTTAAAAATTTAAAAATATCTAAATCTTTTCGAAAATAGTAGAACTTAATTTATAGATTAAATATACATAAATTTATAATTTATATTAAATATACCATTTGGTTGGTAGTTCAAAGGATGTCGTAAAAAGATAATTACTCAAATTGACCTTTACATTCATTGATCTTATCCACCAAATGGTGAAGGTTGGAAATAGTGTGGTCACTGCCTGCTAGCCAACTAATAAGCATGGCCGAGTTGCTTTCAATTTCAGCCCTTCTTATCTCCATGTCCTTGAGCCAATTTAGACTCAAAAGAATAGCAAAAGTTTCCATCCACAGGGGTGTTATATACTTGTGATTATCCAGCTTTTAGTCGCAAGGAAGATGCCTTTGAGATCTCTTACAACTCTTCCAAAGCTCATTCTAGAAAGATTGAGATTGCAAGTGACATCAACATTAAGTTGGACCCTTTACTCTGTTGGGCATGCCCACCTACAAGGGTTATTAATGAGGTTTAAACCAGCCCCTTTAATCAAATTAGCCTAGTGGAATTGGTGGAGAAGGTTGCAGCACTAGGCATTGATATCCTTAAGAGCAAGTCGAGTTCCATTTACTACTCATTTGTTTCGGCTATACCAAATTCTATAGTAGAGGATTATGAAAAAAGTAAAAGGGAAGGAGCCTTATTGAGAGGAGAGGCAAGACAACAATTCCTGCATATGGCTCATTGGGTGTGACCAAATTGTGTGAAGATATGGCATATGGAAGATGTCTCTGCACAGCGGCACTCCTAAAAAATATGCAGAGCTTCATCCATACTTTGATGGCAGAAAGGACATTTGAGGTTAACTTGGACTCCTCTGCAAATGAGATTTGCTCTTGTTGGAAGGGAATCATAAGGTAAATGTCATCCAAATAGTTGAACTTTCTTTAGCAACTTAGCTTTCCAAATGGCCTAACTTGTCAATAGGTCAATCATTATTTCCTCCATGGAATGGGCCAATTTGTAGGCAAATTTTACTTTGAAGTGCCCATTTGGCTTAAGATACCAAAAGATGTGATCATCGTCATCTTGTTTGGTATGGGGGACATATCTTGTTTACTCTTATCCCGAAGGACTTGCCACCTGAAGAATGTTTTCCACCTACCATTCTTTAGATTGTTCATAAAAAAATGAATAACTTTGAACTCCTCATCCACATCAAAGGGAAGCGGACCAGCTTTTACAATGGGGCCTTTAGCTCAGCTATCCTAGAAGAAATGAATTTTGTTTTTCTGGCTTACACTGCATTTGGAGCCTTTGAGAATCAATTGCCGAGTTGAAGCAATTCTCCGCCAAAGATAAAAGCTCCTAAGGAGATTTCGTACTGTCATAGATCGCCATCTAGAAAGTATATAGCCCTTAACACCCATAAGGAATTTTTAGCTGTTCCTAGCCACCAAGTCTGTTTTGCAACTATACATTCGTTTCCAAGACACTGGGATCATTTTTTTCCATCTTTTTCTCTTCACCAAAATTCGCTCATCATTGAGTTAAGAATATTGCATAATGAGTCTCCCTATCTAAGTCATCTTGTAGAAATGATTTCCTTAGTTATATCTCCATTAAAGCTCACTCCATATGTAACTAAGGTAAAAAAAAACACCACATCCAATAGACTATTTTTCATCAAAATGCATTGCTCTTATCACCCTTTGAAGATAATCTCATTCTACTCTGTTATATACTTTGGACATGTCTAGTTTAACTGACATTTCCTTTCTCTTCTCCCTTTTTTTCCTACACAAACTATGGACAACTTCATATGCTTGGTTCATGTTATCAACAATCAGATGGTCTTACACAAAAGAACTTTGTTGTTGGTATATGAGTCGGGAAAGACAACCTTTTAAATAATTTGCCAAAACCTTTGCTAGCACATTGTAAATGACATTACATAAGCTAATGGGATAATACTCAAATAGCTTCATTGCTCCTTTCCTTTTTGGGATAAGAACTATGGTGGTGTGGTTGATTTATTTTAACATGTCAAATTAGTTGTCAAAAGATGGAGAATCAAGAAATTATTTGCATGCTACATAGATGTCTTCTTTAATAACCTTCTGATCTTTTTTGGGAAAGGCAGTAAACATACCATCTGGTCTAAGTGCTTTCATAGGGTCTGTGTCCTTTATAACTATTTTGACTTCTTCCCTTGCAATGTAGATAGTAAGGAGTTGATTTTCGGCATCTAAGACTCTAATAGTAATCCCCCTTGTCACCCTATTAGACATAAGAGGCAAGGAAGAGCTGATTAATGTTGTGAAGTAGTTTGTTATCATCTTAGACATTTGATTTCTGTCAGTTTCCAGACCCCCTATTCATTTTACAGTGCATTCATCTAGTTTCTACGCCTTCATCCTGAAGCTGCATGATGGAATAGGTGGTTTTCTTGTCCCCCTAATTGAAGCCAGCCCACTTTAGATCATTATTTCCAAGTCACTTACTCCTTGTCTAGAAACATGTTTACCTATCTTTCTTTTTCTCTAAGTTGATCATCTCTAGAGTTAAATGGGACCATCATTTTGAGCTTGCTTAAGGAGTCTTGATGAGATTGAATCCTCTTTAGACAATTATTTATCATTTTGTTGTACTATTTCATGAGCTTTACACTATACCAAGCTAATTGCCATTTGATATTGCCTCATTTGGATAAGTGTGCTTGGCAAGGAGATGCCCATATTTCTGTAATTATATTTGAAGCTTCTTGGTAGTTCGCTTAGACTAATTCATATCTAAAACTTCAATGTTGCTTGACCCACTTATGACTAATATCCAAGATAAGCGGTAACAGGCAATGATTTGAAGCTACCACTAATTTATGAGACAATTTTGCCCCTAGAAAGACTTGTAGCGATTTACCATTAACTAACCCTTATCCAACTTGGCTTCCACTTATTGAATGCCTCTTCTATTGTTGATAAAATTCATTGGAGAAATCTTAGAGATTATAAAAATCCAAGGTGTATTTAAAATTTTTCATTTAATAGTCTGAAATTCTGACTCACATGCTCTGATATATCTAATCACTTCATTAAAGTCTCCAATTACCAACCACGGAGCTATAAACTGTGAGATTAAAAGCTTCAGAAGTACCCAAGAATCAATTCTTTTACTCACCTCGGGATTATCATAGAAGCGAGTCAATCTCCATTCTCTTCTCCCTAATCCTTTCATAAAAGCATCAATATGATTGTAGGAGAAAGATTCGATGGTTCATAAGAGAGTCTATTTTCTATTTTAAATTGGGTTCTTTCTTTTTGTATCCTGAAGGCAAGTTGCTACAAGCATAAATAACTATGATGGTGTAAATATTTTCTTAAGAAAAGTAACTCTATAGCATGCCTAGAGGAAAAATCTATTATTTTGATTTGTATATTTTCCACTTTTCTCAATTTCTTCCTTTGTTTTCTAGTACCTACTATAGCAATCTTAAGGCAAGATTTTTTCCATTACCCTAAATGGCCCCTCAATCCATCATTCTCCTCTCTAAGCCTAATGTCTAAAAATTGAAAACTTGTATTAGTACTAACTTTAGTAAGTGGTAGCGACAATTTTATCTCTATCTATCTCATTTTGGAATTGTTTGTCTTTTCTAACTCAAAATCTGAAGAAAGTAAGGATGAGATGTTGCTAGCTTTGAACCTAAAGAAAGTTCTGATAAGCACTCTAAGGGTAGTGTAGAAGAATAAACTGGGAGATGGATAACTTAATCTGCAAGGGTTAGATCATTTAATTGCTATTAGACTCAAATATGAGTCTCACTTCAACACAAGTACCATATAGATAATGCGAGCATTAACAAATTTCTTGTGAGTGATTTCTTTGAGTACACCATAAATGGCAATAAGTTGATTCTTGAACAAGTTCATTAAAGTTAGTATATAATCTATCAATTTGAGTCTAAGAGCAATAAGATAAATAAGTCCATTATTGTTAGTACCATTATTACCAAGTTGCCACCTATTCAAAATGACCATTTTAAGAATTTGGAATAGATAAAAGATATTATAAGCTTAGATGAATTTTCGTATTGAAATCTAGAATGAGTGAGAAGAAAGAAAAATGAGTTTAATCTAAAGCTCACGTGGTTGAAACTCAAAAATAGGTAATTGTCAATAATAATCAGCCCATTAGAAAATCTAACTTAGATGTCAATAGAATTTTGATTAAAAAGAAAAAGAGACCTTGTTATTATTATAAGAGTATGAGTTATCTGAAAAAAGAGTGTAGGATTCTTAAAAAGAAGTTTAACACTCATACTAGACCTAACCAAAAGAAAGGTCTTGAGGCCTATATGACTAAGTAAACCATTCTTGCTATGATTTCGAAATTTATCCTATTAATGATAACTAAAATCGGTGGCTTAATTCCGTAGCTACTAGGCATGTATACAAGAATAAAAGTTAGTTTGAAACCTACGGATTTGATAAGAGTGAAAATAGTTTATTTATAGGTAATTCTTATTTTGCTAAAGTGGTAAAGTTTGAACTATCGTCTTGAAGTAACTTCTGAAAAATCACTTACTCTCATTAATATACTTCATGTACCAAAAATTTATAAAAATATTAACTCAGTTAATCTTCTTAGTAAGTATAATTTTAAATTGATTTGAGTTGAATTAGATCATTATCACCAAGGGTGTTTTATTTATGAAATAGAATTATATTATAAATGACATGTTTCATTTGAATATGAATAATTGATTATCTTCTCTTCCTTATACTATTTATTCATTTTCTTTATGGCATGGTAGACTAGGTAATGTTAATTTCAAAAGTATAGATAGCACGGTGAAATTATGATTAATTTCTAGATCTTCCAATGAATCATCTAGTAAATTGAAAGTGTATGCTCAAACTAAGATAATTATAACGTCATTCTAAGATATTATAAGAAATTCAAAATAATGATTTTAATTCATTTTATTATTCATGATATGTAAAACACCTTATCTAGAGGGACAAAAGATATTTCATAACCTTTGCGGATGACTTCAATAATTATATCCATGTTTATTTGTAAAGAAATAAAAATGAGAACTTAGATAAATTTAAATCTTATATGGCTAAAGTGGAAATCAACTTGATAAAACTATTAAATTAATAAAATTAGATTGATATGGTGAATATTATCAAATGACTTTAACAACTTCTATACAAATGTTGGCATAATTTACTAGGTAACAACCCTTATACACTTCAATAAAATAGAATTGCAAAATAGAAAAATAGAACTTTACTTAAAATGGTAAATTTAATGTTAATGGATGTAGACTTAAGCAAAGGTTTGTGGGGTGGAGGTTTGTTAATAGCTTGTTACATTCTTAACAAAGTATCACATAAGAAAACTAAAGTCAATCCTTATGAATTATGAAAAATTAAGACACCTAATTTTAAATATCTAAAAGTTTAAGGTTGTAGAGCGTTACTAAGATTATCTAATCCTAAAAGACTTGAATTAAGATAAGGAGAATAAAATGTATATTTTTTTATCTGTGAAATAAATACTAGAGCTTCTAACTTAAAGCAGTAAAGTCTAATAATCCTATTCAACAAAATATCATTATTAAATCCAGAAATGTTGATTTCTGTAAGAACACTTATAAATCTATTCCTAAACTTTGTTAAAATAATAAAACTTTTTTTATCTATTGAATAAATCAATATGTGATAATTCTATATCTACAAATAAACCTATGGAAGATATTAATGAACATACAAGAAAAATAAAGAAAACTAGAAAAAATAATTATAATCAATTTGGGCTGGATTTCAACTATATGTGAAAGAAAGATCCAAAAATAATATAAATAAAGAATCCATGACTTTTTTTCATATGGAAAGAGATTCATCTATTTATGAAAAGGTCATGAAAGCTCTAAATGCATCATATTTGAAAGAAGTGATCAAATATAAAATGAATTCAATACTAAGAAATAGAACTTGAAAATTAGTTCATTTACCATCAAGATTTAAATCTTCATATAATACATGAATTTTTAAGAAGAAATTAAAAATTGAAGAAATTAAAAATTGATGGCTCAATAAATAAATTTAAAACTAGATTAATAGGTAAGAGATTTAGACAAAAAGTTGATATAAATTTCTTTGACGCCCATGTCTTCATAGCTAGAATAATTAGATTGAGAATGAACCTGTTAGCCCGAGTTAAGTAAGCACCCCAAGAAACCCATTATTTTTTTTACTTTTCTTCAGAAATTTATTTATCCAATTGTATTTATTATATGGACCAAGTTTTATCATTTTTAGGTGTGTGTATATATATATTTTAAAGATTTTCCATTGAAAATGACTAAAATATCATTGTGTTTAAAATCTAGAAATAATATATACGTATATTCAAAAATGGTAAAACTTAATTTATATATTAAATATATCTATATTAATAAGTTTATTGGAAAATAATAAAAAATTTTAAATAAAATTTTGAGGTGAGCTAAGTAAGCTATCACTTAACCTGGGCTAACCCGATCATTTCTATTAGATTATTAGTAGCCTTATCATCAATCTATCATTTTGAAATTCACTACATGAATATAAAAATTACTTTTCTAAATGAAGATTTAGATGATAAAATTTATATGGAACATCCTAAATGTGTTATAATACCTATATAAGAAAACAAATTTTACAAACTAGTAAATTCTTGTATGGTTTAGAAATAGACAATAAGAAAATTTTAATCAAGTTATGTTATCAAATATATTTAAATTAAATCGATCAGATAAATATGTATACAGTAAATTTAATGCTAGTAGAGGTATTATTATTTGTTTGTATATGAATAATATGCTCATTTTGAGTACTGACATTAAGAACATTGAAAAAAATAAAATTTTCATATCGGTTAATTTTAATGTGAAAGATATGAGCAATGCAGATATTATTCTTGCTATCGAGATTATAAAAAATGTTGATATAATTTTCTTTCTCAATTGTATTATATTGAGAAGATATTTAAATAGTTTAACCATTTTGATGCTAGTGCAACCTCAACTTCTTTTGATTTCAATATTAAGTTATAGAAAAATGATAAAAGATATGGAGCTTAGCTTGAGTACATTAAAATGATTAGAAGTTTGATATATGTTATGTATTGTACCGGACATTACTTTTGTTGAGTAGGTTTACTAATAATCTAGAATATATGCATATTTTTAAAAAACTTGCTTATGGATGCATTTTAGTAGTGAACCCACTGTATTGAAAGGTTACAGTGATATAAATTAGATTTCTAACATTGAAAAATCCATGTCTACAGTTAGATTTTCTACTCTTAGAGGAGTTGCTATTTCTTGGGTTGCTTTATATATTCTATCATAGAATCTAAGTTTCTTACTTTAGCTGCAGCGGAAAAAAAGGCAGAACATTTTAGGAATTTACTAGAAATTCTTTGACCTAAGCTATTGCCTTCCTTTATTTGTATTATGATAGTGAAGTAACTCTACTAAGGGCATATGATAAGACTTATAATGGTAAGTCAAGACATATCGTGTTAAAGCACAATTACATATGGTAGTTGTTCTAAAATGAAATAGTGAATATTAACTTTATACGATCAAATGAAAACTTGGTAGATCCACCTATAAAAGACTTACTAAGGGAAGTAGTCACATTTAATAAGTTACAATGACTGAAATTAGACTTTATATTTACAACCCAAGTTTAGAGTTCAATGAGCAAAATAAATTATTTTTTGCAACTTGCAAGCATTGATTTATATATATATGTATATATATTTTGCATCTCTCAAGCAGTGTTTGGATTCTATAATATATCTATGAGGTTAATTGTATGATGCTCTTAATAAATCTAAAATCATTGTATTAGAGTATTTAATTATAGTTAATTTAAATAAATTAACCTATATGAATGTTGAAAGTGAGGTCATTTTTATTTTCAAAGTAAGTGGGTTCGCTCTAAGGTGCTTATAAAACTAAGATATTGACACAGTCATAAGGCGCCTCATTTCTAAACACTTGACGTCATTTGAAATCTCATATATGGAGTATGTCTCATCTATCAGATGGGGTCAATAGTTCAAAGTATACCTTGATGGAGCTTAATGTATTTTTATTAAATGAATATCTAAATCTAACCAAAACTTTTAATTATGTATAAGATTTTCTTGGCTTGAATATAGTTGATTTTTAATTTTGAAAATGATGGAGGAATGTTGAGAATTTTTAATATTAAAATCTATAATATATAATATCAATAGATAACTAATTGGTAACTTTTAATTTATTATGGATGGATTACTAAATCTACAATAACTAATTGGTTAGTTCAATTATGTAATACAACGCATCCAAAAGTGTGATCGTGGAACCAATTTTTCTGGTAGACATTGTGTTGAATTGTTCTATGCTACGTGTATAAACTTCCGGACTTTAGCATTCGGATTTTGGGTGCTTTTGTTTTTGAGTTGGCTTACTTATAGTTTGGACACTGTCTATTTTGCCTACTAGCTCTCTTTGACGCTTCTCTTTTTAAGCTTCTGAAATATTTTCTATTTGTTTAACTAATTTCATTCAAAACCTGTTTTAATTAATATCAAATATTTGGTATCTAATAGGGAGGATATTTTTAGTTCTAGATTGGGTTATCTTTCTATTTGTATCCTTTGGATAAATTTCTATAACTTTAAATATCTGTGAGGCTGCAAATATTACCTTAAGGAAAGGAACTTTATAACTTGCCTGGAGGAGAAAATTCATATTTTTATTTGCAGATTTTTCACTTTTCTTAGTTTTTTTTCCCTTTTTGTTCTAAGTTCTTACCTCGTCACAAGACCTATGAAATTTTTATCCAACATAAATCATGATACATGGATTCCAAATTGGATAGTTATGTGAAGAGTGCTGCTTGCATACGTTTGTAGTGCATATAAAAAAGTCAATGGATTAATTTTGCAACTAAAAGTTCAAAAGATGGAAGCTATTTCCAAACAGAAGTTGAAAAATCAAGAATCTTTTGAAAAAAGTTTAAAATGAAAGGTTAATTGCAAAATCAAAAGTTATCAAGAACAAATTGCAAATTTTGGAAAACTTTATGGTCGTTTGCAAATATCTCTATAACACAATATAACCGTCCGATATACATATGTGTAACACGATTACATAATCTGTTTTGTCATTTTTTGATAATCTGTTTTGTCATTTTTTGATAATACATTTCATTTTTTTTTGAAATATTGAAGAAGGTTGAAAGCTAAGAAATTAATTACTTCCAAGTTCTAACAACTTAAGGTCACGTTAATTATACATGAACTCATCATAGGGTCCCAATCAAATAAATAGATTTTATGTAACTTGGTGGTTTCGTCCCACCTAATAATTAAACCAAAATCAAACACGATCACTATGGTTAACATTGATATATATATATAAGTATATAATCAGTGGAACTCCTTTTTATGATCCATCTTGACTATTAATCAGAAATTTGAATAATTCATTTATTTAAGAATCCATATTTTTTTTTTACTAAATTAAAGATTTTCCTGGATCATTACCATTAAGGGCTAATATCATAATATTAAATTATTTAATTTTATTTAAAGCTTTTTAATTAAAGATCCATAACATCTGAGTATTCTTCCAATGTGAATGAAAGACCATGCAAATTATTATAATACTCTAATTTTTTGGTAAAGGTAGTGATATGCGATGTTTTTAAATAATTTATTATGTTCATTTATATGTATTGATTTAAGATGCTAAAAGTTACTTTGATTGGAAGTCACATCTATGAGATTTTTTTTATTGTTCTACCTGAAATCTTGTTTACAATTCACATTTTTCCCATTTCATATTATAAACAAAGCTTAGAAATTATTTTCTACAATTAACTTACATCATTAACTAGAGGAGAATCTTTGTACTTACAGTAACAATCGAAATACACCTTATTGGCATATATGAGATGTATGTGGTGTAGCTGTTAACACCTTAGTTATGGTGGGCAAACGGTGTTGCCAACATAAAATGGGTTTCATGCTAAAATTAAATTGAAACTAAAACGATCATTGTATTTAAAATCATTTATTTATGTAAGTTTCGTCAAATTAAAAATGTTTATAAGTCAATATTAAAAATACAAAATAATTATTTAATTTATTTATTAATTTTAAAATGTCATTTTCAACATTTAAGCTGTCTAAAACAACATTAATAACTCTAATACATATAAATGAATGATCTTGTTAGCTCGAGTTAAGCAAATGTCTCACTTGGCTCATATAAAAAAAACTCATTCATAATATTTTTTCTTCATACACTTATTTATCTAAGTGTATTTAACATATAAACCACGTTTTACCATTTTTGGATATGTGCATATATTTAAACTTTTTTAAAAAATATACACATATCCGAAAATTATAAAACTTGATTTATATATTAAATATACTTAGATAGAGAAGCATATGAACAAAAAAATATTATAAATGAATTTTTGAGGCGGGCTAAATGAAACATTGCTTAGTCCAAATTAACAGGATCACTCATATATATGTTCATAGCTCTATGTATTGAAATCTTGTGTGGTATATATCCTCGCAAAACTGAAGCATTTCTCATATTCTAAAATTAAGCAACACCCTATGTCAAATAATGAAATTAAAGAAGATTTAGATGGATTTTGTTCTCACTATTATTTTTAATTAGCTTTGCTCCTATGAAATCAAGTGAAATCTATGACCCCTTCGGTATCTCTTGATCCAAGTCATGCATTATATTTTTACCATGTATATTTGTATGATACGAAAAATTATTTTATAATACACAAGTGCAAATAAAAAAGTTTTCTACTCTCATATTTTTTAACATTATAGCTTTTAATCAAGTTATTGTTTAAGTTCAGTTTTTAGTCAGTTTTTAGTCCGAGATTAAAAAAATATTTTAAATATAATACAATCCAAAAAAAAAAATTCAAAAAAAAACCACTTAAGGGAGAGTAGGGGGGTTGAATAAGTTGGCAAATAGTTTCATGGTAGTAAAGCCGCTTCTTATAAGGTCACGATCTTATGCAACACGTGTTCATGCACTTCTTTACTTTTTTTTTATAATTTATACAATTTTTTTTAAAATCTAAACCATTTATAATATATATTAACGAATATGTATTTCTTCGTGATACCAAAAACAGCATGTATTAAAATTCGTGTATATTATGAAAGTTTTAAAACATTTTAATAGTTGTATACTCACTCTTAAAAGTTATTAAATTTTTTTAACTATATAAGTTTTCCGCCAAAGTAAATTTTGACATCGTAGAGAAATACTTATTAATAAAAATAATAAGTGGTTTAGATTTTCAAAAAAACTTTCTGAAATTAAAAAAACCAAAAGGAGCACATAAACATCTCAATGCACCGGAGTCCCATTATATCACAACATTTTTTTTTTTGATAAACTATATCAGAACCCTTTATGCAATACAATATACGAAAAATCTTGGAAGACGATTTTGTTATTTAAAATTTTCATACATCTAACTTATCTATTTTATTTTATTCTATCACTCTTAACACTCTTTCACTTTTTTCAATTTTTCTTCATTTGTCAAATGACCCAAAATTTTGGTAATGCTTAATGTCCAATTATAAAATCTTTAAAAAACATTATGTTTGAAAAATATTTTTAAGATGCCATTCTCAAATCAGTTACCTTTGCCTTAAAATATAAAACAGGATTTTGAAATTATTCCATCAATTAGCCAAAATATGGTTGAAAAAGTAGACGCACCGGTTTTTATGGTCACCCAGAAACACATAACCGTCATCAAAGCTGGAACACCCTCAATCAGTTAGGCGATGGATCCAACTCTCCATGGCTCGTCATGGGCGATTTTAACGAAGTTGTGGGGCCGAATGAATATATCAGTATGAGAACTCGCTTAAAAACCCAAATGGACCTTTTTTGTAATTCAATCGACAGGTGCAATCTGCTGGACCTCGGGTTCGTGGGCGCACCCATGACATGGAGTAATAATCGTAGGGGATCTCACAGAGTGGAAGCAAGATTGGATAGGGGGTTGGCAGATTCTTCGTGGATGTATCTATTTCCCTATGCTAGGACTGTTCATCTAGCAGCTGCTACTTCTGATCATTGCCCGATATTGTTGCTGCTTGAATACAATAACCGCACAAGGAGGCCACCACGGGAATTCAGATATGAGTTGTTTTGGGCTCGTGATCTTGAGGCTAGAAAAATCATTCAGCATGTGTGGGAGACGAAACCTTTGGGGGATGTGAGGGCCGCTGATTTGCTTACTTGGAAACTTAGGCGCTGCGGATCTGAACTTTCCTTGTGGAATTGAAAAGTAAGAGGTAACCTGAGGAGTGCCATAGAGAGGAAGCAAAGGGAACTTACTGTTCTAATGAGTCAGAATCCTTCTAATGATCGTGATGAAGCCATTAGTAAATTGAAATTCCAAATCAATATGTTGTTAGAGGACAAGGAGCAGCTTTGGCACCTATGAGCTAAGACCCATTGGCTTCATGAGGGGGACAGAAATACCAGTTTCTTTCAACGGATGGCTTCCAATTGCAGACGGTCAAACTTCATTGATTCGCTTAGAGACACAAACGGGCGGTGGGTTAAGGATCAGGATCAGTTGTTGGATTTGGCTGTTTCATACTTTTCAGAGGTATACACTTCATCAGTCACAAGGGACGCTACCTAGGTTAATGATCATATTGTAAGGAGAATATCTGATAACCAGCGGCAGTACTTGATAAATCCTCTTAGCTTGGAGGAAGTGGAGAGAGCGGTGAGGAGTATGCGTCCTACTAAGGCCCTGGGGACGGATGGTATGTCTCCGGGTTTCTTCCAGAAACATTGGAACATTGTGGGAAAGAACATCTTTCAGTGGTGTAAACTTTTCATGGAAGTGAGTAACCAGGCACATCGGGATAGTCATATCCGGGAATCAAATACTACTTCTTTGGTGTTACTCCCTAAGGTGGCTGGGGCTCATGACCTATCAAATTTTCGACCAATCAGCCTTTGTAATGTGGTTTACAAAATTATGGCCAAAGTCTTAGCGAATAGGCTTAAGGGGGCACTCCATGAGGTCATAGGAGTAGAACAAAGTGCGTTTGTTCCGGGTCGGCTCATCACTGATAATATTTTGATTGTCTACGAAGCTATCCATTCTCTTTGGAAGCGTAGGGGAGGCAAAAGGCGGGAGATGACTATTAAACTTGACATGTCTAAGGCTTATGATAGGGTCGAGTGGACTTTTCTCATTCAGATTATGGGGGCAATGAACTTCAGTCCTGTGTGGATCAACTGGATTAGATGCTGCATTTCTACAGTGAGGTACCGGGGTAAAATGAATGGTTTCAAATCTAGGCTCTTCCAACCTTAGAGGGGATTAAGGCAGGGCGACCCGCTGTCTCCCTATCTTTTTCTCCTATGTGTGGAGGGTCTCTCTGCACTAATCTCAAGGGCGGTTGCCCGGGGCGCGCTTCATGGTATCAGGATCAATCCGCAGGGGCCTCAACTTACTCACCTACTATTTGCGGATGATGCTCTTTTATTTATCAGGGCGGACGATCATGATATAAGGACTCTAATGAATATCCTCAACCAATACGCTGCCTCTTCTGGTCAGATGATCAATATGGACAAAACCTCGATCTTTTTCATCACAAATATGAATAGCCACGATCGGGGGGCGATGGCCAATCTGTTGGAGGCCTCGGGTCGGGAACTTCACCAATATCTGGGTCTCCCGACATGGTTTGGTAGGTCCAAGAATGGGATGTTCAAGGGTATTAAGGAGCGTATTTGGCAAAAAATTCAAGGGTGGAAGAGGCGTCTTCTATCTTGGGGTGGAAAAGAGGTCTTAATTAAGGCTGTTGCGCAAGCCATCCCGTCGTATACCATGAGTATTTTTCTGCTTCCCAAGTCTTTTTGTCAAACCATTAATGGAATGTTGAGCAAATTTTGGTGGGGTGATAAGGGGGACAAAAGGAAGATGAGTTGGGTTGCTTGGTTGGATATGTGTAAACCTAAGAGGGCAGGAGGGCTGGGGTTCAGAGATATCATAGCGTTCAACTACGCCCTTCTTGCTAAACAGGTTTGGAGATTATCATCTTGCTCTGCTTCTTTTTGCTATGAGGTGCTAAAAGCAAGATATTTCCCAAACTCGGATATTTGGAGTTGTAAGGCGTTGCCATCAGATTCCTACACGTGGAAGAGCATTCTCAGGGCTCGGGATGCGATTCAATCCGGTTGCAAGTGGAGAGTGGGCGATGGCAAGAGGATTCGATTTTTCAAGGATGTCTGGCTTAAATCTATTGTGTGCAAGGTGGGCCCTCTCCCTTTATCCATTCCTGAGGATGTCCCGATTAGCTACTTCATCAATGAAGAGACAAAATCATGGATCAATGATAAGGTTGTGGCTGCGGCGGGAGAGGTTGGCTGGCAGGAAATTAGGCTTGTACCACTTCCCCGGGGTGATGAAAAGGATTGTGTCTTCTGGGCACATGATCCAACCGGTCAATTCTCGGTCAAGTCGGCACACAGGATGCTCACTCCGACCATGGTTAATCCTTATCTCGCATGCTGTTATTGGGCTATTTGGAGGACTAGTCTCCCTAGTAAGGTGAAGATTTTTGGTTGGCGGTTACTAAAAAATGCCCTCCCAACTTTGTTGAACTTGTCACATAGGGGTGTTACAGTTGATGTTGCTTGCGTGCTTTGTAAGAGGGAGGTCGAAGACATTAATCACTTGTTTCTAGGATGTGCTCGTATTGCGAGGATTGGTCGAATTGCTACTAGTCTGTGCTCTCCAGTGTCGTCGGTGACGGAAACGTTGAGAATCCTATCTCTTAGAAACAAACCGCTTGAGTTGGCCTTTTTTATTGTGTACTGCTGGCGGATCTGGTTTTTGCGAAACAGGCTCAGGGAGGCGGGCGTCCAACTGGATTTCGTTGACACTCTGGAGTGATGTCATGCATATATCGAACAACTCAGGAGGGCGAAACTCCTTGGCCAGGCGTGCGTCCTCGATTACCCCCTTGTGGCCAGATGGACTAAACCCCCGGATGGGGCATTTAAGATGAACGTTGACGCACGTTGCCTGGAGGAAAGGAAGGTCATGGGGCTGGCAGCAGTTATGAGGGACTCCCGTGGATACTTCATAGCTGCTAAAGGGTGGAGATGGACGGGTGTGGCGGAGCTGCTGCTCATGGAAGCGAATGCTCTTCTAATGGGAACCAAGTGGGCGCTCCAACTCAACTTAAGTAAAATCCAAATTGAATCCGACTCTCTACTGCTTTGCACTTACCTATCAAATGACTGCACGATCTCTTCACCAGTGGGTCATGTTATTTCTGAAATCAGATCTATCCTCTCTACTAATGCTCACCTCTCAATACACCATGTCCTTAGGCAAGGAAATGGGGTTGCCCATTTGCCGACCTGGTTTCTTTTTCTGCGTTGGATCATTTTATTTGGTGGGGAAACCCCCCTCAAGCCATTATTGAAAAAATTTGTACAGACAATTTTTTAGCAATGAATTGCGTGGATTACTCTTCTCCAAACCCTTTTCACATGGAAAGGGGGTCGGGTTAGAGTAATTCTTTTATCAAAAAAAAAAGTTAAAGGATTCCCTAGCTAGCTGTACATTTATTTTTTAACTATTAATTCTACTTTTATTACAATTACTAATTCTAATATATTTTTATTACCATACACTAATTTACTTGTTCAATAATTGTCAACCAATCTATCTCTTTGGCATTGTGCTAGCCAGTTGAGTATTTTTCTATTTTACGTTCATTGTATAATTTTATTGTTTTTAGTTATGAATTTTTACATTTATTTTTCTTTTCTACTTTCCTTTATACTCTCTACCAAGACTACCGACGATTTTTTTCCCTTGATGGTTTATGGATGGTTGCCACATAAATGCAATCTATGAAAAATTAAGATGAATTTGGGAAATTAGGTGGAAACCCATGGAGAAGTGGGCCCAATGTTAGTTGGATGCTGAATAGATATCTAGTTCTCCCAATGTCTTGCACTCCTGCTAATAATTTCATGTGCTAAGTTCCCCCACATTAAGCAGACAAGGGCATGTTATTGACATGTTGGAGGATGGATCTTACCACCAAGGGCATGTTTGTACTGGCAATGCTCCAATACATAAGTACGTATTGAAATCTTAATGCATGCCTGACATGTTGGAGGATGGATCTTACCACCAAGGGCATGTTTGTACTGGCAATGCTCCAATACATAAGTACGTATTGAAATCTTAATGCATGCCTATAATTGGAGCCTTTGTTATTTTTCATTTTCATTTTTACATGAGTCCATATGTAATCTGTTTTTCGAAATTTATTATTTTTGTATTTTTATATATTGTTTTATAATTTCGAAAATTAATATTTTTCATCCCCATTTTATGAGGGTAAAACTATTAATTTTTAAGATTATAAAAAAATATATATTCAAAAAATATGTCTTTGTATATAAACTAAATACATGGAGGGTTGCATAAAAATGAAAAAAAAATAAAAAGAAGTTGAAACAAAGCTAAGGGGGTCACATAAAAATGAAAGAAAAATAAAAAAAATTGAAAAAAGCCAAGTCATACTTATGCATTGAGATTTTAAGACATGTATATGTATTGCATCATTGCCCTGTTCCAACACGGATAAAAAATACCCCGGCATCATAGGGACATTTTGCAAGTGCACACGCTTAATTTATTATATTACAAATTAGCAAAACTTATTTATTTTTACATCAAAACCTTTTTTTTTATTTACGTGCTAAACTTGAATGTTGGATAAGGATTACATGCCATACTAGAAGAAAATGGAGAAAATAATAATAATAATTGTTGTTGTCATTGTTTATATTATTATTATTATGAACTCAGCGCATCACAAAACTTTGTTTTTTCCAAATCCAATCTCACCGCCCATCAACTCTAAAAGATTATCTTAAATTTTACCAGAAATACAAACTCAGCTCAGTTCAACATTAACTACAAAACCATTCAAAGATCAATAATCTACTACCAAGTCAATGAACCAGAAACTTCACACAAGGCAAACGAGAATGAAGATGTACAAAAACTCAACTGAGTCTCAATACCAGTTACATTTCTATACTTCAAAAAATACTTGCTCTTGATTTCTGCTGACCTCAACAAATGCTCCCCTCAGACAATTATCACTCCAACAAAGATACACAAGCATGACATCACTAGTGTTAGCAGGCTTTGTTTAGAACCAACAACAGATTTTACTCAGAATAAGTTATTCAGATATAGAAGAATTCTATGCTCAGCCTAGGGAATGGCTATCCATCCATCCATTCACCATTCCATCACTAAGCCAGCTACATGAATTTCCAAATTACTATAAGAAGAAGGGGATGAAATAAAAAAGGGTAGAACTTGCTAAGAAGAAGACTCCTCCTAGTAAGAGCATCTAGAGCTTTCCATCTCTCTCTCTTCTTTTCTTTCTCTTTCTTTTGTCCTCTCCACATCCCTAGCCTTATAAACCTTGTGATACCCTCTTTCAAACTTTCAAGCCTTATAAGTTCTAAATCTAATATTTTTGTAGCTATTCGTAATTGGTAAATCAACCCTTTAATGGTGTTTCTATGGGGATCTAGAATTAAAATTGTGTAGACTACTAATTCAAAAAGTTCAGCATCCATTATTTAGAATATCTTATCATTTTTAAAGTACTTTTCACACTGTTGTTTTAGTCTAAATTTAATTTTTCTTTTTATCTTGAGATTTTTTTCTAGTTTTGTATGGCTCCAATTCCAAAAAGGAAAAAGAATTTTGCCCCAAACATTGTAAACTCAAACCACAAACAAAGAAGTTGAAGTCAAGCCGACCTCAATTCAAACAATATTTTCTAACACTAGATCCAAAGTCTAAGTATATCACCAAAAAGAATTTCCTAATACCACTCCTTTACCTTGAATATGACTTCTAAACTTCTAAAGACCCAATATAATTAGACAAAAACTTACTTTCACAAACACACCATGATAAACTCATAGACTACTACAAAATTTAGAAAATCCATGAACATATCCTTATTGATAACTAATCAATCTCCATCAGACATTACTTAGACAAAGAAGACCTAAATGAGGTAACTCATTCAACTGTTCAAAAACTGAAGGTATTAATGCTTTCATAATTTGAATCAATGAAAAAATCAAGAAGACTTTCCATCCGGTTCATCATAGCTGAGCATTCACTCGAGCGATGATTTTTTTGCCTTTTTGCATCAACAGATGGCGATATCATGCTTATGTTTCTCTATTGGAGTGATGACTGGCGATATCATGCTTATGTTTCTCTATTGGAGTGATGACTGTCTATGGGGGAGCATTTGCTGAGGTCAGCAAAAATCAAGAGCAAATATTTTTTAAATATAAAGATATAATTGGTATTGAGACTCAATGAGTCCTTATACATCTTTGTTTCGGTCTACCTAGTCTAGTGCTTCTAATTCATTTAACCTAGTAGCAGACTATTGATCTTCTAATGGTTTTACAATTGGTGTTGGATGAAGCTGAGTTTGTATTTTTAGCAAAAGTTTAATATAGTCTTCTAGAGTTGATGTCGTAGTGAGTTTGGATTGAGTTACAAATGATTGAGATAAAAATTGTAACTCTTATTTGGACTTATTTGGTTGAATCGATGGTGTTGACAACTAATTTTTGTGAATTCATTCAAGGGTTTGTTGTAGTTCAACATGGATGCTGGTGAATTGGTTCCACTGTTATATCTTTCGGATTCTTCTAAGAGAAAATGGAAGGGGTTTACTTAGAAATTAATTTTTAATGTTTATAAAATACCAAAACTTTTTTTAAACATCTAAGAAAGATAATTTTTTTCTCAAGCTTTCTTTTTCGATATTTTAAATCATATATTATTTATCATCTAAACTAATGAGGCTCTATGTTTTCTCGTTCTATTGCATTTTCTAGTACTACTGCAGCTATTTGTATTTAGTAAACAAACTCTTCATTGGTGTTTCTATGGCGATCTAGAATTAAGGTTGTAAGGACTGAAGTTCATCGATGGAGACATTTTAAAATCATATTATTATTATTATATTGATTACAAGTTTTCAAGAAAAATTTATATTAAGATTATAATTTTTAAATATAGGGAGTGTTTGGCAATGATAAAAAATTTTCACTTAAAACTTTTCAATCTAAAACTTTTTATTCTCTATAACTCTTCTATTTTTTAATTATTTTTTTACATCTTCCAACACAAACCACCCTACTTTTCAATCATTTCTACACAATTACCTATACAACTAACCTATCTATTTTAACTTTATCATCTTTACTCCTCATCATTACCCCTATCATATCACATCATTTGACAACTTTTATTCTTCAAAACTTTTCACCAAAATTTTTATTTATTACCAAACACACCCATAATATGAAGAATAATATAAACAACCAATTTGGAACCGAAACCTGGATGGAACTGACCTTGAAAATAGGGTCGGTTAGGTTTAGAATCGACTTGACATAAAATAGAGTAGGGTAAAATTTTTTGAAAATAAAATAAAGATAAGATTAACTCTGAACTAGACTTACTCGACCTATGTTACACCCTACTTCTAACATGCTTCCAAATCTCTAGTCTCAATTGTGATCGATGCTTACCAAGAGGTCACCATTGACACCAAGGAGAGTCTTTTACTCAGTCTTCTTGAGGAAGATGTCACATGGGACTAGCACTGCAATAGTGTCATTCCTTCACTCATAAGGTAATGTCACAAACTACTAAAAAAAGAAAAGATAACCACACAAGCCTATGATTTTGCCCAATCTTATACTATCTAGTCATACGGGTTTATAGCCTTGCTAACCTAGTGCTGCCCTTCTCTTACACATTATCTCAGCTCGGACAAAATCAAATCATAATAATATGTGCACTAAAGCTAGGCATGTCATGTGCTAAGACCTCCTCAACTCCACTTCCCATTGGGAAGTTGTATTGCCTAACAAATTTAGCTTCTCTGTCAAGAAGAATGGGCAACAATCTCACGCAGCATAAGGGTGTGACTTAGGTTGGGTTTACCCAAACCCTAACCCTAATTATATGTACCGACTTCGGGTCAGTTTTAACTCTGGTTCATATATGTTTTAAGTTGGGGTTTGTTATTGGTTTGTAACTAGTTCATATTTTAAAATAATGTAACATATTATCAAAATTAATAAATCAAAATAGTATATTATAACTTTGATTTTAAAATAATGTAAATGATAATTATTTGCAAAAAATGAAAAATATAATTTTATTTTAATACATTAAATTTTGATAAATAAAATTAAAAACCATAATTTACAAGTTTTATCAAATTGAATGAATTAGCATATACCTAACATTTTTAAATATACAAGTAATATTGTATATATTTGAATTCATCTTTAAATAACAATATTTAAAGCAATAAAAAGATAAAAAACTTTATTGCATTTGTTATTAAAGATTATTAAAAATAAATAACTTAGGACGCATATTTTCAATTATTAATATATATCAATTCAAAATATATTTCAACACTATATATTAAATTTATAAGAATGTGTATTTATATATGATTGCATGGAAGAATATATTAAAAAATATACATAAAAGAATCTTGTATCAGGTTCGGATTTGTTAGGTCGGGTTTAACCCTAATTCCCAACCCTATTTTATCTTGGGTTCTACTTGAAATTGAGTTTTCTTGAGTTAGGTTTGGGTTAACCTCACCAACTGCATCCCTAGTTGCACATGCTCCTCCTTATAATAAGGAGAAACATATAAAAAAATACTTGTGTTTGACAATAAAAAAAATGTTAATCTAAAATTTTTCACTCTTTATAATTGTTTTATTTTTAAATTATTTTTCAAATCTTCTCATATAATTACTCTACTTTCTAGTCATTCTTACATAACTAATTTATCTATTTTAAATTTATTCTTTTTACTCCTTATCATTACCCTTACCATATTACGTCATTCTCTTCAAATTCAAAAATTTTTATACAAAAAACTTTTCATCTAAAAGTTTTATTATTTTCTAAACACACTTAATATTCAAATGACTAAAGAAGTCACTTCTACTCACTCTTCACCTCTTACCTTCAACCTTGTGTGCTCAAACCCCATTACCATTACATTCTTGCAATTACTATTATTGAAATCCAAGTCACCTAAAAGCTTTTAATTTGTAAAAGGTACCCATTTATCCCCAAAGGGATAAAAGAAAGGAATACAAGAACACTTATGGCTAACAAAATAAGAAAAAGATTTTTTAAGTAAGGAAGCTCTATTTTCTATAAATTTTTAGGTAGAATTTACAAATTTTAAGTCCTCTTTTTCACATAAAATTCCTTGTTTAGTTTCTGTAATATCACTTTAGGCCTTAATAGCTTGTCCAAGCTTGGGCTCCACATCTTCAAACGCATCTAACCTCGTCAATAATCTCTTGCAACGGTAAATGCAAGAAATTCTTTATGATTTTATTTTTAATAATACAACTAATAAAGGGTTATGGCCTTGTTACGTCAGATGAATATTAGCTTATGTTAGTCTGATCTAAAAAGTATATATTTTTATATTTTTTCCAAGTTATTAAATTTATATATACACCAAACTTTATAATTTTGGATATGTATATATACATATTTATTTTCAAAAATTAACATTTTTGGGGATATCTAAGTCATTTTATCTCTAAAAATGTTAATTTTTGAAGATAAAAAAAATCATGTATACATATTCCAAAAACTTACTTTTTATTTTTAATATTTTGATGGTTGATAAAAATTTACTTTATTTATTAATATTTAACATCATTTATATTATCATGGAAACTTTTTTATTTGTTTATTATCATTATATATAGGTCTCATCAGTAAATGTGCAAAATCAACCTAATGAAATAATTTAATACTAAAAATTCATCTTTAAGCGGTATTTTTAACATTTAAGTTATCTAAAGTATCATTATTATATGTGGATAAACTATTCTATAAATTATTATTACATTCTAATATATATAAAAAAATCTAAGTACTTTTCTTAATTTATACACGAATATATCGATTTTAAGTAAATGTAGTTCATACCATGTTAAATTTGGAAAAACTTAATCTTCTAGTTAAATAAATGATGTTAAATATAATAGATATATTAGATTTTGTATTAATCATCGACATCTTAAAAATGGAGGGGTTACAAGAAATTACTTCAAAGCCTTAAATTAAATACACGTGGAAAATATTTTAATGAAAAATAAAAATATGTATAAATCGATCTAGGATAACATAAGGGGCTAACAAGATCATAGCACAAATATAAAATCTTAAAATTAGGGTGCCTTTGTTTTGCTTTAAAATTTTTTCGGTTAAAATTTTTCAATCTAAAACTTTTCATTCTCTACAATTACATTATTTTTTAATTATTTTTACATTTTCCTATATAAATACCTTACTTTTTAATCTTTTCTACATAACTACCTATACAACTAATCAATTTATTTTAATTTTATTCTTTTACTCCTCATCATTACTTCTATTATATTATATTATTTTCTCTTATTTTAAAAATATTTACATAAAAAACCTTTCATCCAAAAGTTTTATCACTTGTCAGACACAACCTAGGTTGTTTTTTCATAAACAAATATTCTTAAACGTATTGTACGACTGTGGCGCCCCCGACCCGAGGCTCCACATAGTCCTTACTCCGGGGTCGAAAAGGGTTGGTAAACGTGACTCAGGATTGTTGCCCTGATCACACGGCAAATTTTATATATATATATATAACATCAATACAGATAACATTTTCATTCATCCAACTTGAAAAGTATTTCCCATATCATAGTCTTAACTATTGTCTTTACATTATCAGAGTCATAATGATTGTCTTTACAGAAAAATCATCATATACACCATTTACATATAATTTTGCATTCTCTCACATATTCCATACAGGTTGTACTACCTCAACTTAATTGTTTTCATCAACATTCAACATAACATTGATCATACTATAAATTCTTCTTCTTCTTTTCACACATGCAAAGGAATGTAAACATCTTGACATTCTTTTTATACTTGTCCTTCTCCATGGGTCATCTCCATTTACCTGACTAAATTTTTGGAAAACAAAACATGAGTGCTAATACTCAGTAAGCAAGTCCTTTCCTTTTGTAAGTAAACATTTTCCATTTCCTTTTTGTGCATAATATGAAAATGCAAATGCATTCAATGCATACATGACATTTCTCCAAATGGATCGCTAGCTAGGCGTCCACTACTTAATCCTGCTCCCATTTCAGGGAGGGCGCCGCCGGCCTCAGCCTGTATTAGCGACTTGGTCACGCTAGAAGAGGACATCCGGTCCAATTACACCTCTCTCGTAATCTAATCCCCGTGCACCATGATCATTCACATTCACATGCTGGCATAACATTTATAAATCATAAACTTTTCATAAAAATAGTTAACAAGTAGTTAGCAATCATTTCATGTAAAACATTATAGGAATGATCATCCTTAAATATATTTTATAAATCATGTGAGCAAACAATTTGCAAGCATTTAGAAATATTTTAAAAAGCATGTAACTTGCTTACCTGCGTAGTCAACTTGTACCTTCCACTTTTCCCTTTCCTTTTCCTATCCAAATGAAAAGGACCATTTTTTCTCATATAAACATAATATCCCATGCTTGCACATTTCTACTATTAACTCCGAATCTATCTTAGGGTTTTCTAACCCATGTGTGTTTCATATCAACTTTGACCCATTTCTACTTTTAGTTCAATATTGTCATCACCCTGTTCCAATTCACTTATGTTTACCATCTCTCTCTTATCAATTCCATCCTTAACACTTGTTTTCTTTCCTTTAGTCAACTTCTCAAGGCAATTGCTTATGAACTTCCTAAGTCATTTGATGTCACCAATTCAAATAAGCCGTTTATCTTTCTTTTTCCATAAATTCAATATAATTATCTTCTAACCACATTTTCATATTTGGCTAATACTAACCACTCTTATCCTCATTTGGTTGAACTTGTTTCAAGGTCTAACCATTCCATTTATTTTGACATCATTATTTAAGGGTTAATTTTCCAAATCCTACTTAGGATTTGTAACACTTAGCTAAATCCAACATCTTGGATTTTAGCATTTTATACTTAGCATATATTTCCTATAATTGACATATTATTTGAGAAAATCTCTCAAGATATTTGCTTAAGGGCAAGGGCTTATAATTTGGGTCTAAACTTTTTATAATTTTTGTAATTTTCCTCAAACAGCCCTATATATTACATTTAACCCTCATCTATATTTTCTAAAATCACATCTTAGGTACTTAATCACTTACTTAGTGATCATAAATTTGTACCCTTTTTGTAAACCTTGTTTACACATTATAATAAAAATAAATTCCATTTAAAACTTCTGGAACTTATTATTAAATTCCAAAACAGCCTTTGTTTTCTTATTTTCACTAAGTTTCATCTTCTTATTTATTCATTAATTCCATATACATATTATAACATCAGTTATTAATCATTATTTATATCCTTAATCTTTTATTACACTCTTTAATAACATATATATTAATTTGGATCACTTTTACTTAGTTTTCATATTTATTTTTGATTATTTCTCAAACTGTCCTCATTTGCTGAAATCAGACGTACTGATTTCTTTAAATCTTTATTTGTAACCAAATCAAGGTATTTAATTCTGAAATTTATTTCATACATCTATAATTACATGAACTAACCCTCATAAAAATTTCAGGATGAAATATTAACATTTTATATTTATTTTGATATTTTCACTGTGCTGGACACTGTTGTGAAATCAGGAGCATCCTTAATCACGTTATTTTTAAACCATACTTATGTCATCCAAAAATCATTTTTTTATTTTGGTCGAGTGATAGTTGTTATGTCTTTTATATCATATCAAAATTTCAGATAAAAAATCCATCTAAAAAAAATATTAAAAATCATTTACTATAACTGATCTTGTCACCCGTTTTACCCTGTTTAAGTTAATCTTCTCGGATTTTTAATTTGCAACGTACTTAATATTTTAAACTAAAAATTTGGTCGTTCCTTAATTATCATATAATTAACTTATAAAAAACATGGCAAAATTCGTTCTTTTACTATCTCGTTCATATTTTTGTTTCTAACATTACATAACCTCCAGATTTAAAGCAATATATCAAGATTAACTTAGCCTTATCATATTAAAATATCCCGCTGAATTAGTTTAATGATTCTGAAATCTTTTTTTTTTTTTTCAGAAACATTAACGTTTCAGCATTTAATATTCAAAACCAGAATTATATATGTATAAATTTGTTTGGGCGTTGTATGCTCATACCCACTTATTAATTATTTCAGTACTTGAAATCTTATTTATTAATGATAAATCAAACTGAATTATACTGAGTTAATTCAAATCATGGTAAAACCATGCTGAATTAATGAAAGTCATGCTGTATTAATTAAATAATATGAAAATCATGCTGATATTAAAATCTGCTTGAATTTGGTATTTAAATCATGCATCCAGAAATTTATTTATCATATTAATTTACCATTGGAAGAATACTTAAATAAACTTTAATAAAAATCAAATGTCCAGCAGCAGTTCAGAAGAGAACAGACGTGAAATAAAAAGATGCTTGTTGAATACCTTATACCGTTGCTTGGTGCTTGTCTAAAAAAGTTTTTTTTTTTTTTTTTTTTTTGCTGCTGCCCGTCCAATGTTCAGCAATGCATCAGCTTCCAGCAGCCCTTTATATATATGTCATGTAAGCGGTTTACCATAGTTAATTTTTTTTAACCCTCTCAAGTTGCCGCTACAGCTGTTGATTTTTTAAAAAAAATCAACATTAAATAATACAGCTGCCCTCTTTTGGAACATACAGCAATTTATGTGATTTTTATCATTTATATGAAAATGCCCACGTAATTACCGACCATGCATGTTGCTGTCCACGTTGCTCGTTCATGCAATTTTTTTTCATTAATAAATTAATTCATAACTGTCTATATACACACTTATATATTATGAAAAATTTTCTCATTAATATATATCCAATTTCTCACAAAATGTACCTTTTAGAATTTTGAAAAAAAATTCTATTTTATTTTAATTAACTAATTCATATTTGGATAAAAATCTCCTTTTTAAAATTTTGGAGACATGTTTTTCAAAATTTCATTCATTCATTAAATTGGGCATATTAAAATAGGATTACCCATAAAATTTCACCTCAATTGGAGTAAAGTACATATTTTAACTTAATCAAAATCATATTTTGGCATAAAATTTTATTTTAAAAACTTGTAGACATATTTTTCAAAATTTAATCCATTCATTATGTGGGATATATTAAAATAGGCTTGATCCAAAAGTTTCATCTCAAATGACCTTATATACATTAAGATATTAATTAACTAAATAATTATATAAAAAATTAATCAAAATATCAACTAAACTCCTGTACGTGCATGCTGTGTATGAATGGTTTTTTGGGCACATTTTCTGATGCACTCAAGTTAGGTAATTTAGTAAACTATTTTTCATAATCTGATCCGTCTAGATTAGAGAGCACATAATTTAGTATTTTCTATTAAATTCTTATGTGATTCTGAGTTATGCATATTTAGATCTAATCAAAACAGCGAGGATGAATACAAGCCCTTAATTAGAGCCCCTAATTAGCCAAAATTTTTCATTTATTTTTGTTTTTCCATAAGTTCCGTGAAGTTAAACAGTTTCAATTTGTATAATTCAGAATTTTGAAATTCTTTCCCGAAATATTTGTAAAAATTTATTTTCATAGCTAATTTTAGTGAGATCATAAATTACCCTCCATTTTCTTATAAATTCCAAATATAAACTTTATAAATTTTCACTAAGTGCACTTCTTGTCTCTACTCTTATTAAAATTACCAACCAATCATCTTTTCTAATTTTATAATTTAATCTTACTTTTGTAAAATTGTAACTTGGTCTTTTCATGATTATTGCTAATCCCACTTCGCTTAATCATTTTTTTCCACTAATTTTCATTTCCAATATGCGTTACACCTGAGTCTTTCATTTTATAAAATTTTCGATTTTATTCTTAGACGATTTCAAGTTATATTTATTAAGCTTAAAATTTGGGATTTCACAACGACTTAGATTAAAAAAAATTTTAAAAATCCAAGGATGCAAATCGCACCGAGTTTTGTAGCAGCAAGCCTGCAATGCCTCTAATTTTATGTTGCAAACATCTTTGGTTAATGTTCATTGGGGAGGCTTCTATGAACACCCCTCAATATTTTAATGGTTAATAAAAAAATTTATTTCATTTATTATATTTAACATCATTTATATTATCATGAAAATTCTTTCATTTGTCTAATATCTTTATATATGGGCTTTAACTACAATGTATAAAATTAATGTAATAAAATAATTTAATATTAAATATCAACTTTTAAGTAATATTTTTAGTATTTAAACCATCTAAAAATATTAGTAATATTCGATAAATAATTATATATATGAATGTATTTATTTTTGAATGTCATCTACACATATTAGATTTGAATGAAACTTAGTCTCCTAACTAAACAAATGATGTTAAATATAATGAACGGATTGTATTTTGCATCAATCATCAACATCTCAAAATTGAAGAGAGTTTTATAAAATTATTTCTATGAAACCCAGTTTCATATAAGTATTCCCCAATATCAATTTTATCATATTTTAAACTTAAAGGGTTTATTCTGTAAATGTCTAAACTATGAAGTATAACTTCTAATTAAGTTTCCTTCAAAAGAAAAAAAAATTCTAATTAGGCAAAATTACAGGGTTTATTTTGTAGAAACCATTATAGGCCCTCAATACTGCTATGCCGTGGATTTTGAATTAACGAGAAAAAAGGGTCATTTAATTATGAAAATTTTCAAAATGTATTTTGAATCTTTTATATTGGCAATCACAGCTAAAGACAAACCAAAAAAAAAAAAAAGTGTAGAAGGGTGCGAATATAATTTTATCAGACGAAGGGGGATATTTGTAAAGAATTCTTTTTCTGATTGCTCTGTGCATTTATTTTATTGTTTGTTACTTCCGAAAGGAACGCTTCAACAAAAACAGCCCAGCGGAGCATATGTGCGAAATCAAGACCATTGATTGGGCGATTTATCATATATTTAATATTAACTGTCGATTCCTTTCCCACCCACATGTAATGTCTAGCTAATAATTGAATTTGATGTTTCTCCTCTTTTGGTGGTCAAATTAAATGGTTTGTTTTTTTTTTATTATTCATCGCCACAACTTTTATGCTATTTTTAGAGAAATTTCTGTGGAAAGTGCTTAGGAATGCGACAATGATGCTAACTCTACGGTATTTGGTGTGATTTTCGAGCCAGTGATTCCGTGCAGTATCTACGGGGTGCAACTTGGTACTTATCTGCCCGAATCTGCTTGACCTGACTTAGGGTGTGTAAAACTTTTGATAAAAAAATTTTGAGACAGAAGTTGTCACACTGATAGAAAATGATGTGATATAATATGAGTAATGATAAGAAGTAAAGAGAATAAAGTTAAAATAGATAGGTTAGTTGTGTAGATAGTTGTGTAGAAATGATTGAAAAGTAGGGTAGTTTGTATAGGAAAATGTGAAAAAATAATTAAAAAATAGAGTAGTTATGGAAAGTGAAAAGTTTTAGATTGAAAATTTTCGGTTGACATGTTTATATCCCAAACAAACACACCCTTGTATCGAAACTAAGTTTGAATTTTATTGTTTAAAATTTTTTTCAAAATAAACTCAGTTTCAACCCAACTCATAAAAAACAAAACTAATATCAAATTTACATTGACCTGGTAATAAAACTCAACCAGGTTTGAACCCGGTATCTCCTTAATTTTAAAAAAAATTATATTTGTTTATACATTAAGCTTTTTAATTATAATTATAATAAAAGTTCTCCCATGAAATTATAATATAAGTAAACTGTAAAACATTTATTCTAAAAATGTAAATATCATCTAAGTTTGTTGATGAAAATTTGAATTATTGTATTTACGTCAACTTAATTTGTAAATAATTACAAATATACTAACTCTTTAAAATTATTATACACATACCAATTAACTATAAGATAGATAAGTTTCACTTTTATTAAACTTATTTAGATATTGATTTCATTTAATTCTATTTATTTTTCTTACCTTGATTGTTGACAGTAAATTTGTTATATTCATTGTACTTAGGATTATTTTTAATTAGAAGAATTATGATCGAAATCAAAGATACCAAAGATAATTTAAAGAATCACAATCCTGTGCACCCGGGTGCAAATATCCATTTTTGTTACTTTAATCTATATGTGTATTTAACATGTATATTAATTTTTACTAATTTTGAAGATTTTTAGATTTTTTAGATTTTTAAAAATCTTTACTAAAATGCCATTTATTTTTAAAAATCCAAAAAATCTAAAAATCTTCAAATTTGGTAAAAAATTAATATACACGTTAAATACACATAGATTAAAAGTTTTATGAAAAATTTCAAAAAAATCAAAAAAGGGTTAAATGCAGCCGGGTGTACTAAAGCTAAGTGCACCCAGGTGCATTGAATAAAACTCCTAATTTAAATATATTCATGTATAACTTATGAATAAATAAGTTATCATAATCGAAAGTATATTTAAAAATTAGTTAGTGTAAATGTAATAATATTCAAAGAGTTTATTATTTCTATTAGCAAATTTCAACTTTTGTTGGTTTTAGAGTAACTTCAAACCAAGCTCCAAAGCAATGGCAATCCAGTTCAAACCCGAACCAAATTGGGATTCTAATATTAAGGTGATGGTTCACCTAAATCCAATACAACCTGCCCTGATTCGCACCTCTATTGCAGCTACTTATTTTTTGTTCTTTTTTTGTAAAATTATTATCTTAGACATATTTAATTCATATATCAAGTTTTAATGTTTTTGATATATTGTTTATTTTTTAAATTTCAAATACAAAGATATTTTATTTTTTTGAGTTTAAAATGACTAAAATACTTTTATACTTGAAATTAAAATACAAATATATTTATAAAATAGTAGTTTTTGGTATATAAATTAAATACACTTAGGATAATAATTTTGTGAAAAATAAAAAATAAAGAATATGCAAGATGAGAGCTCTCATGCAGCGTGCTAGTGGAATTAGTCCTTTTTCAATATTTCTCGATAAATTTATAATAGTTTAGATTATTATACAATAAATGGATTTATGCCATTTGTAGTATTATGAGAATGATTAACCATTTACAAATTTAAATTAAAACGATAATTTTATTTAGAAATGTTTGTGTGCAAAAATTTATTTTTTACTATTTTTAAGAAAAGCTAAAATGGCAAATATATATCTTCAAAAAAAGGCAAATATTTTTTTACATTGCTGGTTGGGGTGCCTCCAGCAATGTACAAAAGCTCGTCAGAAAAAAAAAAAAGTTGTATGTATAGTACAATACATGCTTATGGACATATATTTTTGACAAGCTCAAAGTTATCACGTTTAGCAGTTGAATTTTCTTTATAAAAATTACAGAAGATTTGTAATTACCCTTCATCTTTTGATAGTTTTGTAATTTTTATTTATCAATACCGATTCAGTGCACACGTTGCATAACCTCTTAATATACACTCAAACATGAATATCTTATACGTATTTTATAATTTTATTTTAATAAATTTTGGAATTACGAAAACGAAATTGGCACTGTATCAAATTTTTTATTTTATAACTTTAAAAATATTAAAATTATGCATATAAGATGATCGTGCTTAGGCCCGCATACCAATGCCAAAATAAATAAACAAATAAAGAGGTTATGCCGCCATGTGCAATAAAGCTAAAAACACATGCATGCATTGAATTATAACTCTTTATCTATAATATTATTCGAAAATTTATCATTATTGAATTTAATCATTTATATTATCAATTTATACGAATTGTTTTTCATCCTACTTAGAAATTATCGAAGTAATTAACGTAAAAGCTTCTTGAATTGTTTCATTTAATCTGGATGCTAAGTAAGTCCAATCTGGTATGCATTATTGGTGAATTATGATATCATACAATGGATTATGACTTTGCTAAATATGTATATATTTTTAATTTTTTCTTTACTTTTATGTAGGCGCAAGTGTATTTAGTTCATATACTAATATTTTAATATTTTAGATTATTGTATATATTTTTATACAGTTTCGAAAAATTTTACTTACTCACGCTCCCCTCTACAGGAGAAATGGTAAAAATTTTCATTTAAAAAATTTGTAACAAATATATACAAAAATCTAAAAATTATCTAAATACGCTTGCACTGACGTAAAAATAAAGAGAAAACCAAAAGATAAATTAAAAAATCAAATATAAGAGGTTTATACTTAGCTCACTAACAACGTCCCATTGTATAGTATTATAATGTATTAAAGACAACCAATTCACTAACAAAAATGTTAACTTACAAATCTAATCTTGTTTGCAGAATTAATCTGCAAATTAATAATTATTAGATAAAGTGTGTGTTTTGCAATTTGCAAAAGTTGTCAACTTAAAGCTTTTCACTCTCCATAATTACTCCTTTTTTAATTATTTTTACACATCTTTTTATATAACAACCATACTTTTCAATCATTTCTACACAACTACCAATACAACTAACCTATTTATTTTAAAATTATTCTCTTTACTTCTCATCATTACTCCTACAATGTCATATTATTTTCTATCAAGGGTGTGTTTGGGAATTGATAAAACTTTTGATGAAAAGTTATAGAGAGTAGAAGTTGTCAAATGATGTGATTGGTACGGGTAATGATGAAGAATAAATAGGGTAAAGTTAAAATAGATATGTTAGTTGTATTGGTAGTTATGTAGAAATGATTGAAAAAATAGGATAATTGTATAGAAAAATATGTATTGGTAGTTGTGTAAAAATGATTGAAAAGTAGGATAATTGTATAGAAAAATATTAAGAAATGATTAAAAAATAAGATAGTTGTGAATAGTGAAAAATTTTAGATTGAAAAATTTTAACTTGACAACTTTTATTTATTATCAAATACACCCTAATTTAACAACTTTTTATATAAAAAATTTTTCATAAAATTTTTTACAACTTATCAAACACACCCAAAAGTAATAAAATTCCTGAAAACGAAAGAATCCGATGCAAATAGGCTCAAAAGTGATGATTGATGGCAGCAGAGGGCGGGAGAACGGTCGGCCCTTGTTCTAATCCGAGTTCTCTCATGCGCTGCATCGAGTAGCGGAATACAGTGCGCACGTGGCGCGCTTCGCCTGGTCCAGAATCCCACCCAGCGAGAGCCGGACCGCAGCGATCGCGACGGCGACTTATCTTGTTCGTAGTATGCGCGCGGAAGCGGATGGGATTACGAGGGAGCCTGATCTGATGCTCGCTGCATGCTAGTGGGCGTATACATTTTTATTTTTATTTTTTTAAAATTTTTTTTCATAAACTTATTAGCCCAAGTGTATTTAACTTTTATATCAACTTTTACCATTTGTGGAGTATTTTAGATATTTATTTTTTATTTTTGAAAATCAGTGGTATTTTAGGTAATTATCGGTTACTAAAATGCCATTGATTTTCAAAAATAAAAAATAAATGTCTAAAAATCTCCAAAAATAGTAAAAATTGATATAAAAGTTAAATATACTTGGGCTAACAACTTTATAAAAAAAATTTCAAAAAAAGATTTAAAAAATAGGTGTATGCGCTCAGGAGCATAGGAGCATGCTCCGATTATCAGAGTTTTAGGTGGTAGTGAACCCGTTAATCCGCTCGTCCAATCCGTTTATAAATAGATTTGTGTTAAAATTTTTGAATAAATAGGTTATAATTTACCAACCAATTCAACCATTTAATTAAATAAATGGATTAGTGTTGAAGTTTTTTACAACTCGTCAACCCGTTTAGCAATCCATTTAAACCACATGACCTGTTCAACCCATTTAATTCGCTCAACCCATTTAACTTATTAAAGTTTTATATATAAATATATAAACCCTTCGATTATTTTCCATTTCTAAGTCTTCCTCG
This sequence comes from Annona cherimola, assembly GCA_030490835.1. Taxonomy (NCBI): domain Eukaryota; kingdom Viridiplantae; phylum Streptophyta; class Magnoliopsida; order Magnoliales; family Annonaceae; genus Annona; species Annona cherimola. Next base: position 76,179,399 of record CM059975.1, on the reverse strand, counting down.
AATCATTTAATTTTTATTTTTTCACTGCTTCATAATTTCATTTTCCCGTTACTGTCCTATTTTCATTTCGTCTACGCCGAAAACACTCACTCATCTCTCCCTGCAATATCATTATCTACTAGAGTCTAGGCTTTCAGGTTATCTACTATACAACATGTTAACAACCCACCAACCCATTTATTAAATAAGTTGTAAATGAGTTGGGGTTGAAGTTTTTAAAATGGGTTAATAAACGGATTAGGGTTGAACTATTTTAAATGAGTTATGATTAGGATTAGGATTAAGCTTCAACTCATTGAACTCGATCCGTTAACACCCCTAATTAGAGTGGAGCGTGAAAGAAGGAATGCAAAATGTAAACATTATTAAGTACTTAATTGTTTTTTTTTTTCTGTTTTTTACTTTTATATTCCTTTCATTGTCTCATATTTTTCCAATACAAGAACCCTATTTATTTTGACTTATGATTTTATGAAATTCTTCTTATTCGTAACCATTATTGTTTTTAATATCTCCATGACTTATGGAAAATCCATTCTATTTATGCATTTAACATCATTTATATTATTATAAATTCTCTTTTATTTGTTCAGTATTACTATACGAGGGCCCCATTTATAAATGCGTAAAATCAACGTAACAAAATAGTTTAATATTAAACGTTAATTTTAAAAATTATATTTTCATTATCTAAACTATCTAAAATATTCTTGCTATGTGGTTAAATAATTTTATAAAATATTATTACATTTTAATATATGTGTAAATGAATCTAAGCGTTTTTCATAATTTATACAAAAATATATTTTCAACAAATGTGGCCCATACACATGCTCGAGTTAGATGAAATTTGGTCTTTTAACTAAAAAAATTATGTTAAATATAATGAATAAATTGAATTTTCAATCAAACATTCAAATTCTAAAATTTAAAAGGGTTACACGAACCACTTTATGCTTGAGCCTTATACATATCATTTCTACCCTTTACCATTTAGAGGTGTAACTTGGATAGGGTACCCATTAACTCAATCTTAATTTAGAAAGGGTACACAAATTATCTGTATGTATGGGTAAGGTACAAATTATTACCCACCCCTTCAAATAGGATACGGGTAAGGTAGATACTTTGGGTATTCGGAACTGACCTGCATTGGTATAATTATATATATAATATATATTATATTGCATGTGTTGTGTTTTGTCTGTGATGTCTTATGTACGTACCCATTTTAACAAATTCGAATTCAAACGAATCTTATGCTCTGCGGAGTTATGGATTATGAAGTAAGGAATCAATTTATATATATGCTATCGACTTACGAAAGTCTTTTAAAAATAAGCTTGTCGATTATGATTAATATATTAATAATTTTAACCATTTGGTTGAGACAATTTATACTTTATATTTTTTATATAATAATATAAACAGTAACATTTGTACTTGTGACTTTAAAATGTAAATAAGTATCGCTTTATGTTTTTAAAATAGCATAGAAATATTTCTTAAAAAATATTATATTTGAGTATTAAAAGAACCAATTTGAAACCGAAATTGAAATTGACACTATGGATAATAGGTAGAGTAGGATACACTAGAAAACGAATTGACAAATAATATAATAAGTGAGGTTTTTTGCAAATAAGATATAAGTAGGGTAGACCACTATCTGAATTGAACCAACCCGAGTTGCACCTTTATTTTACATTTTAACTAACAATCAATGTTTAAAAGAAAATGAGTAACAACTAAGAGGTATTAAATTTGTATGTATATATTTTACGATCATCTCAATATATATTACATTTAAGTCCTAAAACATTCTTATAATTTTCTAATAAAGACAACAAACTTTCATCAATTAAACTCCCACCAAATAAGGGAGAAATAAAACTCCCACAAAACAAGAGAGAAATAAAATACCAGCACGCACATGCCGATAATTAAATACCCGACCTCACTAAAATGATCCATGGACATTACCACCAAGTTGGACCCCTGGTGGCGCTTAGAGGCAATAATTAAAAACCAATGATTTTGCAAATGCTTACTTTCATTGAACACAATTTTTACCCAAATTTTTTAGAAATTAACACGCATTTATAAAACCTAAACGTAAGCAGGAAAATGGTGGTTACATTTGCATTTTTTTATAAATAAATGTAACCATTTTTTTATAAATATATGGTTACATTAATCAATAATAAGGGTAAAACTTATGATGGTATCAGTAATTAACCCTTATCTTTTTTTAATTGAGTATACAAATTGCATTTTATCTGATATTATAATCAAGTTTGAGAAAGACAGCAAGCTCTCACGATTTGTAAGAAGAGACAGAGAGACACTCTCACCTATACACAAATGGCTAATCCCCTGCCCACCAGGCCCCCACTCATGGGAGGACTTGAAACTCATGACCTCAGGGCCATTTAGCCGAAGTCTTGATAAATCGAGTTAACTCCTATTAGCTAACCATTATCTCTTTTAAAACTTATTTAATAGGGAAATAGGGAAATGTTGCGGCAGCCAACTATGAGTCACATCAACATTGATTGTAAGATTAAAATTTAACTCTCTCGTTCTGTTTAGAATTATTTACTTCGATAGCACATTAAGTTCTATACAAATCAAATATCTAAATAGGGTTCATATTAAAATAGAGCAAAATTAATATAATAAAATAGTTTGATTCAAATATTAATTTTAAAGTTATAATTTCAATTTTAAATAATCTAAAACATGAATTCTTTTCGGATAAATAATTATATGAAGTATTATTATATTCAAACACAATGATGAATGGATTTAGATATTTTCATACATTATATATGAACGTATATTTTTAAACAAATGTGGCTCATCTAAGAATATGATTGAAATAATTTTTAGCACCATTGCAAAACAAATGATTCTAAGTCATATGAAAAGCAAGATTTTAATTATACCATAATGTAAGACCGATTTGCACTTGGAAGTACACTAATTAAAATGGAGAAATGATCCGACAAAAACTTACTTACAATACTTTTTTTTTCTTTGAACACTTGTTTATCTAGTGTATTTAACATATAAATAAACTTTTACCATTTTTAGATATGTGTATATATTTTTTGAGATTTTGAAACATTCATGTATATATATATATATTTAAAATATCTATATTTTTAAAAATTTCAAAAAATATATACACATATCAAAAAATGGTAAAAGTTGGTTAATAAGTTAAATATATTTAGATAAATAAGTATATAAAAAAATAAAAAAATTTATAAATGAATTTTTTAAGGTAGGCGAAGAGAGTCATTTGCTTAGCCTGGACTGACAGGATTATTCATTGTTAAAGTGCAACAATTTAAATATGAGAAATGATCATATTAGCCATTTTTACTTAGCTCACATCAAAAAATCAATTTAAGATTTTTTTAAAATTTTTTTTGGTACACTTGTTTATCTAAACATATTTTAAATGAGTTTTTTGATGAAAATTAAGTGAGTCATTTGCTTAATTGGGGCTAACAAGATCATTTCCCTTTAAATAAACATATTACATAAATTCTATTCGAATAAATGGTTATACAACATATTGTTATAATTCAATACATCCATGAATGAGTCTTAACATTTTTCATAAGTTAGTCTTGAATAGATCTTTTTAAACAAATGTCGCCCATCTTAGAATATGATTGAGATGGTTTTCCATACTATTGCAAAACAAAGGATTCTAGAGATCTAATTTTATGATAATGTAAGTTGCATTTGCACTTAGAAGTAACTTAATCAGAGTGCAACTATTTAAATATATAAATTAATATGTGTCAATTTATCATGCCAAAAATTATTTTGACTGAAAATTTACGTGTTATCCATATGTATGGGCAATGATTCAATCTAGTTGGCTGCTTGAAATCTCCATGCAACACCTTATTTTCTAAATAAAAATCATTTTTCTAAATCTAAGTTATTTAATTTGTTTACCGCTATTAGTATTATTATGATAAAAAATTACTTTCATGGAAAGACTAATAATTTTTAAAAATTAATATTTTGCGAGAACTAATACATGATTATTATTTTTCCAAAAATGTACATTATATAAAAGTTAGTTCATGTGAATTTTTGTTAAAAACATTGATAAATGCATATGAAGAAATGTGATAAATGGCTTAGATTTTGAGAATTATTTTAAAATTTTAAAAAACAAGGAATATTATGGAATCTACGTATATAAAAATTTTAAAGGGTTTACTGTTATTCCAAATGTGTTTGGAGAGTAATCGATTTTTTGACGAAAAATTTTAGATGTAAAAATTTTTTGAAAAGAGAAAAAGTGTTGTAATATGATAAGGATAATGGTAAGGAGTAAATAAAATAAATTTAAAATAGATAAGTTAGATATATGCGAGTTGTGTATAAATGACTAAAAAGTATGATAATTGTATAGAAAAAAATAAAGAAATAATTAAAAAAGAATAATTGTGAAGAGTGAAAAGTTCTAAGTGTAAATAAACACACCCTTATTCTAAAACTATATTTCTTTCATGGTCTGCCTGAATATGTGTACTTTTAATAAAATTAATATATTCTTAATTAAGGATATGTGTTTGGGAAGTGATAAAATTTTAAGATGAAAAATTTGTTGTATTAAAATTCTGAATTTGAAAAGAATGATGTGATATTGTAGAAGTAATAATAATGTGTAAAGAGAATAAGTTTAAAATAGACAAGTTAATTGTATGATTAACTATGAAGAAATGATTAGAAAATAGAATACTTATATAGGAAGATCTAAAATAATGATTAAAAAATAAAATTGTTACTAAGAGTCAAAATACAAAATTTAGCTTGATTTTTTTTCTGCCAAACATATCCTAAATATAATATTTTAGATATAATCCATGAAATGGATCGCCTGATGGTGCAAATGTGTCCGGTTGAGCCGGTTCGGCTCCACGTGGCACGGCGAGATTCATTTTACATTTCAGTGGTCGTATGAGATGGTCACCAAGGAAATTTTACATTTTACCCATGATTTTACATATTTTCGAAAGACGACAGTTGAAATTATTTAATAATTAAAATAATTGCAATTATAATTATCGAATTAAGATTTAATAATCCCGTATGACTGTAGGAGGCAGTTCTCAATGAAACTCAACGCATGAGTATGAACTTCTGACATCTGCCGGAGTACGGAATGCTGGGCACTACTACAGTGCTCCCCCAACCGAACTCAAAGCAGAGGAAGATCAGCTCTCTCCTTCGGACCCGCTATTTCGGGAGAGAGAGAGAGAGCGCGCGAGATAGCGAAAGAAATCTGAAAAAACGACCTTTCAATCCCTAGCGCTAGAGCAAGGAGACGAAAATCTTGTTTTCCGTAATCGCAATTTCCGAATCCCAGCTTCTCGATTCTAGCATTCTCTATCTTCGGATGTGAGCGCATCAGATCCGCCATGGCTGATCTACCCGTCCACAGCGGCGAGGCTTCTGCTACAGCGGCACTGCTGGGATGCGGTGGAAGCGGCAATGTACGCGGCGATTCACCGGCGGCAGCGTCTTCCACGCCGACGCAGCCGCAGCTCACGGTTTCGGCATCGTTTAAAGGAGATGGGAGGGGGTCGCGGCGGAGGACTTCGATTCGGCCGAGTTTGGACGCGGACGATTTCATAAATTTGCTGCACGGGTCGGATCCAGTGAAGGTGGAGCTGAATCGGCTGGAAAATGAAGTCAGAGGTGGAGAAATGTGATGCATTTGGAGCTTTGTTTTGTGGATTGTGGTTTGATGTGGATTCTTTGCGGCTTTTTGCAGATAAGGAGAGGGAGTTAGGGGAAGCGCAGGCAGAGATTAAGGCATTGAGGTTGTCCGAGCGGTCGAGAGAAAAGGCAGTCGAAGAGGTACTTGAGTTTACGTATTATATGTTTGTGTCTGCTGCAGTTAGATTATCGTTCAGATAATGTCTTTATATGATTAGGTAAGCAGCAATTTTAATATTTCGGTAGTGTGTTTGGGCTTCAACATTCGTGATTTAAGTTGGAATTTGTGTTTTCAGCCAACACGCGCGAGATTTTGGATGGAAAATTGACTTTTTTGCATCAAATTTTAAATTTGAACAGTTTGAACGGCTGAAATATTCCTTTTAGAATTTTGAACAGTTTGAACTGCTGAAATATTTCTTTATCAAGCTACAATTTCGGATGGGTTTCGATCGGAAGAACTTGGGCCAGTCGTGCTGTCAGGATTTTCGAAAGATGTAGCTCTATATGCAGATCATTTTATTTCTCGTCGTGTAGCTTACGGCTAATTTGTTTCGAACTGTTGATATCCTGTAATACCTTTATTATTATTATTATTATTATTATTATTTATTACTGCATTGGCAATTATCTTTTTAGGTAATACTGTTTAAACAGTCAAGGGATTTGTGTTTGCTTGGTGGTCTTCACGAGATTAGGTGTCTTTGGCTTTCCATCTTCAGTGATAGTCTGTAGTTTCAGGTTTTCCCTGCTGTTTTAACTAATATTTTTAAAGATATTTTCATGCCGTTTGATTGATGAGAATGGGCTCAGTTGGAAAATATCTACCATTGATTAAGTTCTTATGTTGATTAGGTGATTGTAATTCCATTGAAATTACAATTCCATGTGATGTTGATACTAGGCATACGTTTGAATCCTGCCTACTCTTAGTTTGTAAGAAGGATGCCTGTTTCTTTCTAATCCATTTTAACCAAACTTCAATTCCCATCAACTCCCATGGATCTGACAACCATCTCCACTTATTTGAGTCGATGTTGCTCAATTCCCCAAGGCCATTAACCAAACCACCTCTAAAAGTTTGACTTCTACCATTGTATATTGGGTGGATATATTTTAAGCTTGGATTCAGGTTATATGAGAAGGGAAGCCTTGGTGCCACAGTTGGATTTGTCACTGACCCCGACCTTGCACATAGTGGAAGCTTAAAGCATAGCTGCCCACTTTTTCTTAAACTTCAGGTTATATAAGTGATTTGGCATTTCTGACGCTAGATCTCCAATTTTTCTCTTGTTTGTTTTTTTGCCCTTTCTTGTAGCTCACGGAAGAACTATCAAAGGTTGAAGGAAAACTCAAGTTAAATGAAACTCTTCTAGAAAGCAAGGTATTGCACTGAACTCATCTTTCATTGGAGCCTTTCTATTCTTTCTATGTTCGAGCTTTCTTGATTTGGCAAAATAAATTTCTTTCTGCAGAATCTTGAAATAAAGAAAATAAATGATGAGAAGAAAGCATCCATGGCTGCCCAATTTGCAGCAGAGGCAACACTTCGAAGGGTTCATGCAGCACAAAAGGATGATGACATTCCACCTATTGAAGCCATTCTTGCACCACTGGAGGCTGAATTAAAACTTGCTCGTCAGGAGGTATTTGCCTAACATTTGCAAGGAATTGACATTCACTCTCTAAGAAGAGAGACATAACAATTAGGTTGACAAGAATTGACATTCTTTATCCGACAGAGAGAATAAGAACTAAGGGCATTTTTGGCTGCATATAAAAGTTTTCAAATCAAAACTTTTTACTCTCTACAACTATCCTATTTTTACATTATTTTTGCACATTTTCCTATACAACTATCCCACTTTTTAATCATTTCTACATAATGATCCATACAACTAACCTATTTATTTTAACATTTTTATCACTCCTCATTATTACCCTGATGATATTACGTTATTTTTTCCCATTTCAAAAACTTTTACACAAAAAATTTTTCATCCAAAAGTTTAATCACTTCTCAAACATACCCTAAGCAGAAAAGGAATTGAGATGCCCTCATCATTATCTTTCTGGTGATATCTGCTGTTCGCAGATTGGAAAGCTTCAGGATGACAACAAGGCATTAGATCGCCTTACAAAGTCAAAAGAAGCTGCTTTACTTGAAGCAGAAAGGACTGTTGAAATCGCCTTGGCAAAGGCATCAATGGTAGATGATCTTCAAAACAAGAATCAAGAGCTAATGAAACAGATTGAGATCTGCCAGGTATGACTTTGTCATTTATATCATGACACTTGGAGGGCTTATTCAATTTGTCATATGTGATCCCTACAGTTTTTTATTTGCTATTGCTTTCATCTTCTAGGAAGAGAATAAGATTCTAGATAAAATGCATCGGCAAAAGGTTGCGGAGGTTGAAAAGCTCAGCCAAACTGTGAGAGAGCTGGAGGAAGCAGTTCTTGCTGGTGGTGCAGCTGCAAATGCAGTAAGGGATTACCAACGGAAGGTTCAGGAGATGAATGTAAGTTTATTGCTCATATTTTGCTGTGTTTCAGCATTGTATATCTTCATTCATAATTTGTGCATCAAGTGTACTTGTTTCACCTTGAAAGAGGTATTGCTTATTCTGTAGGAGGAGAGGAAGACACTTGACAGAGAACTGGCCCGAGCAAAGGTCACAGCAAATAGGGTTGCTGTAGTGGTGGCAAATGAATGGAAAGATGCTAATGATAAAGTAATGCCCGTAAAACAATGGCTTGAAGACCGTAGATTTATGCAGGTACCTAGTGATTAGCATTTCTTCATGCTTCTATTCAATAATTAATTGTCATGATGAGATATTTTTCTATGGCTTGCTTAGTTTTGCTGTTCCACATCGTTGGTAATAGTTTCCGTCATCCTTCTTACAGGGAGAAATGCAGCAGCTTCGTGATAAACTTGCGATTGCAGAACGGACTGCAAAATATGAGGCACAGTTGAAAGTAAGCAACCTAATTTACTGACATAGATGCTCAATGGAGCATGTAAGTCAGATGTAAAACTTCTTTCTTACGCTTTTTTATGCTTGAATGCACAGGACAAGTATCACTTGCGACTTAAAGTACTAGAAGAGAATCTGAAAGCATCCACAAATGGGAGTATTCGTGCTACTTCTGAGGGGAGAAGCACAAGCAATGGTCCTTCACGCCGTCAATCACTTGGTGGTGCTGAGAGCATCACTAAATTGGCTTCAAATGGCTTTCTATCCAAGAGAGTACCATCTGCTCAATCCAGATCTTCACTCACCAGTGGCTCAAGTACTATTTTGAAGCATGCTAAAGGGACTTCAAAATCATTTGATGGTGGTAGTAGGTCATTGGACAGGGGTAAAATCCTCGCAAATGGGGCAGGCTTAGCCACTTTTCTAAACAGGTCTTCTGACGGAACTAGAGATGCTGAGATGCAAGGTACTTGGAAGGAGAATCCTGATGAAAAGCCCAATGAATTTCCAAGCATCGATGCAGAAGATACTGTCTCTGGAGCATTGTATGACTTACTACAAAAAGAGGTCATTGCTTTGAGGAAAGCTGGCAACGAAAAAGATCAGAGCCTTAAAGATAAAGATGATGCAATTGAAGTATGGATACTTCTGTAGCTCATTTGTGTTGGCTTGGTTCTATATATAAATTGTCTAATTGTTCATTGCAATTTGTTATCGGCAGATGCTAGCAAAGAAGGTAGAAACTCTAACAAAAGCAATGGAGGTGGAGGCTAAGAAAATGAGGCGAGAAGTAGCTGCCATGGAGAAGGAGGTAACTGCAATGCGCGTAGAAAAGGAGCAAGAAAGTAGGGCTAAGAGGTTTGGTGGTTCCTCCAAGGGTCCTATAAGCACTTCTCAGCTACTTTCTGGGAGGTACTTCTTAACATGATAACAATTGTTTGTTTATTTTTCAATGACTAATATATGTTAGTGCTTATTATATTTGAGTGCAAGGATTGGCACACAGCTATACTACTTTTATTACTTGATTAATCCATTTTTTTCTTCGGAAGTGTATTGGTCAAAATTTTTATCTGAGGTCAAGGATTACCCCAAAGCTCTACTATCTCATTCTATTACTTAACTCATTAGTAATATTCTTTTTAGTTTTTCGTTGTTGGCTTTCTCAATTTGAGTTCAGATTAATGGTCAAGCAACTGATCGAGGCGTACTCCAGGGGAGGGTAAACAGGACAAATATCTCTACCTAACTTCGAACCTAGGTCCTTCAACCCGCAACACACATCTTACACACACTCACGTCAATCGCTTGGTCATCCAAGCTGTGACCTGTCTCAAGGCCTTGAGATTTACTTGTGGATGCATAGTAAAATCAGGTGGATGCAATTTTTGCCAAAAGACTGACATGCATCTTTGGTCATAAGCCACAGGCCCATATGAAACTAGGTGAGGAAACAAATAGAAATAAATTCCAACTTATTGGTATGCTAATGCTCCAAATACCATTTCTAGGTCTAAATAAAGGCATGATGCTTTGTTGAAATAGAAGAAACTCTCTTGCAAAAATATTCTGTACAAGTTCTTGAAGTCTTTCAAAACTTGACCTGAGCACAGTGATTGCATATCTTCTGTCATCGTGTTGCCAAATGGCTGGATATGTGCAGTTTTCAGTTCAATATTAGGAACTCCCTATACCCCAAAAAGGGATTTTAAGTATTTTGGAAATTGAAGGAAGTGTGAATTGAAAGTGCAATTCGGAGGAATAGGAACCTGTAACCTGTTCGAAGTAGCATGGAAAAAAAAAAGTTTCAAAATACTTGCATGAAAGACCTCGCTTCTAGTGTGAAGACCTATCCAATAATTTTCTTTAGTGTCAGCACCTTATTCCTTAGTCCTGCAGCATTTTTTCTTTCCGATGCATAGATCCAATGCCACCAAAGTTCAAAACACTGCCTGATCTGGTGGCTGTGACCCAGTGCATCCAGTGCCTTACCACATTTATTTTATTTATTTTTGATTTTTTTGCACCATTATGTTGGCCTGAGCATGTACTTTTGTATATATATAATTTTACAATTTATTGATTTTATTTAATATTTTTCCAATTTTAAAAATAAAATAAATCAATAGCTGACATGAAAGTGGGCACATGAAAAGTAGATTTTTATTTTTTTTAAATTAAAAACATTAGATAAAATCAATAAATTGTAAAATTATATACATACAAAAGTACATGCTCAGGCCAACATAATGGTGCAAAAAAATCAAAAATAAATAAACTAAATGGGGTAGTGCGCTGGATCGCATCCCTGATCTTGCTAGCATCCTGGAACTACTGATATAATCCTAGTCAGACGTGACAGTTTGAATTGGAACTGTCTTGACAGCCCTGATTATAAATTTGTTGCGCTTATTGGTAAAGATCTTGGACCTTTGAGATCACATCACTAGATAGTGGGTGGGTAGGCTCAAATCAAACCACCAACTGGCCTGATTTCTAGTTTACATGCAGTCCCATTTTGATTCAAACCTATGATTTCCTCATGGATGCCACCAAGTCCTGTAGAGAAAAATTAAGACCAATCAACATCCTCATTTTGAACCTGTAGACTAAATGGTTGGTTTCCTTGATTTCTTTAAATTTTTTTTAATTATTATTATTATTATTATTATTATTATTATTATTATAATATATTTCTAGCTTTCCCTAGAATGCTTATATTGTTGTCTTCATTGATGTCTGGCACAAAGGACATGCTAAAAAGAATCATTTAGGCATTTTATTTATTGATGAATCATTAGCCTTATTCTGTATGAATCTGTCTTTTTGCTGATGGGCTTGTCTATTCTTAAGGCTTGGCAGATCTCTGTGTTCAGCCAAATGAATGTCTATTGGAACTTTATTCTTTACTTCTTCAAGGGGAAATCTCACATAAATTTAAGCACTAAGCCTCTCATGTACATTTTCTTCCTCCTCCTACTGACAAAAGCTTGTGGACTGCTTTTTGCTTATGCAGAAGTATCTCACGAGGTGGGGCAATGCGCAGCCTCCAATGACTTGCAGTTTCGGCCAAAAGCCGGTAGCAAAAATCCACACATGTGCTATTTCTTTATTTTGTTCATTAATTTTAAAGATGATAATTGGTGGGTGGACAACCTTCAGATCATCGAGTTTGCAGAAGCAAGATCCAGAGGGAGAGTTAGTCCACTTCTGACTCGACTGGTTGTATTAATCTAGCAAAACAGAATGTCATTCTAACCCTTTGGCAGTTTTTGTTTGAGAGTTTATGCTTGTTTGGTTGTATAGGATGGTTAGGATTCCCTATTCTAATTTGTAATTTTCCTTAGCGTGATGGTTTATCGATGTCGTTGCTGTTGCTGTTGTTGATGGTGATGTTGTTTTATGAAGGTTGTGAATATTTTGTTAATCAGATCAGTAACATTTTCATTAAGTGTGTTCTCTGCTTCTCTTGTAGCATTTTGCTTGTACATAAGAGTTCCCAATGGTTTCTTGTAAAATCTTGTTTTTTGCCTCAAGGGAGGGCAAAAATGGCAGCCCTCCATCCAAGACTGGATTAAGGGCCTTTCTGGGCCGTGCTCCAGGCTCTCCAGTTGGACTTTCTCAATTCTCCCCTTCAAATCTATTGCCAACCATGTAAAATTATGTTTTTGGCTTTCTATGTTTATGGAAGCCGTGGGAAGCTAAAAAAGGAGCATGGTTACATAGGTCATGATATATTTTAAGCAAAAATATAACATTTATTTATTGTTACAATTAGTTATATTTTTTGATTTTTTTCATAAATATGTTTTTCTAAGTGTATTAAATTTATATATCAAGTTTTGTAATTTTATAATATTTTTACACATTTATTTTTAATTTTTCAAAATCAAGTTTTTTAAAAGATGAAAATAACTTGAATGCTTCTAAAATCGATGATTTCTTTTTGGAAAAAAATAAGAAATAAAAATGTAAAATTATTATAAAATGACAAAACTTGGTATATAGATTAAGGGTGTGTTTGGGAATAGGTAAAATTTTTGAAGAGTAAAAGTTGTTAAATGATGTGATGTGATATGATAGGGGTAATGATGAGTAGTAAAGATGATAAAGTTAAAATAGACATGTTAGTTGTGTGGGTAGTTGTGTACAAATGATTGAAAAGTAGGGTAGTTGTATAGGAAAATGTGAAAAAATAATTAAAAAATATGATAGTTGTGGAGAGTGAAAAATTTTAGATTGAAAAGTTTTAACTTGATATTTTTTAACTATTGCTAAACATACCCTAAGTATATTTAGGAAAACATGTTTAGGAAGAAAAAATTAAATAAAAATAAAACAGTAGAATGTTGTATTTTAGGGTGTGTTTGGTTGAAGATAAAATTTTTTGATAAAAATTTTTTAACATAAAAGTTGTTAAATTGATGAAAAATGATGTGATATAATAGAATTATTGATAATGTATAAAAAGAATAAAATTAAAATAAATAGGTTAGTTGTGTTGAAATTATTGAAAAGTAAGATAGTTTATATAAGAAAATGTGAAAAAATAATTAAAAAATAAAGTAGTTATGGAAAGTGAAAAGTTTTGATTGACAATTGTTACGCCTAACTAAACACACCTTGAAAAGGAAGCTTCAACGTTAAGCTGCATTAGAAGCTAAAACATGGGCAGTCCAGCAAATAAGCTACTCGGTGCTTCCTCTCGAACATAGGCCATGCATACCCTCTGAGGGAACCTCGAGCCCAAGAGACCTATCGGAACGTGTCCATTCCTTGCCATTACTAAAGTCATGATTGTGCTATCTTTGCCCTTTTTTTTTTTTAAATTTTTTCATGGGGCCTCTTTTTATATTTGAAATTTTAGATTTTTTAATTTAATTTATTTTGAATTTCAAAAATAAAAATTCAAAAAAAGGCAACGCAAGCATGTTCGCTCAAGCGTTAGAATTTAAAGCATGCTTTTACATTAAAATTTGTCGGGCTCCTGCCTTTCATTACTCCAGCATGGGCACGCAGGTCTAATCAAATCTGTGGTTGGTCCCTTCTCGTCACCCAGGTTTTCATGATTTGCATAAATGCCTACTGAAACAAAGGTTTTCATGATTTTGCATAAATGCCTATCGAATAATGATTTGATGACATTAGATGATGCGAAATCATGAAAAATTTTAGTATTTTTTTTAATTTTGAAAACTAAGAAGAAAATTTTAGAGTGAAATTTTTTTGGATAATATTTGTAGAGGTAATTGGAAAAACATAGTCGAGGAAAATAAATAATTAAAATTAGGAATCTAAAAAATTTAGGAGTTGCTGCCAAATTTAGCAATGCAACTTGAGTAAGATACCCAAACTTGAGTAAGATACCCAGTGAATTGGCAGTAATTTAGGTAGAATACCATAGGAAAAAACACTCATCCTTTTAAATAAGATAGAGTAGATTCCAGACAACAAGTACTGGAAATTGACCTTAATAGGTGCCCGTGTACCGAAGGTTAGGATTTAACAATTTTAAATACTTAAATTGTTATTTTTATGACTAGATCCTTTTATAAAATTTAGTTATTTTTAACTATTTAGCAATCTCATTTATTTATTTAGTTCATTTCAAGCTCTTTACACATTTTTCATGGTTTAAACTTTAACGATAGGGTGTAGTCCTACGCACCTAGGTGCATTGAGGCTTAATGTACCCGGGTGCATATATTTATTTTTTAATTTTTTTAAATTTTTTTACAACTATTAATCTAAATATATTTAACATGTATATCAATTTTTACCATTTTAAAGCTTTTAAAATTTTAAAAAAATAAAAATGGGCGAAGTACACCCGGGTTACTTCAAGAGAAACCGTGCGTGAAGTAGAGATGCTACTTTAATTTATATTTCAAATATATATATATATATATATTTAATACCTAAAATATATTTCCTAGATAAACAACAAGAAAGAAATGATTATATAAAGCATTATAATGTCACAATGTACTAGGGAATTAACTCGGGTCAATTTGGTCCGGGCAGTGGTTTATTCTACCCATATTCTATTTTCAAAAATTCTATCCTATCCTACCCGCTTACACGGTCGGTTCCTCCCATACCTATCCTATTCATTACCTCATAGGGTTGTTCCAGTTCTAAATCGGTTCCTACCATAACCAATGATGACATGTGAAAAAATATTTTTGTATTGTTTTAAATAATATAAAGCAATACTTATTTATATTTTAGACTTTGCAGTTTATAATTAATTTCATTTTGTTATCATTTACATCTATTTTCACATTGTTTGTAGCCTTATTATCTATATTCATAATTAAATCATGATCCGCATTCATGTTATGATTATTTGTTATTACAAATACAAGCCCTATATAATTTATGAAAAAATAAATATGCAAATTAAACAAACAATAATTTATTAGTGAATGGAGGATAGAAACTATTATGTATTTATTTATATACACATATTTATAATTATTTACATATTAGGGCACCCATCTGGTATTTATAATTATTTACATATTAGGGCACCCATCTGGGTCGGTTCCGGATACCCAGCGTGTGTACTCTACCATTGTCCTATTTAGGTGTTTGTGTAATAATTTCTACCCTCCTTGTACTTGTGACTAAAATTTTCTACCCTACCATACCAATTTAGGATTGGGTAGGTGGCTGCCCATAGTACCCTGTCCAAATTGCACTCCTACAATGTACATGTGAATACATCTAAGTGTATTTCATAATTTATATATAATTATATATATTTTTAGCATGTATAACCTAACCAAGACTCATTGTACAACCCAACAGAGTCTCGGTTTCAAATGAATTTTCCACCAAATGATGCTAAATAATATAATTAGTTGGATTTCTGATTTCACGATTATTGTGGGACCCATTTACAACCACGAACTCCTTGACCGTATCACATCTAAATGAGGGTTCCATTTCAATGTAACCGATCCCATGAAATAGGAATTCATGTGACCTCTTCATTTGAGATGAAGTGGGAATCGAGGCTGGCCGTATTGGGTTAGAGTTTGCTTGATTTTAATTTTTAAAAATTGAATTTAAAAATTGAGTTTGCAAAATGAAGGTCGGTTTGACCGTCATTTTTTAAATAAATTTAAGACAAACTTGGAGTTGGTATCTGTCTGGTTTCAAGATAATGGGTCGGATAAAAAATGCAGGTCAAATAAGATAATTTAAAGATTTTATATACCTATCAAATATAAAGATATATTTATATTAAATTTAAATGTTTTATGCTTCAATATTTCACTAATTATTAAAAATACATCATTAATAAAACAAAACATGAGAAAATACAGTGTAAATTTATTAAAACAGTTTAATATACAATTATATGTAAGAGTTATATATATCTATAAATTCTTCTTATTGATAGTTATATTGTTTTCTAGATAAATTGATTATTCTACTATTGATATATTAAATTATAAAAAAATGTGAGAATTTTAAAAGAAAATAATTATAAGATTTAAACATAAGCTTATAATTTTTAATAAATTAATATAAGGAATGATTCTGTTAGCCCTAGCTAAGCAAATATACCACTTAGGCCACCTAAAAAAACCATCTACGACAACTTTTTTCTACTTTTTTCTTCATAAACTTATTTATTTAAGTGTATTTAATATAGAAACCAAGTTTTATTATTTTTGGATATGTTTATATATATTTGTTTGAAATTTTTAAAGATAAGAGTATTTTAAATATATATATACACATAGATATTTAAAAATCTCAAAAAAAAATATAAACATATAAAAAAATGGTAAAATTTGCTTTCTATGTTAAATACATTTAGATAAACAAGTGTATAAAGAAAAAATAAAAAAATTTATTGTAAATGAGTTTTTCAAGGTGGGTTAAGTGGAACATTTACTCAGTCTGGGCAAATAGGATCACTCCTAAATTAATATATGTAGGGAGGGTCTGGACTATTTGGGTCGGGATATGATTGACCTATCATAACTTTATTTTTGAATTTGGGCTAAAATTTCTAATTCATCCTTATATCGGGGCAAAAACATATTAGTTTTACTTGGTAAAAAACGAGTCACATTAAGACAAAGTCATGGTCTACTTGTCCTAGTTTCTACCCTTAATTTGAGATACGCTTTAAAAATTACATAAAATTTACTCAACTAATTGTATTTAGAATTATTTGTTTAACTAAGAATTAGGTTTTATATAAATTAAACTACTACAAATGCCTCATTTAGTTAAAGTATAAAATCAACGCGATAAATTTATTTGATTTATATACAAATTTTAAAATTGTTAATTTAATTTTTTGATGAATAGTTAATTTAATATTTAAACAGGCTAAATCATTCTTCATAGTAGACGGAAGATTCATACATTATTATATCATTCTAATACGTCTGTGAATAGATATCCCGCTTCATTTGGCTGTGTGACATGGCCAACACTCCACTGGTTGGGAAGGGTGTTAGTAGGAAACTAGTTTCATATTGCTTCTGTTTTAGGTTATTTTTCATATAGGATTACAGGCAAAGCATTTATCCAGCCAACATGATTTTGAAAAACACTGGTAAAATAGTACTTGGGGCCTTGATTCAGTGCAACAAAGTGCCGGCCCAAAACATATATTTTTAACCTTTTTAAATTTTTTTCGTAAAACTGTTATTCTGTGTAATAAGTTTATATATATTTTAATGAAAATGACTAAAACACTCTTGTATTTGACTAAACTACTCCTATATTTGAAATTCAAAAATACATACATACTCCTATAATTGAAATTCAAAAATACATATGTTCAGATCTCCAAAGATGACAAAATTTATTATATAGATTAAATATACCTAGGATCACAGTTTAATAAAAAGTTTTAAAATTTTTTAAAAATTATTTTTGGGCTGGATGATGTACAGAATTGTCTTTCTTGTTACAGTTTATATATAATTATATATTTTAGAGCACGTGCGACAGTCACTTAAAACTGTGATCAAAATGACTTTTGGCACCGCAACAAAATAAATGATATTCAAGGTAATTTGCAAATATATCAACATAATTTAATTATAAATATACCCATATAATAACAAAAATTACAAATAACTCCACATAGTTTGATCACAATTGTAAATATACTCACGCTTTTATAACATCATTATTGCATGACATGAGTATATTTTTGCAAAGAGATTCAAATTATATGGGTATATCTGTAATTTCTGAAATTAAGAGAGTATATTTGTTTTTTTAAAGTATTCTCACATAGTTTGCATCTTTGCAAATATACTTATACTACGATGGTACAGCAATGACGTTATAATGACATCAGTGTATTTGTAGTTATAGTCAAACTGTAAGTAATTATTTGTAATTTCTAAAATTAATTAAGCATATTTGTAATTATAATTAAATTGTGCGGATATCTTTTTAAAGTTTTAAAACATAACTCACCATCATCCCAATTTACAAGCGCCAGCTATCCCATACTGTGGCTTATAAATACGGCAATTTATAAGCTAGAAATATCTCCATTATTATTTTGTTTTTTACCGAAATGAAAGCTTCATTTAAACGAAATTTGGCAATTTTTTTAATTTGATGTGTACATGGTTTTCTTTCCAAAAATAAAAATAATTAAATAAATTTAAAAATTATAAAACTTCATATGGTGAAAAGTTTAGGTAACACTCAAACATTTATAAAAAATAAAAATCATTTTAAAGTCATCTGTAAATCACCCGATTTAACAGCGGTCGTGTAACTGTCTAGAAGATGGACCCCTTTATAAGATTTTTTTTTTTAATGTAAACCCCTCTATAAGAATTTTATAATATTAGTTTCAATAAAAACGGATTACAAAACATCATGTAATCAACGGTGGATATCCATTGCATAGGACAGGGTAGATCAAGATTGCTGATTCCACCATCCATGTTTGGAAATTCAAAATCAACGGCTTAAAATTTATTGGATCGATTTAAATGTCTTTTTTTTTTTTTTTTTGATTTTGCCAGAGCAACAATCGATTTAAATGTCTTATAGTCAATAGATATGTCGAGTTTCCTGTTCGCGCTTGAGTATGCGCGTTTCCGTGCTATCTTCAGCGTGAAACTCCTCTACCAATATGCTAGATTAATAAACATGGATCGTAAATAGCATAAAAAGGAACTTTAATATCCATCTAAACCGTCCAAATTGAATTAAAATCTCTTATATATATCATACTGTTAAAATTGAATATAATTTAAGTAATATTGAAAAAGAAAAAACTATTTTCTTTCATAACGGAAAATAAACACTTAGCGTTGTTACTGTCTGTCAATCTTTTTCTATCTAACTCATATTGAAATTTGGGTTATCAATATTTTGACGATAATTCATAAATGGTCTGAATTTTCATCAGATCGAATAAGAAAGACATGCGGCGGAGTATCAAGAATGGATTTGTTTCAGAGTATAAAATAACTCCCTCGAACTTCAAACCTTCACCTCGCAACTGCTTTTTCCGTTTTTCGTCCCTTCGCTTGGTTTCTTTCCTTCTTTCCTACTTATCTTCGCTCTGCATTCTCATTCGTAGATCTCGGAAACGAAGCCAAAATCGCTTTTTTTTTTCTGAAGGATTTTTCTCCTGAGATTTTTTTTAGCAATCTCGTATCGGAAGAAATCATTTTACTTTCGATCTCTTGATCCGGAAAAAAAAAATCCGAAGAGAGAAGGAAGAAGATCTTGGAGCTGGTCACTAGAGATTCCGATTCGAAATGGCGACGATGGAGAGCTTGATAGGCCTGGTGAACAGAATTCAAAGGGCTTGCACAATCCTCGGTGACCATGGCGGCGGCAGCGAGGGATTGTCGCTGTGGGAAGCCCTCCCCTCCGTTGCGGTGGTTGGCGGGCAGGTGTTTTTACCCCCCTTCTTTTCAAGATCCCCCATTTTGGTATTCTGGGTTTAGGGTTTCTGATTCGTTTCAGGTTTGTGATTTCAGAGCTCAGGGAAATCGTCAGTGTTGGAGAGCGTTGTGGGGCGAGATTTCTTGCCTCGTGGATCTGGTAATGCCCGACACAATGTTGCTCTCTTTCCTTGAAATTTAATTCGTTCAATTATTCTCATTCAAATTCATTCTTTGGATACTGGCATTTTGACTCCATACAAGTGCTAGACATGTTTGGTGGGGGCAAAATTCAGTGATTCAGATTGTTTGTCTGTGGGCCAAACTGGAGTTGTGTGATTCTTTCGAGAATTTGCATGTTGTGTACTTGTAAATTACTGATTATATTTGCATAGTGGAAGATCTGGACAACCAAATGGTGGAATGCAGCTAAGAAAATTGGAAATTTGAGAAATGAAGTGCTTCCAACGGCATTCAAAGAGGAAGTTAAAATTCTATGTTTGTATTGTTTGCTGGATCCAAATAGCGGATTTAATATTCACTATCCTTTCCAATTGATTTTTTTTGCTAAAATGAAAGGTATTGTCACAAGAAGGCCTCTGGTCTTGCAACTACATAAGATTGATGATGGGAAGGCAGAGTATGGAGAGTTTCTTCACGCACCAAAGAAGAGATTTACTGATTTTGGTAAACATGCCTACTTTTGAACTCATTTCTTTCATTGACTTAGCGGAAATTTTTTTTATGCCTTTTAGAACATTTCATGTTTTGAAACGACCGCAGCATGTGATACAGTGCCATTTTTTAGAACAGAATTCACGTGCAAAATAATTCAGTTATTGCCTCAGAAAATCAGTTCTGACACTGCCAGGGGAGAGGTGCTTTTGGTCCAAAAAAAGAAAGATTTTTGGAAGACTCACAAAACCCACTTGTCAATTACTAACAACCATAATGCATGCCCATGTTTGGTGACATATGCAACGAAACTCACAGGAAAGAAGGGGAAGTTTGTATATATTATTTATCTATCTTGCAGACCTACTTCCGAACAAAACAGAGAGACCTTAGGCTCACAAAGAGAATGAAAATTATAATACAAAAGGTAAAGACACCATCGAAATTCCTAGCTACTATCTGGACAATAAATAAGTGGTTTGAATGTCACCTGAATGATTATGAAAATCGCGCAATGTTGTGTTCTTTTTGAAGCTGATCCGATTGGCTATCAAACAAAGCACAAGTTTATGCTTAAAACATTGTTTAATTATTGTAAAGTCACCAGTAAAAAAAATGGAAGATAGAAGATAAAGAGTCATGAATGTCTTGATCTTGCAGATTTATTGTGAAATTCATAGGTGGAAACCATTCATATATGTGTGTATTTCCCACGTTCGAACACCTAAAATAAAATACCAAACTAAGAGGAATAGAGCACTGCTAATGAAGTCCATGGTATAACCAGTTCGTTTTAATCTATTTGATTAGATTCCTTTTTATGTTTTATGGATAATGGTTCCTTTTTACTGAGATACCTACAAGAAGATTGGTTAAATGCTGCTCGGTACTTTGCTTGAAGAATGTTTGTGGTAATTTTTGACTAAGGCAAAAATTTCCCCCAATCCTACCTTCTGCAAATGATCCAAATGAGAAAGAAGGATTATATAACAGTAAAAGTGACATAATATTAGGACGGGATCTAGATCAGGCCGGATCCGCTTCTTGTTGGGATTAGATCTACATAAGAGCAAGTCCCACTTGCAGCTCTTTGAGTCAGCTGGTAACTCAACCTGAAAATCTGGACTTCGTACAAATTTACTAGTTATTTCATTCATGAAGGAAAGCATTGAATAGTACAAGACCCACTGACCACAAACTAACAATCTGCAGAAGACACTAGAACACATCCTTTCCACATCAACAGCCTAACACTAATCAACTAATGCAAACCAAACACAAAAACTCACCAAATTACCCACCAAACCAGGTCTTTGATGAATGCCACAAATAACAGTGGCTGAACAACCTAATAGAAAGATGAAAGCTTGACTCAACTAGCTCACTTCTTCCCCGAATACAGCCTTCAAAATTCAAATGGTGATACATTTCAACTACTAGCTTCATACCCTCAAAGCTGGCTGCCCCAGTCGGAAGAATTAATAAATTCCTGCCCAGCAAGTTTAGAACATGCATTTTATCCTCTCCATTGGTGTCATTAAATGTAGATACAGGTGAAACTAGGTTTTATACTCATCATGGTTTTGCAATGTGCTTGTTTAAGTGGAATCCTCTTCAAATTAGCACCTGCTTTACAGACAGCAAGGAATTGTGTCAGTATAGCTGTAGGTCCAAGCTTTTGCTTGCACCACCCATCAACTATTCCTTCAAGATGTTTAAATTTAACCATGTAGGTGCCAATGTCAGCTTGGTTTATTGGGTCCTCCCCAACCCGAGCAGGAGCAATTAACGAATTAATATTTCGGAGGGGCCCAAGAATGCCTTTCCCAAAGTAATTTATCCACCATCACCTAGTCACAGAGCCTCATATACACCAGTTGAAGCACCACAAGGACTGGCAGACCTAGATCCTCATGGTGCTGGGCATTCAGAGGCATAGACTCTCTAGAGAAAACCCAAAACCAACCAGGGAAGTAAAGAACTGCAGAAAGACTAGAAATCCGACTTCTAGGAATATCCTCAGTGGCAAAGTGCCCATTTGCCTACTAATGCATGTTAGAAGATGGTTAATTCAATTTGCTAATTATTTCCAAGAATTACTGTTCACAGGATGAAAATATTAGACTTTGATTCTGCGATAAACCTTGCTCCAAATAGCACAACAAAATAATAATAGTTGCATATGTCAATTCATTTATTGGTGGGAAATGGCTTATGATGATGACATGATGTAGATGATGATATCAATTCATTTATTGTAGGAATTTTTACAGGCTAACCCAGCTGGGGAGTTTTTGGGTACCCTTGATTTTACAAATGGATGCTTGGTTTCTCTTTTATATTTGAAATATTTCTTGTTCAGTAGTGGTCTCTCGGTATTGATTGTTTTGATCATTCCTTTGGATTTCAGCTGCTGTTCGCAAGGAGATTCAAGATGAAACTGATCGAATAACAGGAAAGACAAAACACATATCAAATATTCCAATTCATCTAAGCATTTACTCTCCCAATGGTTGGTATCTGGCATGCCAGAACCTTTTTCTTACTGTAGGTGGCTTTATATTTGCTGATTGGTTTCTGTCGAGGTGGGCAAGAGAGATAGAGAGAGAAAGCAATTTCAAATTCATGCATTCAAGTTAATATGAATAAGCCTGCATTAAAAGATTATAGAAATGGTCTATTTAAGATAATAGCTGTACCAAAATGACCATATTTACTTCTTTGGTTGTGTAATTAGTGAGATAAAAAAAGTTAAGAAAGATTTCAGCATATATTTTGAAATGAGATATTGATTAATGCTTTTGAAATTTCATTCTATCCATAAGTGCTAGTAAAACTATAAGGGATATTCTATAGGATATCATTCAGACCAACCGTAGCAGATGGGGCAGAATGTGGGGTGATCGAGGAACCACATGTCCATATAACTGGTCAAAGCAGTCTGTTGGCATAGATAAGTGTTAACCGGAGGGTGAAGTAGAAATGAATTCCTTTGAGGGAAAATGACATCACCCTAGCCAGCCATAACATGAAGAAAGCAGGAAAAAAATGTTGCCACAATCGTCAGGAACTAAGTTGTTTGGAAGTGGGTAGGCATCCACTGGCTCCAAGAGCTAGAGGGATGGTTTAAAGCAGATTGCTGGATGCAGAAGACGAAAGGGTTGAGGAACCCATGTTTTGACTAATGATATGGAAGATAATGGACTGCAGTAGCATATAGAACTTAGTTGACCTCAATCAGTCTTATGTCATGATTATGATTTATTCTTTCCACAGTTAACTAGAAGCTTTAAAATTGTAGTCCATGCTTTGATTATTCTTTGTTGTTTTCTGATTGAATGTTCTTTCATTTTAGTGCACCTATCGCAGAAATAATCACCTTAATGCCATCATGCATCAACTTGTCAGTCCCCATTTCCTTGGATTTTACTTTTTTGTGCTGCTTTCTGCTCTGCCTGTTTTCTTTCTGTATCCTTGAATTTTAGTGCCTTTTCCTCCTTTTTCTCAGATTCTTCTTGTGTATTGTTTTTCATTCCGCCATATTCTTCTCTCTATCCATTCCAAACATAAACTCCTGTTTTCCAAATTGATCTGAATGGGGACAACATTCTTTGACTGTTTCAGTACTAGTACCTTTTTATTGTTGAAAAAAGCATTTTAGATAGATGAATTGTTTCCATATTTTTTAAAAATTTTATTTATTGAAGAATGCACCTTAGAGAAAAGAATTGTTTCAGCAATTGTGAGCTTTTTGGACTGAAGAATGCACCTTAGAGTTTGCTTCAGTATTTCTGAACTTTTTCTATTGAAGGATGCACCCTATATCGATAATTATTGTTAGATTAAACAAAGATTACTTACAGGACAAATTGGCATCTTAAGCTTCCTGATTTCATATGATTTACACAGTTTCAATGTCCAACTTTACTTCGATTGCAAATTTGATTTCAGCAAGCTTGAAGAACATGAGAAGTATTTTCTTGTGCTTTCAATGAATTTGTGGCCTCTCAAAATAGAAGTGATTCAATGATTTTCTGTAAAGAGAATTCTTTTTTCTATACAAAAATATTTATATTTGAGTAGCTTCAACATTTATTTATTCCACTGTTTTCCTGGGCAGTTGTGAACTTAACACTTATTGATCTACCTGGGTTGACAAAAGTTGCCATAGGTATTTTTTTCTCAAAATTCAAATGATTTGAAATTTACTTTTGATTTCAAGTAGAATTATCTTTATTAATAATAACTTTTGGTTATTGCTTTGTAGAGGGACAGCCAGACAGCATTGTTGAAGACATTGAAAATATGGTTCGCTCGTATGTTGAAAAGGTGAAGAACACTAAAGATACTATGAATGATGAAACAATATGGAAATATGCTTGAAGTAATCTTCTAAGAAGATGGATCCAAAGAAAACTATTCTTTTTAACTTAAAAGAGAAGCTGTGGGATTCTGGTAATTTCATGAACTTATATTTTAAGATTTCAACATTCTATATTGTACATCTTCTTGTGTACAATATGCTATATAAAATTTATAATTTTCAGAGGGTCCCGCTACAATGTAAACCAGGTTACGCCATAGTTTTTCATGACTACCCGTGGATGGGGCTCATTTCCATGATTGAGTCAAAAACCCGTTGTTCACATTGTTCAAGATCATATGTTTTATCATTAGATCGAAAATCATCTTAATCAGAGTTGTGGGTGGACCATGTTGCTTAAAAAATATATCTTCATGTGTAAATTATAAAAATGCTTAGACCCATTTACAATTGGATTAGAATGTAATAATACTACACAACCCTTTATCCAAATAGGAATGATGTTTCGGATGGTTTAGATGTTAAAAAATGTAGCTTTCAATTAGTTGTATAAAACAAACTAGTTTATCATGTTCATTTGAATATTTTTTCGATGGAGGCTATGCACTTTTTTTATTTGGATGAAACTTAGTCTCCTAGCTAAATAAATGATTTTGAATGCAATGGGTGAAGTAGAAGTGCGTTATTGGAGATATGTATGAGGGGCTATAATAAATTTGAGGACCAAGGCAGAGATATGAGTAATTTTCCAATTGCGGTAGGTTTTGTATTAAAGCTCAGCCTTAAGTTCTTTTTTTCTATTTTAGTTATAGATGAACTTACTGATCATTTATTAAAAAAAATACCTTGATGGATGTTATTTGCAACTGATATATTCCTAATAGATGAAACAAGAATAGATTTAAAATTAAAAAGGTGGAAAGATGCTGTAGAATCTAACGGTTTAAGAATTAATTGAATAAAAATTGAATATATATGGTGTGTTTTGTATTTAAGAGAACTTTTAAAAGAAATTTTTTTTATAAAAAAGTTTTTGAAATGGGAGGAAGTGATGTGATATGATGAGGAGAAGAGAATAAACTTAAAATAAAAAAGTAGTTGTATAAAAAGTTGCAAAGAAATAATTGAAAAATAAAGTAGTTATATAGAAAGATATAAAGATATGATTAGAAAATAAGGTAGTTGCATAGGGAAAAGAGTTTTAGATGAAAATTTTTTATTTTGGTGAATACCAAATGCACACATAAAATGTAACTTTAATAATAGCAACACCAAGGTGAGTAACTAATTAAGATTTTAAATTAGATAGTACCAAGAAGGAATAATCCAAGGGAGATGGAAGAAATGATGAAGTGCTTGAGGAATTTAATGCAACCATCTGATTTTAATTAAATTAAAAGAAAAATTTTATAAGGTAGTGACGTAGTGACTAGATCAGCTATGCTATCTAAGGCAGAATGTTGTGTAGTTAAAGAACAACATATGCATAGAATGAGTGCAATAGAAGTGGGAATGTTAAGGTGGGTGAGTGGCAAATAAGAAAAGATAAAATTAGAAATGAAATAATCTGAGATAACCTAAAAGTGAAGCAATGGGTAATAAAATGAGGGAAAACAGACTAAGGTAGTCTAAACATGTTCAAGAAGGTCTGAAATGGTACTAGTTAGGAGAGTTGTATTTATTCAAATAGAAGACAGTGAGAAATTGAGAGGAAGATTAAAAAACATGAATAGAAATAATTAAACAAAATATGAAAACATTAGATATTACTGAAAACATAGTTTATAGTTTATAGTTTATGGTCGTAAAAAATGCTGCAACAGGATCCATGCAGTCGAGTTCACATAAGTGGAGAACAGCCTATGATGATCGAGAAGAAGATATTAGAAATTAGTAAAAGCATGATTCCTGATTTTAAAGAACGACAAAACACATCCATGCAATTGACCCCACGTAGGTGGGAAACAACTTATGACGATGAAGATACTGATTACTCCTTTAGGATTGTATTTTTCATGATGGGTTTGATTAATTCTTGTTTGATCATTATCGCAAATTTATCTGCACTTACAATTGATTGGTTTTCTTGCATCTACATGCAACTTCTCATTGTCATTATGCTTTAAAGAACCAAATTTGACCTGAAACTGAATTGAACTGATTTAGACTGAGTATTGTAGAATTCACCGTGAAATGAACTGATTTATGGGCTCATATTATTCACACCTCATCTCTCTCTCTCTCTCTCTCATTTATGGGCTCATATTATTCACACCTCATCTCTCTCTCTCTCTCTCTCTCTCTCGGCATGCTAGAGTTCATGGCATGATAGAGTTCATATGGTTTTGTTACCTTGGTCTGGTTAATAACCCGGCCTGAAATGTGCCTTACTTGGTGAAAAGGTTGGTCAAATATGTACCCTGGTTTTTCTCCTATTAAATTCCAATGTGGGATTCCAAGGGAATCAGACATTATGTCCTGCTAGGCAATAAGCACGAGTAATAATGATTTCTTGCTCATTCTTAACATAATTAGTCTATCTAGGAAATGTCCCAATCTAAGATGGTTAACTGTCTGAGCACATTGTCTATTTGTCTTGCTTTAATCATTTGCTATATTATTATTGTAGCCAAATAGCATCATATTGGCCATTTCTCCAGCTAATCAAGATATTGCAACTTCAGATGCCATAAAACTTGCACGAGAGGTGGATCCTTCAGGTATTATTAAATGTATGATGTTAATTTCAGATAATACAGGGTTTGACTAAGCAGGTACTTTTAGACTTTTCATTTGCATTGGGAATTTCTGTTGTCAGGAGAAAGAACCTTCGGAGTTCTAACAAAGCTTGATCTGATGGACAAGGGTACCAATGCTGCAGATGTAAGGAATTGTTCTATTTAACATGTAGTCCAATGATGCCTTCCTTTTTGGATATTTTTGCTCCATGAATTGTAAGGCCTTGAGCATTGGGAAAGCACAGATGTTTATCTTGGTTCAGTTCATAACACATGAATGGTAACCAAAGTTTCAGCTATACAAAATGCTGCTCTGTTGTATCCAATTACAATGATGGATGTTGGATTATCAATCTGTGAGAGTTTAGAAAATATCCAAAATCAATAGAAGGGTCCATACTTCAGCAACTGTCTCCACTTCTTGGTATTGGAAGCGGGCTTTGAATGTCTTTATACCACAAAAGTGCACACTCTTTCCACTATGGCTTTATAAAATGGGATTCCCCACTCAGATTCTTCTTCTTTGACAATGATTCGTTATTTAAACCTTTATATGAGTTTGGAAACAGTTAATTTGCTAATTGTTCTATTAATTTTGCTTTTAAGGTCCTGGAAGGAAGATCATATCGTCTGCAGCACCCCTGGGTTGGAATTGTCAATCGCTCACAAGCAGACATCAACAAGAATGTTGACATGATTGCAGCTCGCCGACGGGAGCGTGAATACTTCCAATCTAGTCCTGATTATGGACACTTGGCTAGTAGAATGGGTTCAGAGTATCTAGCAAAACTTTTGTCAGAGGTGGATACCAGTTGCTTTATTTCTTAGAACTCAAGTACTTAAATTGTTAGATATCCTTACAGTCAGCTCTTTTTATGCAGCACTTAGAAGCTGTAATCAGGCAAAGAATACCAAGCATTATAGCTTTGATAAATAAAACAATATCTGAGCTTGAAGCAGAGCTTGACCGTTATGGCAGGCCGATTGGAGTTGAAGCAGGGGTAACAAAAT
Source organism: Annona cherimola (assembly GCA_030490835.1). Classification (NCBI taxonomy): domain Eukaryota; kingdom Viridiplantae; phylum Streptophyta; class Magnoliopsida; order Magnoliales; family Annonaceae; genus Annona; species Annona cherimola. The sequence continues at coordinate 76,151,018 of CM059975.1, read as the reverse complement.
AAGAGACTTCCTGACAATCTTAGCTCTCTTGAATTTGCTTATTGCATCTGTTTATTTATAGCAGTTGTCATTCAGGCCCAACTATATACAATTTTGGATATGTGCCGGGCGTTTGACCGCGTATTTAAAGAGCACCTTGATGGAGGGTATGTGCATCATACCTTTTTCGTTCCTTAATTTTGTCAAAAAATTTTAAGCGAGAGAAAGATTACAGTGTGCCACATTTGGTGATCGTTGCTGATCATCTGTTGATTGATTGAATGATGAAAAAAATTGTCAGCTAATGAAGCCGACTGACAGTTTTAGGAATTACACTGATTTTAAGGATGCTGGTAAGAGTAGAACAGGAAATACTATGCGTCTTATTTCTTGGCTGCAATGGGTTCTATGTGACAAGTAGGATCTACCTCAAAAAATATATATTTATCATGATGGAAAATTTTAGGACTGATCTGGAGCAACTTTAATATGCAAGTATCTGATGCAGTTAGACTTGCAGGCACAGTTTCAAACCAATTATTTCTCATGAGGTAGCCAATAGAAAAACTTAGGAACTATACAACAATTTGTAGAAAATATCTTTCAGATTCACCCTGTTTTCCAGTTTTTCTGGCTATTATTTGTGCAAGAAGTGTAAATCAATTTTCTTGATTTGGACAAGTTTTTAAATTGTACTCATGAAAGAAATTATTGCTTTTAGGCGACCAGGTGGAGACCGTATATATGGTGTCTTTGACAACCAATTACCAGCTGCCCTGAAAAAGCTCCCTTTGGATCGTCATCTCTCATTGCAAAATGTTCGCAAAGTAATTTCTGAGGCTGATGGTTATCAGCCACATTTAATTGCTCCAGAACAAGGGTACAGAAGACTCATTGATGGCTCTCTTGGCTACTTCAAAGGCCCAGCTGAAGCCTCAGTTGATTCTGTACCACCTTTTTCTCATCTTATTTAGATTGCTGAAATGAATTCAGATAAACTTCTCAATGGTAATAGATTGAAGCCAGTCAGTATTGTTCATTATTGTGAATTTGGTTTGTTTAGGTGCACTTTGTTTTGAAGGAACTTGTCCGAAAGTCAATTGCTGAAACACAGGTGAGCAATTTATACACCGCATGAGATGCAAACTTAGACAGAATGTGATATCCATTTCTGTGAAGTGTATCAACAAATTTTAATTGCATGCACTAAATTTTAATGGAGTCCAAATTATAGCCTCAGTTTTACATTCAAGGTCCGTGTTCCAAAAAATCCAAAACTAAAGACACCATCCTCTGGAGTAGGGAATCACATATGGAAAAATCAGTGTAAAATTTGCCTTGAAATCATCATTGTCATTTATTTTACTTATTTATTCATTTGGAAGTTCCTAGGCTGTTAATGAAAACTGCTAAAGACAGGTTGAGTTGCCATCTACTAAGATGATGTTAAGTTGATAATGTAGCATCTGAAGAATAATTTACTGTGTATATCATGGCTAGCCAGGTCACCGGTCAAAAATGTTTTTCCAGTGTCATGTCTAAGGTTGTCTTCAGGTGGTGAGGTACAAAAGCCTGAACCAATTGAAATCTAGTGATCTTATGAATTTATCTGGCCAACAAGACTGAGCCAACCATTTCGAACACAGCATAAGGCAATCGATGTCATTCCCAAAACATTTGCTCCTAGCTCAAGTTCATGCATCATCTAGGGTTTGAATTACTAGAATTGGCAATAAATTTACATTGCAATCTCCGTAAAGGAAATTTCACAGTTTCATGTAGAACTGTATGATGATATTTATTGATTTATATGCTTCCTCTGCCATTTATCAAAGCAGGAAGCTGTTAGTCAAGCTTGCTACTAGGTTGTACGCCTCTAATAGTCTACCCTTGGAACAAAATGGAAGAGAATTCCATATTTATTATGCTAAATTGTGTTGATCTCTGAGATTAACCTTTTCTTTGAATTGTGGACACTACTGTCACTGCATGCATATTTAAGTCCAACAAACACAACAAGAAATGTAGGGGTACTAACAAGTAACAACATGTAAAAAACTCCCCCAATCTGCAACACTATCACCAGTCTCAAGTATTTTTATTAGTTGAATAAAATTTGTTATTTATTTCTCTTTTTAACTAACAGCTATTCATTCCACAATAAAAAATGTAGTTGAATACTAGCTGTTATTTATTTCTCTTCTTAACTATTAGCTATTCACTCCACAGCCAAAACTGTTGCATTTTGTTAGATGCCAGTAGGTTGACTTTTGTTGCATGCCTCATGGGCACAAATGACATAAATCAAGGCCTTGTAGAGAGACAGAGAGAGAGAGAGTATGAGTCATGATGCTATACGAGATATTATAGCTTATCGTACGGTATTCGATTTTTTCATTATATATATATACATATATAAGGTTACATAGAAGCGGACCCATGTAATCCCTTCAAATCTAAGATTTTGATCCTTGATGGAAAATCTAATCCATTCATTGTATTTAACATCATTTGTTTATCTAGTGGATCAAATTTCATCTCAATCAAGTATGATTATGGGCCATATTTGTTAAAAAATATATATATTCATGTGTAAATTATGAAAAATGCTAAAATATCAATTTTAAAGTAGTATTTGTCATTTTTATAATAATTTTACGTATTTATTTTTGATTTTTAAAAATCTCATGTTTTAAGGGATAGAAAATGACTTATATGCCTTGATTTTTAAAAATAAAAAATAAATATATAAAAAGTATTATAAAATGACAAAACTTAGTATATGAATTAAATACACTTAAGCAAAACATGTTTATGAAGAAAAAACCAGAATAAATAAAAATAAAATGAAAAAATTGAATATTTTATGATAAGCTAATATACAATATATTATGTAGTATCATAACTATATATTTACATATACGGTCCGTCCCGCTTCTATGAAACTCCTTTTCTATGTAACCCTCTCCGTTTTTAAAATATTGATGGTTGATGGAAAATCCATTCCATCTATTGTGTTTAACATTATTTTTAGTATCTTGGGAACCCTTTCGTTTGTCCAATATCATTGTGGATGGGCCTTACTGAAAATCAATGTAATAAAATAATTTAATATTAAATATCAGTTTTAAAGTTGTATTTTCAATATCTAAACTGTTTAAAATATCATTTATACATGAATAAATGATCCTGTAAAGTATTATTATATTCTAATACATGTATAAATAGAACTAAACATTTTTCATAATTTACATAGGAATAATCCTATTTTTCTACAAATGTGGCCCATAAATATACTTGATTGAAATGAAACTTAGTCTCCTAGATAAACAATAGTGTGAAATACAATGAATAGATTGAATTTTACATCAAGGATCAAAATCATAAAATTTGGAGGGGTTAGATGGCTTCACTTTTATGTAACCTAGTTACATAGAATATATATATATAAGAGATTTTTCAAGTGCAGCGACAGTGACGCTGAAATGGGACCCATATAATGATCAAATTATAATCTACCATGCCCATTGTATTTAGAATAATGTATTCTATTACCATATCAATTTTCATTTTAATCGGATATGTGTATCGACTCTATCTGAAAATGATACAAATTTAATGTAATAAAATAGTTTGATGTAAATAACAACTTTAAAGTGGTTTTTTCAATATCTAAATCGTCTAAAGTGTGATTTATATATGGTAAATGATTATATAAAGTTTCATCGCATTTTAATTGTGGGGCCCAGTTTTTAGGCAATTGTAGTTGCGCTACACCAGAACAACTATATATATATATATATAAGAAATATTCAAGTGCAACTTCACTGTACCACAATTATAGTGCAATTATCTCAAAATGGGCCCCATATGATCATAAAATTATAATTTACTTTACCTATTGTATTTAGAATCATGTATTCCATAACCATACTAATTTTCATTCCAATTGGATATGTGTATGGACTCCATCTGAAAATGGTATAAATTCAATATAATAAAATAGTTTAATAAAAATAACAACTTTAAAGTTGTTTTTTCAACATGTAAATCATTTGTTATAAAATTTATATGTGAATAAATGATTGTATAAAATATCAATACATTTAAGTACGTGCGGGGCCCATTTTGGGCCAAATGCACAGTTAATTGTGGTGTAACTTCACTGCATAAGAAATGTTCTCTCTCTCTCTCTCTATATATATATATAAATATATGCACACACACACGGTCCCGCTTCTATGTAACCGGATTACATCGAAGTAGACCCATGCAACCTATTCGAAATCTAAGATTTTGATCATTAATAGAAAATCCAATCCACGCGTTGTATTTATAATTATTTATTTATCTAGGAGACCAAGTTTCATCCCAATCAAGTATGTTTGTGGGCCACCTTTGTTTAAAAATATATATATATTCATGTGTAAATTGTGAAAAATATTTAGATCTATTTATACATGCATTAGAATGTAATAATAGTTTATAGAATCATTTATTCACATAGAAATGATATTTTGGAAGGTTTAGATGTCGAAAATACTATTTTAAAATTGATATTTTAGCATTTTTCATAATTTACACATGAATATATACATTTTCTAACAAATGTAGTTCATAAACATACTTGATTGAGATGAAATTTGATCCCCTAGGTAAATAAATGATGTTAAATACCATAAATGAATTAGATTTTCTATCAAAGATCAAAATCTTAGATTTTGAAGGGGTTACATCAATCCCGCTTCTATATAACCGGGTTACATAGAAGCGGACCCATACAAACCCTTGAAAATCGAAGATTTTGATCTTTAATGGAAAGTTCAATCCATTCATTATATTTATATCTAGGAGACCAAGTTTCATCTCAATCAAGTATGTTTAAAGGCCACATTTATTCAAATATATATATATATATATATATTCATGTGTAAATTATGAAAAACGCTTAGATCTATTTACACATGTAATATAATATAAAAATACTTTATAGAATCATTTATTCACATAGAAATGATATTTTGGACGGTTTAGATATTTAAAATACTACTTTAAAATTGTTATTTTAGCATTTTTCATAATTTATACTTGAATATACACATTTTTTAACAAATGTGACCCATAAACATACTTGATTGGGATGAAACTTGATCCCTTAGATAAATAAATGATGTTAAATACAATGAATGGATTAAAATTTTCATTTAAACATCAAAATCATAAATTTTGAAGGGGTTACAAGGGTCCACTTCTATGTAACTCGGTTATATAGAAGCGGAGCCATATATATATAAGAACATTTCATGTGCATTTGCCTGCGCCATAATTAACAGTGTATTTGGTCCAAAATCGGCCTCACATGTACTTGAATATATTGATACTGTATACAATCATTTATCCATATATAAATTTTATAGCAAATCGTTTACATGTTGAAAAGACAATTTTAAAGTTATTTATATGAAACTATTTTATTATATTAATTTGTACTATTTTCAGATGGGGTTTATACACATATTCAATTGGGATGAAAATTGATATGGTAATCAAATTAATAATTCTAAATACAATGGGTGGTGTAGATTATAATTTTATGATCATGTGGGGCCCATTTTGAGGTAACTGCACCGTAATTTTGGTGTAGTGAAGCTGCACCTAAATATTTCTCATATTGCTTATATGCAACCAAGTTACATAGAAGTGGAGTTATGTAACCCCTTCAAATTTAAAGATTTTGATCTTTGATGGAAAATCCAGTCTATTTATTATGTTTAACATCATTTGTTTATCTAAGATTTCAAGTTTCATCCTAATCAAATATGTTTATGGGCAACATTTGTTGAAAAATACATATATTTATGTGTAACTTATAAAAAACGCTAAAATATCAATTTTAAAGTTGTATTTTCGACATTTAAACTATCCAAAATATCATTTTTATATGAGTAAATGATTCTATAAAGTATTATTATATTTATTACATGTGTAAATAGATCTAAGCGTTTCTCATAATTTACACATGAATATATATTTTAACAAATGTGGCCTATAAACATATTTGATTGGGATAAAACTTGGTTTCTTAGATAAACAAATGATGTTAAATACAATGAATGAATTGGATTTTCTATCAAGGATCAAAATCCTAAGTTTTGAAGGGGTTACATGGCTCTGCTTTTATGTAACCTAGTTACATAGAAGTGAGACCATGTATATATATATTCTGATCAGGTCACCTACTTTGGATGATGGAGGTGTATTCTAGGGAAGGGGTAATGAAGTCACTACCTCTATATAACTTTGAATCCTGACCTCCCTACCCTAACCCCTATACACACTCATGTCAGCGATTTGGTCATTTAAGTGATAATATTAAATGTAATTTTTAAGTCAAGAAGCAAGCCGTTACATTTTTTTATTTTCTATCTGTGTGATTTCCTTAGCAATAGTCCTCTTACCATTTTATTATGTAATTCCTTGTTTTTTAGAAATCAGCTTGTTCTGTTGCTCACCTTCCTTCGGAAATTTTTGCTAGGAGTTGAAGCGGTTTCCAACACTTCAATCTGACATAGCTGCTGCAGCCACAGAGGCCTTAGAGAGATTCCGTGAAGATAGCCGGAAGACTGTCCTTCGGCTAGTAGACATGGAGTCCAGTTACCTAACTGTAGAGTTCTTTAGAAAGCTTCCTATGGAAGGAGAGAAAACTGCAAATCCACCGGGCCCAAATACAGATAGATATGGTGATAACCACCTAAGGAGGATAGGTATATCCTTAGGAAGTTCATACTTTCTAGTTCTGATATCATCCACAGGACCACAGCCTGAAGTTCTTTGCTAGAACTTGCCAGACTAAATATAGACCATAACTCCCTTCAACATGCACAGTAGGCCAGTTCAACTTGTACATATGAAAGCTCAAAGTACAGTGATTTAGATCTGGTGAATATGGTTGTTGAAAAGAACCTCACTATGAATGAACAAACTGTTGCAGCATTTCCTTCTTCCCCTACCAATGAGATTAATGAAGGGTCACTCATCTGAAGCCTAGAATGATGTAGCATCATCAGTTCAAATGGCTTAGTTTCACTGGAGTTATGGCTTAGCACGCATCTCAGGTCATACACAGTAAAACAACCAACTCAAATTTTGGTCCAACTCTGCTCAATCCTTGGCTATCATTTACAAATCATAAACATGTGGAGGCTGATTCTGCATCATGTGATCTGGTTTCAGGGTCCAATGTGTCTGCTTATGTTGCCATGGTATGTGATACATTAAAGAATTCCATTCCAAAGGCTGTTGTTTACTGCCAAGTCCGGGAGGCGAAACGGTCACTGCTCAACCATTTTTATTCTCAAATTGGAGCCAGAGAGGTCCAATTTTCTCTGCATCAGTCTTCCTTCTATTTTCTTTTCTCTCTTCTTCTATTCAACACTAATCTGAACTTTTTCCATACTCTAGGCTACTTTTGTACATCTTTTCCTCTGCTTTTAAGGTCATACAGGAAATTCACGAACAACAATAGAATCCAGTTATACACCAGAAGCTGCTTTACTAATAGTTCGTAATCCTGCTTTTTGATGAAATTTTCGTTGACAGATTCATCCAAGTGAATAATAGTAGAATTAAGGAGATGAGAACTGTTCTAGTGATTAATTATTTTATTTAAAACCAACCATTATTACCTGCACTGAGAGGCTGGAGGGAATATTGCGACACTGTAGAACCAGTTCAGTGTTTATGAGGCAGAGCCGTGTAAAAATGACTATCTACTTCTAAAATGAGCCATAATGCTACATGATATGATGATGCAGATGGTCATAGGCAGATCCACACGTGGGCCAGGGGTTGGGGTGGGAATTGTGAAAAATAGAATTTTATATAATCTTTTGCTAAGATTAGATTGTGCCTAAGCATGTTAGATAATTGACTCCTTATGACACCTATCTCAAATTTTGCAATGTTTATCAGATTTTGTTAATGTATCTATACATCACATTTTCTTGGTAACAATATTCCATTGGTAATCAAAATTACTCACCACTCATAAAGAACCTTTTGCAATACATTAAATATAAACGTTAATTCCAGCGAACTTGGAATACACAACAGCAACCCATCTTCTTTCTGTTGTCTGTGGGAAAATAACAATGATGATTCAGCTTCTATTCTTTTGCTTATATTTCAAATTTCAAATTTCAAATCACTTCTTGGATTTGCCAGTTCAAAGGCTTTTTGGTGACTTGTAAGATTTCCCCAAGAGAATGTTTTCTTTCTCTATTTCAATTTTTTTTTTTTTTAGAAAAATTTGTCTGGTTGGAATGTTAAAATCTTTAGAATTTAGAATTATTGAATCAATTCATAATATGATAGTTAACCTTTTATCTTCTTATCATGATGTTGAAGCCACTGTTGAAAACAATGCATCAATATATTTGTGAATTTAGTATTAATCTTGTAAATCTTAGTTATTACTGCTATGCTGGTGCTTGTTTGCTTGTAATATGAATCTCTGATTTGGTTAGTAAAAATTTCACTGTATAATAATTTGTGCTTGATTGCTTGTAATACGCATGTCTGATTGGATTAGCAAAATTTTCATTATACAATAATTTACTGCTTTTTTAAACTTGAAAATGACCATATGTAGCAGATGTACCCAGACTCTATTATAGTAGTTATTTGGAAGCTATCAAAATAATTAAATATGTAATTATACAATTTTAAAAAGTATCTTAGCTTAGTCCAATGTGCTTGTGTTTCGGTGTTTTTGTTTGAAAATTTAAATGTCATTCTGCATTTACATTTGGTGTTTGCGAAATACATAACCATCATCATCATAAGCCATTTCCCACCTAGGTGGGGTCGGTTGCATAGATTATGTTGCGCTATTATTGGCAATTTAAGACTAAATTTTCAGTAATTTGTAATATTTTAAAATTTTGTTTAATTACTTCAATCCTTTTTTTTTTTGGTCTTTCTCTCATTCTCTTATCAATTTCTACTTGAATAGACTCTGTCCTCCTAACTAGTACCATTTTAGGCCTCCTTTTAACATAACTAAACTATCTTAATCTATTTTCCCTCATTTTATCACAAATTGATCTCACTTTTCGATTTTCTTGAATTATTTCATTCCTAATTTTATCTTTTCTTGTTTTACCATTCATCTACCTCAACATTTTTATTTCCGCAAAGTTCATTTTTTTGTGTATGCTGTTTTTTAACTGTCCAAAATTTTGCTTCATAAAGCATAGCAGGTCTAGTCGTTGTCTTATAAAATTTTCTTTTTTATTTGATTAGAGCTCGACGGTCATATAAAACTTCTGACGTACTTCGCCATTTCTTCCATCCTAATTTAATTGGTGTTTGCGAAATGCATTGGATTAAAATATATTATTTCCTTTGATAATGCAAGACTCAAATATATTAGAGAATTCAAAGAAAATTTTATTTGATTGGTGTTTGCGAAATGCATTGGATTAAAATATATTATTTCCTTTGATAATGCAAGACTCAAATATATTAGAGAATTCAAAGAAAATTTTATTTGATTGGTGTTTGCGAAATGCATTGGATTAAAATATATTATTTCCTTTGATAATGCAAGACTCAAATATATTAGAGAATTCAAAGAAAATTTTAGCCAGATATAGATTAAATAAGGATGTAAGAATTTTATGTAATTTATTTAATTAATTATTTTGATGCCGTATTTAACTATAAATTTTTTTGAATAGATATCAAGTTCTAGAATCGAGAAAAAAAGAAAGAAAATAGATTATTTAAAAACCTTTAGTAAAAAAGATAATTTTCAAAAATATCTTTAAAGATGATATTGTCAAATATTTAAACTTTTTTTAAAAAAAGAGGGGTTTGTAGGGCCTGATAAACAAGGGTAGATGTTGCGCCTAAGCTCTTTTTCAATGGGTTGTCATGCAATATGGTAGCCAAAATTTTTGTTAATTTTTTTTAAAATGTTTTACGCATATATGGGCTCCACATATATTTTCTTTCTCATGAAATTTTGACAATGTTTTGAATTTATTTAGTATTTCATTTTGATTGTTGAAAAGCAATACCATTATTGATTTTTAAAAATCAAAATAAAATATTGGTGTAAATTTCGAAAATCGCCAAATTTCGTATAAAGGAAGATCTAGATGAGCTGCACACATTTATTGAAAAAAAAAATCAGTCACTCATGTTGCGCCCACAATATGGGAGGCCGCATAAGATTGCCACGCATTTTCAATTGTTCAGATTGCTCTTCTCAGCAGCTTCAAGCAACATGGTTGAAAGAGGATTTTCTTTTCCTTATGAATGTGTGCAGAAGAAGCAGCTGGGTGCAATGCTCGATGAGGACCCTGCATTGATGGAAAAGAGGGAAAACATAGTTAAGAAGTTGGAGCTGTACAAGTCCGCACGGGATGAGATTGATTCCGTGTCATGGAAATGAAACTAAGTGGCAACTTATATGGAGCTTTGCTTGCCCAGATGATTCAGAGACACTGCACTCATGGTGACAAAGACAAGAACAAGTTCATTCCCACCACCCATGCATTATTCATTCATTCATTGTTATATTCTTTCTATTATGCTACCATGAAAGAAAATAATGAATGGTGCGATATTTGTTGAGAATAATTTGCACGTATGCAAATTTAGCCTTATTTAGGCTGTGCAGGAAAATCTATCTTTTTGCTGCAGCCATATATGAATGGGATGGGAGTACAAAGAGTGCAGATTACTCAATCTAATCAATCGAGTGAAAACCAAGAAAGAAGGTACACTTTCTGTAATCTTCTTTCCATTGATTGGATAGAAATAATCATGGGATTAAGATTGGCATGCCAATCACCGACAAAATGTCCATAAATCAGAAGAGGGCAAACGTGACATTTCTTTGCTACTTAATTATGTAGCTCTTGTTCCTAGAGCAGCATTTAGCCACATACTGTAAATGCGTCTAATTATTGTCAACCTATGAAAAAATAATCAGCTGTATTTAAACTAGAAGCACAAAATGCTAGCTGCCCATTGCCGCCAGAGGGAGACACTAGAAGACACAAATCAATCTTCTGAGTAGAAGGTGCGTGAAATGTCAGTCCAAACCCCCAGCCATGGTTGCAACTTACAGATGCAAAAAGATTCGCCAATGTCATATGATAACAGAGTAGGAGTCATCTCGAATTTTCAGTGTTGTAACTTGATACATAGCAAAAGCAATGGCTAGATGTGAAAAGCACTGACTATAATTTATAGATGGAGGGAATGTGTAGAGACTAGAGAGGGTAGTAATGATCCCATGCAACTCATTGCTGAGCTAATATTTTATGGAATCTAATTCACTAGAAATGTTTACCATTGTGTATTTATTTAATATTCCATAAAATTGATGATTTAAGTCATTCAGAACTATCTTTTGGATATAGGATCATCTTATTTTTTAATAAAATCTAAACTAGTCGTTGTAGTACTTCCCTCCACAAATTTAAACTTAGTCCAAAATTTACTGTAATAATTGGAGATTTGAAAGGCTGTAAAATAAAATCAGTAAATATAATAGCTCTAAAATTATTTAATAATTATGTGGAACCCAATACCTACACCTTTAAAATTTTTATTTTTATTTTTAATTTCATTTTGGAGAATATATGTATGTTTTTCTAATGGAGTCCCAAGAAATTCATATAACTCCATTAATTTTTTTCACTTGATAGAAAATTCATTTCGTTTATCGTATTTAACATTATGTATTTAGCAATGAGACTAAGTTTTATCCAAATTGAAATTATGGCGAGTATATTTGCTTAAAAACATATGGTCAAGTGTAATCTATAAAAAATTCTTATATCCATTTATATACATTAGATTGTAATAATATTTTATAAAGTCATTTATCCTTATAGTAATGATATGTTAAATAGTTAGATATTAAAAATGCAACTTTTTATATTTAGTACAAACTAACTTGTTATATTGATTTTACACATTTTAGATGGGGTCCATGCATAATGATACTGGAAAAATAATACAATTTTATAATAATATAAATGATGTTAGATATAATTGATGGAGTAGATTTAATATCAATGATAAAAGGAAAAAATAGAATTAAATAGAAATTCTGGTTCATAGAAGCCGAATTTGTTTTAATAATATAAACCCTAAGTGTCTCTAATTCATACGTTATCGTGCATTCTAATTAAATATTATCGGGAATTCAACCTTTTGTGTGTGTTAAAACAATCAATTTTTTAAAAACATTTCCAATTAGTATTTGATGTGGAAATAACCAAGATCGAAGCTTTCTTCCAAGGTCAATGTTGACGTCTTGAACTTTTTGAACTTTAAGATATTGGTTGGGTTGCTGCCCCGGGTCCAATCTATTGAGAGGTGTGCCCGCATGCTTCACATTTCCTCAAGGGAGCACCACATAGATCCACTCCTCCTAGGGCTAAGCAATAACTCATCATCCATACGCCGCTCCAATAACCAAATTACATCTGCTCCTAAAAGTGCCAGAGTGCAGGGATTGACAAGCTGCAGTAACAGACACTGAAGGTCATAGACATTCTTACAAATTTGGAGACACTGCTCCACCAAATAATCAGGAAGACACAGCTTCCAATAATCAAACGGGAGACTACTTTGCTCCCACGAACAACGGGAGAACATAGCTCCCACATCGGGCCGAAATCCGAATCCCACAATAGCGCTGCCGAGATTCTTATACTGACAGCGCTGACCAACTGAGCCAGTAACAAACTTCTTTAGAGATTTGGTAATGTGTAAGGTGGGATGTGTGGAAGTGAATATTTTGAGAAGCACTTGATTGATATAAAATGATATTGGTAAAATTGAAATAAATAGAGTACTTAAAAAGGAAAAATAATTTTAGTATAAAAGTAAAGTTGAAAAAATAAATTTGTTGGGTTGTTAAACTACGTGATGAAGAATAAGAACAGCCATACAATTTGGACCATTCTTCACCATTTTCCACGTGAGAACATTACCAAACGTCCCCTAAGAAAAGCCCCATTTGCCAATCAACTTTCATTAGTTCTGATCACACCAAATTCTATGATGGAATCCCATAAATCCGCTTGTTATTAAGAGGTCAAGTCATTCAACTATGGTTTTATAAAAGCGACACGAATGCTTTCTTGAAATCCAGTAGGGGATGTGATAGGGACCCAACGAAGGAGGGACAACAAGATGATAGGTAGCGCATGAAACCAGGGCCCAGATGGAGCCCCGAGCCACGTCAGCGTCGCTAGCCTGGTGGGAACCGGGAGAGCACAGAGCGTCCAGGGCGTTGCACAAGCAGAGGAGAGCAGGCAATTAAGAGTGCGTTTGGTTTGAGGTAAAACTTTTTGATGAAAATTTTTCAGAGTAGAAGTTGTCAAGTTGATAGAAAATGATGTGATATGATAGGGGTAATAATGAGGTGTAAAGAGAATAAAGTTAAAATAGATAGGGTAGTTGTATGGGTATTTGTGTGGAAATAATTAAAAAGTAGGGTTGTTTATATAGGAAAATGTGAAAAAATAATTAAAAAATAAGATAGTTATGGGAAGTGAAAAGTTTTTGATTGAAAAGTTTTTATTGACATGTTTTGTAGGTAACCAAACACACCCTAAGTTGACAACTAAGGTGGTATAAAAGGGTGGATCATGGATGTAAAAGGCGACTAAGGTTTGGGCTAGTTTTTGAATGGGTGTGTCCTTGTGGGTTGTAAAGGAGTTCGCTCCTTTGGGATTGTGGAGATTGCGCGAGGGCCGATCCTCCATTGTAATCCCTTTTAGCTTTCAATAAAATAGTAATTGCTAGCTTGTTGCTAACAAGGTATCAGAGTAAGGCCGATTCATCTTGTAAAGCAGCGTGCCAGCAGCCGGCAACCAAGGAGATCGCATCGCTCGGGTGGAGCAGGAGATCCTTATGCACTAGAACATACAACAAGCGCAGGAGGAGCGCCTCGGACAAGTGGAGCGGGAGGCCCTTGAAAGAGAGACCGCGCCTGGGAGAGGTACATTGGAGGCCTCGAAAAATAGTTCTTAGAAATAAAAGATGAAATACGGTAAATCAGTGACCTGCGAGAGGCCATGCAGCTTGTCATGGCAAAAATTGGACGTGAGTGTTAATGTTTACTGTGAATCGGTAACTGGCTTGTCCGACCAATTTATAAATAAATTTAGGTTAGAATTTTTTAATAAATGAATTATGATCCATCAATCCGTTCAACTATTTAATTAACCCGTTTGACCTATATAACTTGTTTAACTAGTTTAATCAAGTAAAGTTATATATATATAAATGTAAATTCTTTAATTATTTTTCTTTGCTAGGTCTTTTTTCTCGTCACTTAATTTTCATTTTTCCACTATTGTCCTAACAGAAAGTTTAGGCCTTCAGGTCATCTGCTATATAACTCGTTAACAATCCACTAACCTGTTTATTAAATGAATTGCAAACGAGATTTTTTAAATGAATTACTAAAAAAATTAAGATTGAAATGTTTCAAATGATTTAAGATTCAGATTAAGCTTCAACCCATCAAACCCAATCCGTTAACAACCCTGTCGGCCAAGGATCGCCCCTAATGCCCCTCGGAATTGGCTATGGTGAGAGACCAGCCAGATTAGACATGAAAGTGGTGCAAAAATAGTCATGGTAAAATCGATTGCTCAATCTTTTACTCCGGTGACCTAAACCCATCTATCTCGTGGGCGGAAAATTACTTTGAGATACATGAGACGCCGGACGAAAAGAAGGTGTGAACGCATCACAACACCTAGGGGATATTTGGGAAGGTAAAAGTTGTGGAAAATATGGTATTTGGTGGGAGTAGAAAATGAAATATTTTGAAAATTGTGTGCTTGATGTCAAATGATAGGGGTAAAAGTGAAAAAATATGATGATTGATTGATTAATAAGGTGTCTTGAAATTCGTGCCCTCACCATTTCTCTCCCACATTTCGCACGACATGTTAACAAATGTCCCCCTAGACAGAGATGCCACGAAGTGGGGCCAATGGCTTAAACAGACCTACCTAGGTGCCACTTTGGAGATTAGATAGAGATTTGGGAGACTCAATCAAGTGGATGTAGACAAAGTCCATAAGATCTTGCAGATAGGGGTGCCTGGACTCGTACATCCAAGAGTTCAAGCGCCTGCTAATCGAGCCGAAGAGTGGTCTAACAAGCTCCTCCACGTCACCTTTAAAGGAGGGCTCCAGAGAGATTGAGGCCTCTAAACAGCAATCAACCACGATCGTTGAAGCAATTGAATCTAAGGCTGTAGCGCCCCGACCTATGACATATTTATACATAAGTTTGTCATAGAATTTCATGCCAGGAATCTTTTGAAAAGTGGTGAAATCCATAATTTAACTTACATTTATACACTAAGCAAAAATAAAGTGATCTAATTTTTTTTTTCTTATACATATCTATAAAATTTTTGGCAGCATCCCGTCTGTAACTAGGACGTTTCCTAAATACAAACATTCACCATATAATTCTTTACATCAAGAAATAACCAGTAACACTTCATTATAACCACAAACACCCCCTTTTCTTCACAAATTCATTATAGTCACACCAAACACCCATACTCCAATATTCTTCATCTTACATCATCCATACATCCATACAATTCACATAATATAACCGAATTAATGCTACAAATATCTTTCACGCCATGCACACAAATTATATATATAGATTTTACACACATCTCAAAATCAAAAGAAAATCTAGCACTTCTAAAGTTTCTCTTATTAGAAATCACACTCAACATACACAAGAGCTTCATATGGCTCTTCACCTCACTGCCCTTCTACTCAGTGAAGTCACTATTGCTCTTGAAATCAGAATGCTCTGCAACTGTTTAATAAAATCGGTGAGTTCAAAGAACCCAATAAGCAAGCATTGTTAACAGGGAAAAACATGAAAACCTCCATAGATCATCATATATGCGTGAGGATGAAATGCAATCACAACATGCATCATTCAATGACATAGTTTTCTCTATGGCAGGTGACACTTATCAAGTGATCACCCACTCTCTTATGTCGGACGCACCGACTAGGCAACGTCAAGGATGGGCAACCTGTCCAATTACAACATTGGCGAAACCTTACATTCATTTCCATGCATGAATTAAATTCACATTAATGATCAAGTGCATTTATGTCACAAAGGGAGCTTATTTGACTAATTGTAAAGAAAATGTTCGTTTCCAAAAGTCAAGTTTGAAAGCATTACCTTAAAAGCATGAATATATATATAAATAAAAGAAATAGGGTAATAGCCATTCCCAAAGATTTTCTTAATGTTTGTATAAAATTTAATTAGCATACCTAAAAATTGACTTGATTTACACATATTTCTAAGGAAACGCATAACGACATAACATGAATATTTGTTGTAACAACCTTTCTCAAAGTAAGCAACAAAATAAAAATTTTATTACAATAAATCATTGAATTTGAAAAGCTTGCTTACCTTAAAGCCTCAAGTTGTGTCTTGCACTTTTTCTTTTCTTTTTTCTATCAAAATTAGCAATTTTGGCTAAGCATTGACTTAAATCACCATGTATTACATTTTAATTTTAATGACTACGGATGCATTGATTTGAAAACTAATAATTTTTTTATCCATTAAGTGCCTATTTAAGATACATATGTTAGACTTATTAAAATCTATCAATCATTCTTATACGGTGTGAATTTATTACTCACTAATTTCACATAAATTTCCGACACCCGTACCCTATCTACAACCTAGCATAACATCTCCATAAATTTTTCTTTTATATTTTTAACACTCCAAATATCTTAAAATTTATCCATAAATAATGTTTAAATCAAATACTCCAAAAGCCCCATGTTTAACCTTTGTTTTTGGGGCCGCCCAATCTCCATGGGTCATGAAAAAGTTCAAATTTTTTCTTTTTTACCTAAAATTGGGCAAATTAATTTATATCTAATACATCCTAATAGCATTTGCAACTATTGTATCATAATTTGGAATAAGAAAATTTGGATACACTGCTCTTGAATTTTTGATTTCACACTTAGCTTGATTTTAGCGCTTCTATTTTCATGATTTGGGTTACAAATATCCTCTTATCCACGAATTTATCGAAAGCCTCATGATTTTTTGGCTATTTTTGGAGATAAAAAATAAAATCCTATCAATTTCAACTCTTGGATCCCTAAATAACTAAATCTTCTACCTAAATTGGTGTAGTTTACTTCCATACATATTTATCTAAGGTATTTTAGCAAAATTCATAGGTTTATTGCATGATTTGGGTGAAAATTAGAAAAAACCAAATAAAAAAACTATTTCTTCCTTACCTCCAGTGACCCAGGTGGCGGGCGTGGGCAAGGCGATGGCGGGCTTCTCCTCTCTTCTCTCTCCTTCTCCTTCCTTCTCCTTCTTCTCTCCTTCCCTTCCATTTTTTTCTCCTGCTCCTCTGTTTTGAGAGCCTGCTCGAGCTCCCTCTTACCCCATCTTAAATAGTTTTGGTGCTCTACATGTGCACCAAAAACGTGCACATGCAGCGGCATATTAACTTTTTTTTTTAAAAAACCGGATCGGGCCCTACAAAGGCTGATCAACCACAATGCAACTAGATACGAGCATGGCTCCGTAAAAATCCGCCATATGATGACCGTCGTCGCACCATCAAGATATTAAGGAGGCCACTGAAGCAAGAGCCGTAGCCACTGTCAAGATGCTCACTTAGGATCAGCTGCAGGAAAAGAGATAAAAAGGGCTTTTGTTACCCTTGCGTTGAGAAGTACATGCGTAGGCACATGTGTGCTAAGAAGCACATTTGAGTCCTCCAGTAGGAGGACGGGGAAGGCAGTGATACGGTAGCGAAAGGAAGGGAGGATCTGAAATAAGGACAAGAACAACTCAAGATTTCGGTACATGCTTTATCGAGGTCCACCGAGGCCAGATCCACGAAAATTCGAGGCCACGGGGAAAGGAGGTAATCATCCTTATCAATAGTGGTAACTCACATAATTTTGTGAGTGACCAAATCGTGGAAAGGCTTCACTTAGCGGTATTGCTGATAGTAGAGTTTTTAGTAGTGATCGCAAATGACCACAAGGTATGGTGTCGGGGTCATTGTCCCAACATTCCGATTGCCATGTCAGGCTACCACACAGAGTTAGATCTGTATCTGTTGTCCATCGGGGTGGCCTATGTGGTACTGGGGATCCGTTGGCTAAGAAACTTGGGAAAGGTCCTCTGTGATGAGAAGGAGATGTCCATGTGCTTCCTCTCAAGAGGTCGATACCATCGGCTTGAGGGAGGGCCTTTGGTTGGCGAAATTAAATAGAATAATTCCTCTTGTACCTATAACAACTGCACATACTTCTTAATATACTTACAATTTTTCATAAATTTCTCTTATACTCATAACATTTCACCATAAATTCCTCCAATACCCACGCCGTTAAAACCCACTATTAAAACTACCGTTATCTATCCCATTGAAAAAATGATTATACCCTTTTAAAATTTTTTCTAATTAAAATAAATCTACCTTAATATGACTTTCTAGTTATTTAATATCTTATATGAATGATTTACTATCATCACTTAAGTCATGTTAAGGTTAAATTATCTCAATTAGAAAATTTTAAATGGGCAAAATCGTCTTTTCAATGGGGTAGATAACAGTAGTTTTAATG
Source organism: Annona cherimola (assembly GCA_030490835.1). Lineage (NCBI taxonomy): Eukaryota > Viridiplantae > Streptophyta > Magnoliopsida > Magnoliales > Annonaceae > Annona > Annona cherimola. The sequence continues at coordinate 76,132,320 of CM059975.1, read as the reverse complement.
GCGTGGGTATGAGAGGAATTTAGGGTGAAATGTTATGAATATAAGAGAAATTTATGAAATATTGTGAGTATATTAATAATTATATGCAATTGTTATGAGTATAAGAAGAATTATCCTGAAATTAAATCGACTACATGTAAAGTCGTCTAGAAGACAAGGCATGACGGGGACCAATTCCTCCTAGCGTGCGAAGGGAACTAACTCGCATTGCAGCACACCACAACCTTGGATGAGGGTCAGGTCAAACAATTAGAAGATGTCCTCACTGCGTTTGCTGGTGTCTTCACCTAACCCAAAGAGCTGCCACGCTCTAGGGGACTCGAGCACCACATTTAGGTCTTATTGGGATCACATCTAACATCTGTTCGGTCTTACAGGTATGCTCATCACCACAAAACAAAAATAGAAAACTAAGTAAAGGACCTATTAGCCGAAGAGTTGATCCAGCCTAGTACAACCCCTATTTAGCACCTATGCTCTTAGTGAAAAAAGGGTAATTTGCATATATACACACATAGTTTAATCGAAATTGCAGATATACCCACGTAGTTTAAAATATGTCATATTACTCCCATATAGTTTTCCAAATATTGCACATGACCCTCACGTTAACGATTACCATTAAATTGCAAGCAGTGTGATGTTAGTGCATTATCCCATTCCCGAAAGTACCCCTCAATTTAGGGCACGAATCATTGGCTCAAGCCCATTTGCCAGTTTTGTTGTCCTGTCTCTGCCGTTTTCTCCTCCTCAGCATTGCGCGCGATTTTTCTGCCGATTTGTTGTGTGGGAAAGCTAGGATTTGGGGCGATTTTTTTAGCTAGTTTGCTGTGCGGGAAAGCCAGGGTTGAAGCTGGGATTTGGGGGAAGTTGTTCAAGTGCTTTTGAAGGCTGGGGTTGAAGTTTCTTTCTACGTGGAATGGCTACAATCGGTAGAGGGTTAGGGGCAAATCTATTGGAGAGCTTTGAAGGCTACGTTTGACTTGGTATACGTGGGTATATCTAACTGCGATTCGAATTGGTTTCTACATTTGCTAATTGTCATGTGTGGATTGTTTCAAAGTTGCTAAAGTTTAGTTTCACCATCTCGCCATCTCGGATGCTCTTTAGGTTTGCCATCTTTGCATCTTCCTCAAAATGTATGTTACATTTTCTTTGGTTATGATGCATGATTGTTGAAAATTATCACAATTTTTCTCACCTCTATTGGAATTGACGGTATTATTATGCCTCTATTCGAATAGGTAGTGATATTCCGGTCTTATTTGAATGGGTAATGATTTATCCGATAGGTCGTATGTTTGTTGCCTTCATTAGAACAGTTGAACAGTGATTTCCCTTTCATGGGGCCCCAACAAATTATTGTTTGTAGTAGTGTATTCAAACATGTGGGACCTACTATAATTGCTGACAGAGGTTGTAGTAATGAAAAATAATGTTGAATAAAGAAGTCTAGCTTAAAGTGAGTTGTTGTATTAGGTAGGAATTCCAAAGGAGAAATAAGGGCTACGTGCCTTGTATGTTGAAAACATGAACCCTTTTGCTAAGAGTAGGGACCACAGTGGACAAATTATTCTATTTGTGTAGGTGAGTTAGTCATGTGTATATCTATTATAGGAGTTTAAGTTATCAAATAGCCTCTCATTATAGTTTTCTCAATGAAAATATTATACCCTCTGCAATATTCACAGAGCGAGTAAGCTATTTGTTAATAAATGCCAAAGTTAGCAATTATACATGACTACTGTGCATACCTTTTTTTTTTTACATTTGACTGATAATAAGGGATCGCGATCTCCTGCACCCAAGTGCACTGCCGGGTGCATTGAGCTTCAGTGCACTTGGGTGCATTAAACCCTTTTTTTATTTTTTTGAAATTTTTTTTATACAAGTGTTAATCTAAGTGTATTTAACATGTGTATCAATTTTTATCTTTTTGGAGTATTTTAGATATTTATTTTTGATTTTTAAAAATTAGTGGCATTTTAGTAATTTTAAATTACTTAAAATGCCATTGATTTTCAAAAAATCACGAATAAATATACAAAATACTCCAAAAATGGTAAAAATTGATACGCATGTTAAATACACTTAGATTAATACTTTTAGACTTCTTGCATGGACAGTCGACTTGGAATGAACTACCAGATTTTTACATGGGCAATCTGCAAAAATATAATTATAACAGTTAAATCTTAATAAAAATTCTGCCCAAATAATTTTAATAGATTAGTAAATAAATTTCAAGCACATTTATTTTTTTATCACAAAAAATAATTTTAATTTCAAGCCAACACATCACAAAATTATTCAAAAATCTTACAATTAATATTTATTAATTATCCAAATGTGGTCAAAACATATTTAAAGAAAAATTTATATTAAACTCAATTAATTACCCACCAAATTAATTCAACATATGTGCTAAATATCTTAAATTACCAATTATCATTGGTGCATCGGTTTGTTTTTATTAATAAGTAACTTTCTACAAAATAAAGATAATATAATTTTTCTATGCATATTACAACTAGAAACTAACATATTATGCTAAAATTAAATAATGAACATGAAAACAATAAAAAATAGATAAAAGACAACAATTATGTGAGCTAAATCTTCAAGTAGTTAAGTCATGAGTTATTAACATCATAAACATAAAAGGGTTTATAACATGAAATGTAAAAGCAACTCAATAGCTTAAAGTCTTAGAATGTTACCTTATCATAAGAATGAAATGAATCACCACCAAAATGAGTGTCTAGGTGGTGATTCATAAGCCATTCTCAAACAAGTAGAATTCATATTTTATCCCAAACTTATGACCTTGAGGTGGCTCTTGTGGATAGAAGGGATAAAATAATTGTTGTGCACACAAATTAGAATCTATTGTTGTAGGCTATTCCTCTTCCTCCTCCTCCTCCTCATCATCATCATCATCATCATTATCTTCTTCCCCATCTTCTTGTTGTATAATAGGACTCTTTCGACAATTATCAATTGTACGTTGTGATCGTGATGTAGAGCCATAAGGATATATAATGATATGAAAATCCAACAACTACATCATTTAACATCCCACCCTCATCCCTACCGCCAACCCCATGTCCACTACTTCCCCCATGATCATCATCGTCGTCGTTTTCATCATCATCCCTATCTCTAATATTAGTAGCAATTGCACTACTATCATCCTGAACTTCAATGATTGGTTCTTGACAAGGTTGTTGTAATGTTGTTCTAGTGGTAGTTGGACCTTGACTATCCGCTTCTTCTCTATTGATTGTTTCAATTTCTCTCTCTACTTTCCAACACGGAAGAAGAGGATCATCCTTAGCGAATATATAATCCAAATTTATCAGACAATAATCTGGTTATTCCCTTGATTTCTAGCTCTCTTCATATTTTTGAGCCGAAGTCTTACATTTTAATGGATAAAAGTATTCCTCTCTACCTTTTTTGTGACATCCTATTCCTTTGCTTAGTATAAACTAATATAAAAGAACTTCAATTTCTCTCACAACTGGATGAAGAAATAGTTCGGCTCAATGTCCTAATTGTGATTCTCTTAAGATGTGGTGCACTTTCTCCATAATTTGGCTACCATTCAGCTACATTAATTAACAATATATGTTATTAGTTAATATACAAATACATGAAAATGACAAATTAAATTATCAAAATATTTACCTGCTTTAGACTTTTTAACAATTGCTCTTGCTATGGTCCTCTAAAGCTACCCATACCAAGTTCATATATTTGAATCTTTATGAAAAATATACATTAATATTCGTATGAAAATTAGGAATGAAATGATGTTCATATCTTAATATTGAGTTATCTAATCCATATTATCTCATTAATTGCATTAATTTGTCGATCAATATATGGTTCTGATTTCTTGATAATATTTTTTAAGCCAACTCTTATCTCCTTTGCCTCTTCATACGTATCAACATATCGAAATTGAGGATTTTAAAAATTAGTTTAAATAATTGTACTAAAAATCTTAATACAAATGAAAAGACACATAAATACAGATTACCTGCTGCATGTAAATCATGGTGAAGTTGTTGATTCTTTGTCCATTGATGATACTCTAATATTCTTTGTAGTACTTGCATTCACTTTTTATGGCAAGTTTAGCTTTGTCTGTTGCTTCACATATAAATCCCATTGTAGGTTGATTATCACTTTCATCGAGTCTTAGCACATTAATTAAAAAACTAATTACCTTCATTATATTAAGCATTTTCCCCCAATATCTATTATCTTTGATAATTGAACATATCTCAATTGCTAGCTCACTAGTCAATTTTCCTTATCTTGATTTGACCCATGCTCTACTAAATATTATTTCACTGAGAGCTCTCCTATGAGACTTTCCAAAGCAATATAATTTGTAGCAAAATGGGTAGCTCTAGGTCTCAACAACTCACGACTATTTGTAAATTTTTTCATGAAAGCAATGACCTAATTGTGATTGTAAATAAAAGAAGTCACTTGTCTTGCCTTATCTACTATAATAGTCATATTTTTCTTTCGTCAAATTTCTTCAAGTTTAAGATCATGCATGGATATCAAAATAAATTAGGCCTCTTTTGCATGAGCTTCCCCCAAGGTGCCTTATAAGCCGCTTCATTATCTATTAAAATTTAAACGACATCACTTTCTCCAACTTTATCAACCATTTTATCCACCAAATTAAAAATGTAATCAACATTTTTTACAATTCCCGTAGCATCAACTGCTCTAGTAAACACTGTACCCAAATGACAACAAATCATGAAATTGATGGTACTCAATTTGGCTGTACCCAAATGACAACAAATCATGAAATTGATGATACTCAATTTGGTTGGACCAGTCCAACCGTCCCACATAATAATGTAATCGCTGCTCATATCTTTCTGAAGCCTTGCACATATTGCCAAACTGTGTCATACGTGTCTTGTGAGTATTTTTTGTCAATTTCTTACGAATTTGGTGCTTCAGCTCCAAATCTTGCTTCTCCTGCTACATCAACAAAAATTTGAAAAAATATGGAGAATTTGCAACATGAGGTGGAATGCTATTGTGCAAAAATGATTTTACAGCTGCTTTACCCAAATTATCTATTTGTTCCATAATTTCTTTAATTTTTATTTTATTTTGCATCACTTCTTCTAAATACTTGCTCATCATGCATGGTTTCTTGTGGCTTAGTAAATTAAATATTCTCATTTTCAAGGTTGATAGTTTTGAGGTTGCTTTCTAGAAGAACTGAATTTTTCACGAAAGCATTTGAATAAACCTCTACCATTTTTAGTTCCTCCTATGCTACTGCTTCCACCTACTCCTCAAATTGTCTAACTTATTGAAAATTTTGTCTACATTGCTTATCTTTTATTGCAGTTCGCATGTCTTCTGTTCTGGCCATTCTTATTTCCATACCATCATCACCATCATTGTCATCATCATTACACCCCAAACACTTCTTCTCTACAAGCATCTAAAGTTGATTTTTCTCTCATGTTCCTGTTCCAACTATTTTGCCAAATTGCCATACAATATCAGTAGTATTATCTACGGATGCTGGTTCAATGCACCCAAGTGTACGTCACTCATTTTTTAATTTTTTTTGAAACTTTTTTCATGAAAATGTTAATTTAAGTGTATTTAATATATGTATAAATTTTTACCATTTTTAAAGATTTTTAATTTAAATATGTATAAATTTTTACCATTTTTGAAGATTTTTCAAAAAATATTTAAAAATCTCCTAAAAATGATAAAAATTTATACACATGTTAAATATACTTAGATTAACAGTTGTGTAAAATTTTTTTCAAAAAATAAAAAAAGAGTGACGTACACCCAAGTGCATCCTGGTGCATTGAACTAACATCCATTATCTACTTGCCCTTTTACCATTTAAAATTTAAAATTTTATCTGCATATAAGTGTAACATATAGAGAATTAAAGAAATTAAATGTTAATGAAATAAAAAATAAAGCAAAGATATAAAAAAATGTTAGCTTTTAAATATGCAAATTTTCATATATATGATTATAAATACATTTTTTTCTAATTTTCAAACTTTTCGGTTTCAAGAAAATTTGAAATTCAGGTAAATAAAAATATGAAAATTAGAAAATATATCTATAATAAAAATACTATATGAAAACCAATATACCAAAAATATATTTTATATGAATATGGAATAATGAAGCGATAAGAAAATTTTCATATTTTCCAATTTATAGGATTATTTGTTTAAAAATATTAAAAATAAATTTAAAAATATAGAAATCATAGATCTAGTACAAAACAGTAATAACATGCATGGACCATTAATAAAATATTACATGCAATAAAAAATGCATATAAAATATTTATATATTTAAAATTTTAAAATCTAAAAATTTAAAAATTTATATTTATGCTCAAAATGGAGGTATGCATATTTTATTTTTATATCAAGATGAAAAAACTAATCAGCAAGAAAAAATTAATATTTTCCAATTTTTTAAATGATTTATTAATCTGAATTTTAAAAAAATAATTAAAAAATATAGAAATTGTATATCTAGCACAACAATAGAATGTCCACTACAAATCACACGTAAATCTAAGATCTTACAGCAAGAAAATAAAAAAAAAATCTTACCTTATTTGGTTTTTCCCAAAATGGGTTCTTGCTAGACCTGCAATTTCTTTGCAAAAAACTATTTTTCATCAAAATGTCTGCTCGATCATGGTCAAAATCTCTTCCTCTTCCTTCTAGAGTAATAATCTTGCTGTGAACTTAGGGTGTGTTTGTTTGGAGTAAAAAAATATCAACAAAAACTTTTCAATCCAAAACTTTTTATACTCCGTAACTATTCTATTTTTTAATTATTTTTCACATTTTTCTACACGAACTACCTTATTTTTCAATCATTTCTACACAACTACCCATACAACTAACCTATATATTTTAACTTTATTCTCTTTACTCCTAATCATTACCCCTGTTATATCATATTATTTTCTATCAATTTAACAACTTCTACGCAAAAAACTTTTCATCAAAAATTTTATTCCATACAAAAATGCTACGGTATAAGAACTTAAAGCCTTGATAAAAATGGTACATGAGATATCATGAAAACCATTATCTTCGGCAGCTCTTATTTTTTTACATTGAGTCATTTGAGCCATTGATCCACCTATCAGATCTGTTGGATAAAAAGATAGTGCAAAACCTTCAAGACTGGTAATATCATGTTCTTAGCTGAAGTCTAGATCATCACCACCTTTCTGTGTGTAAATCATGGCGGTTGTTCTTCTTTATTTTTTGATAGAGCGTTTGCTTTGTATCAAAGCAAATACACACTATGTGATATTTACGTGTTTGCCAAAGCAGAAAAAGAATCTGCATGTCTGTGGCGTCTACTAGCATATCATTTTGTCAATCATACAATTCATTACAAGTATCATCAAGCAAATGTCAAATTGAATCAGCCACCGAAGACAATGGAGAAATTGCAAAAATGTAACTGGGGATAGGTTAAATGATCACCATACATATTAACACAGTTCTATGTCATTACTGTCTGCATCATCAATATGATGCTGCACCAGTGAACTACTTAGCTCATACCCTAATTTGAAGGGTAACTTTGGAATGACATATTTACTTAAAAGCCCCTTTACTTCGGTAAATGTTAAATGTTAACATGAGTATGCATACAATTTCAGTAAACCATGTGGGGTTAATATGCAATTCGTAGAACTATACGGGCATATGTGCAATTAGGATCAAACTATGTCAATCCAAATTAAAAAGCTAAAGGTAAACATGGGCATCATAATTATTAAATCATTCCTTGAATCATTAACAATAAAAACATAACCCATTGATAAAAGAAAGAGAATATCCACACAAGTACCTATCCGACCATCGCTACTGAGGTCATGCCTCAGTGGTGCAGGGCATGGCCCCACAAGTTGGTTGGTCCTGAGTTCTAGTCTCTCCAGCAGTATTTATAAAGTGGTGGCGTTGCAAGTCTCTCCAAGTTTGTGGGAACCGTCCACCGGTGGGAAATATTAAAAATAGTAAATAATTATTAGCAAATTGTAAGAATGTCTCAAAATTTAATTGTAATACCAGTTAAGATTGTAATATATGAATACTCATAAAAAAAAGTACCTATCCGACCATAAAAAATGAAATGGGAAGCATTAGGAAAGTGCTTGGCCATGCTGCATGCACCTAGCAGCCAGCGTGACTTTCAAGACGGAGTAGTGACATTTTTGGTGACTGCGCAGAACCGCATGGCCTGAAGAGGGGAGGAGAACCGTAATCTCTAGATCTGGCAATTGCAACGCCTTCCTCCTCCATGTACGGTCTCATTTACTGAAGTCTAAAACAATCATATACGCCACCTTCCGCCTTCAATCCGCCAGTGAAGCGAACGGGCCAAGCCAACAAGTTTCTTTCGAGCATGAAACTTTAACGTATTAACCTACCCCTCCATTTTTAATGCTTTGATAATTAATAGAAAATCCATTTCATCTACTATACTTAGGATTGTTTGTTTAGTTAAGTAACCAAGTTTCATTAAATCAAATATGTATATTGGTTATATTTATTTAAAAATATATGTTCATGTGTAAATTAGGAGAATGTTTAGATCCATTAACATATGCATTAAAATGTGATAATATTCTATAGAATCATTTATCTATCGTCAATTACTGATATTTTAAATGATTTAGATATTGAAAATACAGCTTTAAAATTGGTATTTAATAATAAACTATTTTATTATGTTAATTTTACACATTTGTAGCTTAAACAATTTGCGATTTTATTAAACAAATGAAATTTTTTTCGTAATAATATACATGACACAAAATTTAATTAATTAAGTGGATTTTCCAAGGCCAAAAAAGTCTTCCTTTCCACAACTTGTTCTTCCAAGTTAGAAACCCTATGGAACTTTGAAGCCATCAAATCTCCTCTCTACAGCAACAATTAGGGCAAGGACGCCCTGAACTTTTCAAAATTAAAAAAATTCCCTTAATACTGTTTAAAATTTTAAAAATATAATTTATTTTCACCTAGTTGTCCCCTCTTGAAAATATTGCACACAAGATCCGAGAGCAGTACACGATTTATTTTTATTTTTAAAAATTTTAATATATTTATGTGTGCCCAAGCATGAATGTCCCACGTATATAGTTTTTTATATTTTTTTAATGATTTTAAATATTTTATTTTGGATTTTAAAAACTAAAAAATAAGCCATTTCTCATGTGCTATTAAAACCCACAAATTCTCATGTGCTATTAAAACCCACAAAAAATGTAAAAAGTATACATACGAGACATTCCTGCTTAGTCCACAAAGGGATTTAAAAAAGAAAATTTAATTATACAGAGCACTAAAGCCAAGTACATTAGTTGACTCCAAATATCATGACCTCTCCAGACCTAAGCGACAGCGGGTAGGGATGTTAATGGTCATGGTCAATCATCAACCTATTCGTCTAACCCATTTATAAATGAGTTTGTGTTGAGATATTTAAATAAATATATTATAATCTGCCAATCTGTTTAATAATTTAATTAAATAAATAGATTAGAGTTGAAATTTTATAACCCGTCAACCCGTTTAGTAATTTGTTTAATCCATTTAACTCGTTCAACCCGCTTAATTCATTTAGTCCATTAAAGTTTTATATATAAATGTAAACCCTTTGGTTATTTTGTCCCCCTGAATCATCCTCCCGTTGCTTCATTTTTTAATTATTACCTTAATTCCATTTTTCGTTATTGCTTTATTTTTAATTTCTTTACGCCGAAAACACTCTCTCATCTCTCTCCGCGATATTATTATTTGCCAGAGTTTAAGTCATTAAGTCGTTTATCATACAACTCATTAACAATCCGCCAACCCATTTATTAAATGGGTTAGGGTTGAAGTTTTTTAAATGGATTAATAACGGATTAGGGTTAAAATTAAGATTAAAATTAGGCTCCAATCAAATCCATTAATAACCTTACCCGCGGGAATGCGAGACGAAGCACACCTCTGCTTTCTATTGAGGAATCGAAGGCAAAAACTGCAGTGGCAGCTGAAGGATTGGCAGCAAGCTCTCCAAAAAGGGAGGGAAGTTTTTCGGAGACTCCTATTAGCGCAGGTGTTCGTGTGGATTTTTTAATTTTTTTTTCCTGAAAATGGTGTGGAATTGAATTCTCCATGGAATCGAAGTTGCTGAACCAGCTGGCACTGGCAGGTAGGGGTGTAAATCGGGACAGGTTGACTCGGGTTGGGACAAATACAACCCTAACCCACCTTATAAAATCTCAACCCAACCCTACTTTCAACCCTACTTTTCACACCTTAACCCAACCCTATTTCAACCCACCTCAAATCGGTTCGGTTCGGGTTAGAAATCGGGCTAATAGATTACACATATTATCAATGTTAGTTAAACTTTTGTTCACCCAAATTTCTAAAATAACAAAAAAGCAATGATAATTATAAAAACAATAAATACTAAAAAGTTCTACGTAACTCAAAAGTGGAGGATAAGTTTTGTAATTGATTTATTTTTTTGCTTTTGTATTCTTTGAGCAATTAATGTCTCCTGCAAGTCAAAAAGTGAAAGCCAAATAAAAGTATTGCAGTAAATTATGCAAAATGAAAAAACGAATATTATAGTCTTACTTACATTCTTAGTTGGCTTCCAATCAAAGCTACAAACATCTCAAAATCCCAATTAACCTGTTCGTTATTTCAAATTACCAATGCAAGCGAACATCTAAACAAACTATTTACAATGCAATATAGGGTATGTTTGGCAATTGAAAGAGAAAGTCAATTAAAACTTTTCAATCTAAAACTTTTCACTTTCTACAATTATCATATTTTTAACTATCATATTTTTAAATTATTTTTTCACATTTTCCTATATAACTACCCTACTTTTCAATCATTTATATTCAACTATCCACACCACTAACCTATCTATTTTAACTTTATTCTCTTTATTACTCATCATTACCCTTGTCATATCACATCAGTTGATAACTTTTACTCTTCAAAACTTTTATTCATTACCAAACATACTCATAACCAAATAATCCAAACATAATTTCACAACTAATTAACCAAATATATTTCTAAACTAAATAAATTCAAACAACATTTCATAACCAAATTGTTAAACATATTTCCAAACTCCACACAATTTTATTTAAATATCCAAACAACATGAATGAAATACACTCTCATAAACATATTCAAATACATATCTTATGAAATCGGGTTGATTCGGGTTGACCGACCCCCTAACCCGAGTCAACCCGATTTTGAAAATCGGGTCGGGTTGAACCCGATTTTCAAAAACCGAATTTCTAAATATTAACCCAACCATGATATAAATCGGTTCGGGTTGATGCGGGCTCGGGTTGAACCCGACCCTATTTACACCCCTACTGGCAGGAGTGAAGAGATGGCGGCCGTTGAAGTCGCGGTAAAGGCCCAAAATGCTAAGGCAGAGGGATAGCAGCAAGCTGCCGTCTAACATTCATATAATAAAATATTTTAATTTAATTTAAATATCAGTGTAAAAATTATATTTTCAATATCTAAATTGTCAAAAACATCATACATGTGTGAACATACGGTCGTAAAAAAATATTGTTACATATTAATGTATATGCGAATGAAAATATATAAATGTATTTTTCTAAATAAATGTTAGCCTACGCGAATTTTTTTTTTTTTTTTCTTTCTTTTCTGGAACAGTGTAAGGAGACGAACTTAATACGCGAATTTTTGATTTAAATGAAATTTTCTCCGGCGCGCCAAAATGGATAGGCTTACGTTGAAAACTTTGGTGTAACCTAGTTGCATAAATTTAGGAGATGGACATGTATTCCATAAAAAGAAAGGTGGAACGAAAATAAAATTTCGCTTATCAGTACTAATAAACATCCAATCAAAATCCTTATCAGAATCATCCAATGGAGGAGATTGGTTGAAGAAGGATCATTATATACCAAGAAACAAAAATTATATTGAGAATAAGAAAATGAAAAAATAAAATCAGTTACTAAAAATGTACGAGAAATTATATTGGAAATGAGAAAAATAATATTTTAGTTAAAAAAAGATTTAAGGAGAAACCTCACCTCATCCCATCCAATAGGATAAACCCGGACATCTTGTTATCTTCTTTAATAGCTATGCTCTGCCCTGTTATAACTTAATTCCGGATGTCATATCAATCGCCCATATTCTTTTTATTACAAAAATGGAGACTACACTCATCTCAGGATTCAAACCCTAGATCAAACCCGCCCACGTTGAGATTTGAAACCAGTAGGTTCATGGGGGCCCATATTTTTAACAACTGAAACAAGAGGTTTCAAAAGAATTTGAGCCGAAAGCAAGATCATTGCCAGGTGAACATCCACATCAGCACTGTTGCAACGTCATCAAGCCTCCAAAATATGGATCTAATCAACACCCGAAAACCTCTTTTAGTTTTGGGGGCACCCTACCCGATAAATTGTCAAACTCTCCCACGATACAAGCTCAGATCAAAGCGGTTCTACCTTCCTCAATTTTCTCTATCCTTTTATTACTTGTATTTCAAATCGACATTTCATATCTTTAGATTCTTAAAAAAAATAAAAAATTCCATACCTTTACACTCAACAAGCTTCCCTGTTCACTTCACTTGCAGAATTCTTTACAAAACATATAGCTAGGGTTTCATATATTAATTACAATACAACAACAGCTTAAGAGAATGCTGTTCACATGAGAATGAAAAGAGAGAATGGTAACAGTAGCAGCAGCACTAAAAGCTAAATCCCAACCACCACAAAAGTAAAATAACAAAAATATTTGTATGTTACAAAACATACAAGAATGCAAAATGAAAATTCAGACTTCCTTTCTTACTAGAAGCCGCAAAATTTGCACTGGGGACAGTGGCAAGGACGTGTGTGGCTAATGTTCAGTGATCCAAGTTGTCTGAATCTGGTGTGCTCGCCAGGCACAACTCATGAAGCTCGTTCAGTATCCACTCCTCACCTGTGTGGCCACCTAAAACAAGGACTCGAGTCCCCCCAACGACACAAGTGCTATGGCCCCATGCAAATTTTGGTGGCTGCCCTGGAACATTAAGAATTTGCCATGTCGGCTTCTCATCCGAAGGGTCCAGTAGGAATAGCTGAGAAGGAGAGTGCAGACCTGCAATCGACCCACCAAAGATGATGATCCTCCCGCATGGCATACTTACAGCAACATGGTCAAGTCTAGGTGGAGGTGCCACAGCACTTTGGTTACCCACTCCAGGGAAACCACTCCCGCCCAATTGCCTCCATTGTGGTTCTTCATCTTCCAAATCAATTGTGTATGCCTCAGACGACCTCAATCTTAATGGACCACTCTTAGCCAATCCGCCGAACATCAGAATCTTTGTCTTCCCATACACAGATAGTGTGTGTCCCAACCGAGACGGCGGGGTCCATGACGATGGTACCTCCCTCCACATTGGTTTATCCTTGGTGAGATCTAGTAGAAATGTATCACTCAAAAGTACACCAGCTTCCGTGCATCCACCTGAGACAACCAGCTTTGAGCCATCAACAGTGCAGGAACTGTGCCATGATCTTGGAAGCGGTGGACCTTCACCAGTGACTTCCTTCCATGCTGGCTGTTGAGCATCCAAGTCCAACACAAAAACATCGTTTAGCAGGCCATGACGTCCACATCCCCCAAAAACCACAAGCCACGAGCCGTTGAGGCATGAGAGTGTGTGTCCCCATCTCCCAGGTGGGGATGATGCAACTTTCACTCGCCTCCATTCCGGATTTGCTGCATCCAAGTTAAGAACGAAAGTATCATCCATTGGTTGCATGTTCACTCCTTCCCCACCAAACAGCACCAGCCGGTTCCCAACAGCACATGCACTGAAATTGCAGCGTGAAGGTTCCACAGAACCACCAACAGTTAGCTTCCTCCAAGCAGCTGCCTCAAGTGTGGTCAACTCTCTTACAAGACGGCCCCATCCCAATCTTCTGGTCATATGCTCCAATGTCCCAGTCACTTCCCTTCCCCATGCATTTTGGCATACCATTCTCCGGAGATGCTCGTTTTTTGTCAGCTGGTGAAGCCTTGTGCAAACAGAGCCAATAGATGCAACATCTCTAGGCGTCAAGCGTGACAAGATGTTGTGGGCTAAGACTTCATCAGAGAGTTGAAGTATCCCACAGACACTGCGAGACTGATTGTTTGGAGCTTGCTCACACATAAGAGAACCACCCATTGACTGATTAGACGGAAGATAGGAAGACTGTTTGAAGACTGGATATGATGAACAGTTCAGATCTATCTTGGCTTCCGAGAATAGTTGAATGCCTATAATATGTGTCACAATGCCATCATCTCCATGTATGGGTGTGAGACGTAGCCTGTTCATCAGGGGAGTACCATCCTTTCGGAAGTTAAGAAGCTCACCTTGGAACTCAACTCCTTCCTCAAGACATCTTCGGATATCCGAAACAACAACAGGATCTACCAAGGGATGCCTCCTTTGAGCACGTGGATCTCTAAATTGTAGGAAGCGACTGAAAGGAAGATTTCCACTGTGAGGCACTAGAGATTCCAAATGTAATCAATGTCTGTCATACAAGATGGGTTTCAAAGGCAGAAAGCTACCAATGATTAATTATGCAAGTTGCATGCTCCATCTAATATGGCCCCCAGAAAATATCTCAGTGCCTTCAACAAAGAAATAAAAGGAAAAGTATATCCAGGCCATTTCAATGCAGCATGTAACCAATAACCTAGCTGCACAATGGAAAAAGGTATTCACTCTACACATCCAAGATGGACCCATTCATCTTATCAAAAAAAAAAAAAAAAGATGGACCCATTCAGCAAGGAAATGAATCCGCAAGCATAATTTTCGGCAAGTTATCTTATGTGAAAAGATCCAATGATCAGATGCCACACATAAATCTGAGATAGTATTTGGTCAATGTAGAAATGTAAGTAGCTTAGCATAAGCCTACCAGTAGAATTCAAAAGATATTTAGTTTCAGTTTCTACCATGATCTGAACTTCAATGAACCCAAAAGAAAAAGAAAAAAAATCTGGTGGCAGAAGTTAAAACGAGACAGACAAACCTTGGTGATCAACTAATGTCTTTATGTATAAGAAATCTAACAGAAGTTAACGTGGATTGAAAACAGAATTTATTGAAACAACAGCAGGGAAATATATCTGCTGGAAAACATTGCCATCATAATAAAACGAATTGAGACAACCATTATGTCTGCATCAAGCTGCCAAAACAGTTTTCAACGATCTAAAAGAACCAGGCGATCATGTGCTACCAACCTCAATGTACAGGAACCCAACAAAAGGAACTAGGCATCCACCATCATGGTTGTTGTTCCACAGCTAAGTCTGCTTTTGGACATATGGTCAAGCAATATTCCCAGCAAAATTACCTAAGGGCAATTCTAGTGCTGAGAAGCATTCTGTTGGAGGACATGAAGTGCATTCCTCCCTGAGCATGCTGGCAGTTCTTCATGGTGGCCCAAAATATTCTTCAATGTGGAGTTTTTTTGGAACAAAAAGTGTCATCATTAATTGCGGCTTAGCCTGCAAAGAGTTCAAAGTAACCATGAAGTTGGAAACAGTTTCTTTGTGGAGGTTCCTTGAAATGAGTAGATCTACAATACATAAGCCAATTGCAGACCTGCAATGCAAATGGTATAGCAGCATTGGCTGGCCTTAGTGGAGTGCAGAAGATAAAATTTGATGACTCATTTTCATAGCATCCTCAAAGCAAGACAAGAAAGAAAAGTGGAGAATATCCTGAACTAGACGTTGGATGTGGGATGCAACCAGGATGCGTCTATGATGCCTGGATGGGATCTTTTTTCTGTTTGGGCCAGAACTTCATGGTC
Source organism: Annona cherimola (assembly GCA_030490835.1). Lineage (NCBI taxonomy): Eukaryota > Viridiplantae > Streptophyta > Magnoliopsida > Magnoliales > Annonaceae > Annona > Annona cherimola. Next base: position 76,116,353 of record CM059975.1, on the reverse strand, counting down.
AGGCAAGGAGGATAGATTATTTTGGCCAGGAATTTGAACTATTTGGGCTAGGACTTCCTGGCTGGCCTATCTTCATTTTCTTGGCCTATGCATGTTGATAACCATAATAGGATGGCACAACAATGTCCTCAGAATTCATTCAGCTCACCTGTCTTCAAGCCAGTGCTTACACTTTAACAAACTCACTTATTGAATAGCGTAATTATAAGGTGACAGTATTCTCCTCCTAAAAGGTTGCCTGCATCCCGGTGAAGCAGTAATACAAGGTGGTTTGTTAACTGTTGCTTTGGCTTGGAAGCAAGAAGCTGTAGTTGCTAAAAACTGAGGCTAGAGCCACTCTGGAGTCTCTCTATTATGGTTTAATATCATCATATATCACTATCCATCTAGTAAAGGATGCAAACCTCAGTTTTGGTATTTACTGACAAGATAGGATCTCAGCATCAAGCCCAAACATTTTGTTCTGCTTGACTTGGATTTCCTTGGAAAAATGACTTGCTCAGTCAAATGGGCTTTGTGCAGAGGTATACTCTAGTCGGTTATGATTGCAAACTAGAGTTACTCAAGAATGCATATTCACAAACCAAAATACAGGGGCTCCCAATACCTGGAACAAAATTTGACATATACAAATCCTACAGAATCTTTGACACATTAGGAAACATTGCTTGCAGTATAACCAATTCAACAACAATGTCTCAACTACTTTACATCAGCTGACATCCCATTCCATGGATAGACTTATAGATGAACAGGAAGTTTGGGATAATTATGGCTATGGGGTACCCACTGCCATTGTATGATCATGTAGATTCCATCAATCCTTGAGACATTTTCTATTGTCGTACCCTTATCAGGTCTTCCATTTCCATCTTCCTCTTTTTTTTTCTTCTTCTTCTTCTTCTTCTTCTCTCTCTCTCTCTCTCTCTCTCTTTTTTTTTTTTTTTTTTTTTTTTTTTTTTTTTTTTTGCACTTCTTTTTGCCCTTTTCAACGCTTCAACCTGAAAAGACAATTTTTTTTTATTTTTTTGGGTCCATCTTAATACTCTTTCAGAGATATAGGAGGGCATTCCAACCGAAAGGGCAATTTCCACAATGGAACAAGTAGGACCACATAATGAACAGGGAACTTTATTCACAGATGCAGCTGATCCTGGCTCGGTTCAATAACTCAGGAAGTCCCTATTTCCTTCCTAATTTTCAGGATTCATCGATTGATCAAAGTGGGTCAAGTTTGGCTTAATCCTGATTATCATGCCTAGTCCTGCATGCACTGCCCTACACATCTTTTAATCTGCCTAGACCCAAGCATTTTGACAGCACAAAGAAGCAGGCTAATACTATTCATCCACATTCTCTCCTCCTCCTAATTACCCTGTGGACAGCCCACTTTTATTGGCCCATGGTAACATCACACAAAATACATATGTAAACGTCACAAGACAAACACAGACAGAACACATAAAGGCATATCTTTATAATGCAAACCAGCAGATCTCTATAGGGGCAAACCTCCAACTTCCACCTAACCGGGATTTTTATAAGTTCAATCAAGTGATCGGAAAGACTTCAACTTCCCTTAAATGTTCCTAATTGTTAAGATACCATCAAAAATAAATAAAATTATCTCCAGGATAATTTGAACAACATCATAGAGAATCTTAATCAGAGAATAATTTTTGTAACATGGTACTATTTACTTGCACAAGCATACAGAGACACGCAGATACATCCAAAGACACATATACAAATGCAAACACACATAGGTACACTCATGAACATGAGAGGAAGGAACCTTTCTGAGATAAAGAATGATAAAGAAAGTCATGCAATTGCAACAAACAACAAAACACTTCCAAGCATTCAATCAACTGAGGGTGATGCTTTTCTTGATTGCCGAATTCTTCCAGCACACATAGATACATACGCTCAGAGTCACTTGGGCACATGCAACAAGAGAAATTAACCTTTGAGATATGCAAATCACATACTTTCAGCAAGCATTAATGATATGGAAGGAGCATAATTGCAACAAAGAGAAGGGAGAAAATAGTTCTGAGCATTGAGTGATGCTTCTTTTTCTTTTCTTTTCTTTTTTTTTTTTTTTTCCAGTGCCCGGGTGTCAATCCTGGGAGACTGTATTTAAACTTAGCAAGCCAATGTAGAGGGGTAGGGAACTTTAGTTTCGGAAATATGAACCAAGTGCACCCACAGACACATACACATAGTTATGCAAAATTTAACCAACAAGTCAGTGATGATTTAACTAGGCATGCTTGGGACATAGCTGTAGCTTCCACAATGATAACAGGATTCATGCATAGACAAACAATCCATATGGCATGCCTTCTATAGCACACATGTATGCATGCACACAAACCAAAACCATATGGCGCATCCTCCATGAGATGTTGGCATTGGCAAGTTGGAAATTCGTGCAACAGGAAAATTTTACAGCATCCTGTAGTTGTAATCTTAACAATCATTTCATCATCTCAACACCAGTCATAGATGACAGCTCACAGTTAGACCCATGGACAACCTACAAAGACTAGAAATATTCAAATACCTGCCTCTTTTTGTCTGGCCACCACAGGGCATAAATAAAAAATTTAAGCGTGATTTTCATTCTAATAGCAGAACTGTTGACAGTGGTGGGTGTTCATCTCTATGCTACTACAATATTTAAACACAGACCAAGCTTCTACAATATGGCAGACAAGAGTCAAGGAAATACTGATAATTTCTATGAATCTTTGAAACCTTTTAGCCTTTGAGACGGAATCAGAAAGAAAGTATGTATACGAGATTATAGCCTTGTAGAACACATCAGGTCCCCTCTCCAACAAGACTGTACAGATTCACAGCGTTAAACCAAGTGGTACAGAACCAGCTACATTACTGGTTAAATTTTGAATTTTTTTTTTTAAAAATAACAAAAAAAGACGGATAACCTAGGCATCTTCACATCTTTTCTACTTAAATTTCTTCTCTAATTCCTCTTCCTCATTCCATGCCTGAAAATTAACATAAATTTAGATTTTTCTTGCTTGAGAAAGTCAAGATTTGAAGCATTTATCACCAAGGAAATCCAAAAATGGATAGTCAAGAAAACCCAATATATTTCTTAATCCCCACAGACATTAACCCAATATATTTCTTAATCCGCACAGACAATATACTCCAACAAATGGAATTTTTTATTGATTACATGAGATAGATGCAGACTTTCATGAACAATATAGTGAATATGATTAAATTACCAGCTTCGATTATGAAATGAAAGAAATTGCAATGTCAAACGTTGATAGAATTTATTTGTTCTAGTTAAAAAGCTTTTTTTTAGTTGTTAACAAATCCTTCTTTGAGTTGTGGCAATTTCTTAGCACATTAGTTTTGAAATGATATCTGAATGTCATGAAATTTGATCAATTTTACATCCAATTTACTTCTAAATCAAGTCCAAGAGTATGAAAGTGAATGTTCATACCTATAAAAGGCCCATTCCAAATTTCCAATACTAAGCCTACTGCCGCTTGATGCAAGTTTTAAGCTGAACAATGTATGCTATTTTCTCATTTGCGTGTATGAATGCTTAAAAGAAGTTTGAGGATCACTAGTAAAAGAACATTGTTGGGATTCTTTTCGGAATCTGTCTTAATTTCTTTTACCCAAGAGCATCTTCTTTCAGCGGTTGAATTAGTCAATTCAGTACTAGTGGTCCATGGAGGCAGTGAGACAATTTAAACTATGCTGTAAAATAAGAAAAGATAAAATTAGGAATGAAATAATTCGAGAAAACCTAAAAGTAAAACCAATTTATGATAAAATGAGAAAAATAGATTAAGATGGTTTGATCATGTTAAAAGGAGGCCTGAAGTAGCACAGGTTAGGAGGACATAATCTATCTATGGAAGGTAGTTGGAGAATGAAATGAAAGCCCAAAAAAACATGGACGAAAGTAATTAAACAAGATTTTAAAAAATTACAAATTACGGAAAATTTAATCTTAAATCGCCAAGAATGGCGCAACAGAATACATGTAGCCGACCCCACTTAGGTGGGAAATGACTTATGATGATGATGATGATGAGACTGCAGATCATTTGTCTATAATGACCACACATATTGTAAAGTGGGCCTGATACTATAAAATCAAAAGGGATTCATCATCTTATGATCTTAACTCTTAATTGATCCTATCCCAATGAGCTTCTCTGTGGGAACCATTGTTAGATGATCCTAACAAATAGTCTAATACTAATTACAACATTATCAACCATTTGCATATTGTGCAACATTTTCTAGCTTTTTCTGGAAAAACGAGAGTGAGAAAGGAAAAGAAGAAGAAAAAGAAAAAGAAGAAACATGTCTGTCTGTCAACATGCGGTGTCTAAAAACAAAAATCTATCCTTTTTTCAGCCATGAATTGCTGAAACTTCACAAACGTTAATAATACTAGAACTGGCTACTCATCGTATCCAATGCCCATGTTAAGACCGTCAATCCACAGTTCCACACTGCCCAAATTCATTTCCATAAATAAACTGAGCACTGACCAGGAACCAAAGCATTCAAACCGTTTCAATCGTGTTTTGAATTTAGCCAATTAATCACTCCACCTTCGAAACGTATTCGGACCCCCCATATTGATCGGTATTTAGACAAGAAAACATTCCATTGGATCAGCTGAATGCCGTTGTCGAATGGAAACCATCAGTAGAGTCCGATCAACACAACAAAGAGACAGGAGAATCAGACTAACGTTCACATAGAAAAAAAAAAGGGAAGCTGTCATAGAAGACAGACCAACTGGACAAGAAGCGCTTTCTTGCAATCACTCATTCGGATGGCAGAAAGCGCTGGAGAGGATGTCAGGCGCCACCTATTCCCTTTGGCTATATAATCGAAGATTTCAGGTGTCAGCAATTCTATCTCCTTGCGCCCTGAATTCAAAGGCCAATCATTCACCAACGCCAAATTCGACAAACTACTGCCCTAATCCTAATGCGAAACTGCAGAAAGAAACCGTTCGAAGCAAGCGAGAGCGCGAGACAGAGAATCGGCAGGAAAGCAGGGGAATTGCAGGGGAATTGGGAGAGGAATGACGTACCAGTTACGGCCGAGAACCTCATCAGCGCGGTATCCTGTGAAGATCTCGAAGACGGCATTGACGTAGATGATGGGGAAATCGGGCTCGAGGGCGTCGGAGACGACGAAGGCGGAGGGTGTAACGGGATAGAAGAAGCTGCCGGGCTTCGATGGCAGCTCGCTCTGCTCCTCTTCTGCTCCGCCGCACTTTAGCCGCTTCCCGGCGCTCACTTCGGCTGCTATGGCTTCTATCATCTCTCTCTCCCTCTCCCTCCGTCTCTCGGAAGAATTGCGGAAGGAATTTTTTTGGATGTTGCCGGCAGCACTCCGAGATTTAAGGATATTTAACGCCAAGGAGCACAGCGTCAAATGCCACTTTCTTCCCGTCAAATTACACAAATGCCATTTTTCATTTACAAATTTTTTGAACAAATTTTTTTTTCCTATTAAAATTTGTCAATTTTATTTTATTCAGTCTTTGTAATTTTAAGACCAATTGAGGAGGAAATACATGCAACAGATCCATTCTCAATTTTTTAACAAATAATAAATAAATTTAAAAAGTTTCTTATATAGACAAGTCTAGATAAGGTACTTTTGTAAAAGCTTAAAAATTTAGCTAATATACACCTAAAAATCATGGTAGGAAGATTTCATTTGAAAAATTCTAAAACTGTGGGATTAAAAGAGGATAAAATAGTTAATTAAAAAGGATAGTAATCTTCTAAGGTCAACCTAAGATCGACCGTTTTAAGGTCAACTCTAATATATATATATATATATTTTAAAATTTTTATAAAATTATTTTTCTAAGTAATATAATTCATAAACTAAATTTATTGTTTTTGAATTGTGTAAATATTTTTAAATTTCAAATTAAGGGCATTTTGGTCATTTTAAAATGACTAAAATACTCTTAACTTTAAAATGAAAAAATACTTATACATCTTTAAAAATGATATTTTTGATTTAGAAATTATATGTATTTAAGAAGATAATTCTATAAAAAATTTTAAAAATTACGACTGTATACTTTTAGGTTGGCCTTTTGATAATATGGTAGTTAAGAAATATTATTAACCAAATTTTTTTTAATAATACATGACTATTCCACCTGCATTTTGAATTTTATGAAAACAATTGAAATTACATCATCTTATTATGTATTGAAACCTTAAAAGTTATTTTTAGTTTCTATCATTAAAATAAAGTTATTAAATTCTAATTTTTTTTTAGAATCTATAGTTTGGTAGCCAAGCCTTTCTTTCTCATGTAAAACCTTAATTTTAGAGAAAAATTAAAACCTTAATTCTAGTTGGGTTAATTTCTAATTTTCAAGCTTTGTTTATTTAATATTTAAATTGGACTTTATAAGTGTATATTTTTCAAAGTTATTGTTAATTGCAATTTTGATTGGATTTATTGTACAAAAACTACAAATTTATCTGGTTAGTCTTTATACAATTTTAAAACACATTGTACAATTAGAGGGTTAATTTCGAAAAATCCATGATACACCCTGAGTGGAGGTATTAAGGGTTAGTTTGGTTGTATATAAGGACCTTAAATGTTATAAAAAAATATAATAATATGTATTGGAAGGTTAATTTACACTTTAAATATTCTAGTGATATATATATTTGTATGTTACATAGTGAAATTTGGCTATTAGCATTTTAAACTTTATTAAGTTTGTTTACTTTGCCTTTTAAACTCTCGGTCCTCACGTTGTTAGAAAGTATTATTAAATATTATGAAATGTTTAACAGGAATTTCATTTCAAATCTTCTAAATTTTATGTATTCGCATTTTAAAACTTTTTAAATCAGTACCTGTCAATTTATTTTGATTAAATGCTCCAATCAGCCATTTTTGGTGCGACATCATCCCTTCAAAATGGTGGTGGGAATCGGCCCTAAATGGCATTTTCGTAGATTCGGCAAAGATGGAGGGCAATGCTGGGGCCGCCCGGTCGCGGGGAAGCTGATCCCGTCACGAGCGCGATGGGTCGTTACGATATTTCTACCCACAAAATATCTTCAGCAGCTCGCCGCTCCCCACTCAATGTGCCAAGTCATCATCTCCAGATATTTTTGCTCGGGAGAGCTGTTGGTCGGTGCACGGCAACTCATGCTCATAGGAACACGTATTTTGTTGTGCACACGTGTCTTCTACTAAATGACAACCCACTTGAAAAAATATAGCACGTCTTTCCATTGATATTTACTGAAATCTATTCTGCAATTAGACGAATTTCAATCCAAAATGAAAATTTCACTGTTCAGATGATCATTTTAGAAAATTTAACAGTGCAAAAATAGTCAAAAGATTCCTAACTTATCGTTGTCTATAAATTAAGAAATGACATATGGACGGTCCCGATCTTCTCCATCTCGAACCTACTCGTCACATTCTGCCTCAGTAGCGATATGCTTCCATGTCATTTTGGAGTCCGACGTTGATACCAAGTTACCAACAAGATGCGAAATAACGCTCACCGTGCACTAGCTGTTGTATGGGAACCGTGCAACAGCGGAAGGTATTTCTCATTTTCCAGGAAAATGCTTTATTTTAGATTGGGCAAATCTCATGCTTGCCTGGAATTTTATCTACTAATTCCACTTATACTTATAAATTTTTTAAAAATTTCATACATCTCATGTGTTTTTGCCAAAAATTTCACTTATACAGACATTGTTAAGAATAGGTTAAAAAAACCTATAGCACACTTTAAAATGACAAAAATGTTCATTTCTAGTTATGATTTTATTGCTTGTACTTTTACAACTATAAAATCACATATTATTTGAATATAAATTTTTAGTTTTGAGCAAATTAATTTTAAAATATATTAGGCTTTGGGCATATTTGTTATTTTATAAGGCTACTAACGGCTTTTTTTAACGAATTCCTAATGGTATAGGTATAAGTGAAATTCTAAGCAAAATATATAGGTATATATAGAATTTTCAAAAATCCTTAGGTATAAGTAGAATTAAGAATAAAATTTAAATTTGCGCTTTTAGGTTTGGGACGTGTTTTTCATTTTCGTAACTTACAATATCAATCTTTTTATTATAAAAAATTATTATTTTTTAATTATTTCTTTATGTTTTACTATATGATTATTCCATTTTTCTATCTTTTTGTATAATTATTCATTCAACTATTTTATTTATTTTAACTTTATTTTCCTGGCTGCTTATCATGACCCCTCTCGTAATGATTCATATTGCACTACTTCCTTAATTTTAAATGATTTTATATAAAAAAAATTTATTAAAAAGTTTTAACAGGTATCAAACACACCACATCCGTCAAACAAGCTTTAAAGACAATTAATTAATAAGTTGCGCGACGAGATGAAGAAGAGTGAAAAGAAACTATCGGGAATATAACAAGAAGATGCTGAAATTTATGCAAAAAATTTCTGCGTAGCTCATATTGGAAATGAAGAAATTGAAATAATAGTAATAAATTCATAAAGAAGCCACAGTAGCTCAAATTGGAAAAGACAGATTGGAAAAGACAGAAGGAGAAAATGAACTGATCAAGCGCAACAAAAAGGTAAGTAAAGACAACTTTCTTTATCAATCTTTTTAGAAACAGAATTATAGCAGAAAAAAGGGATTAAGTTTGATGAATATTATACAACTTTAGCTAGAATTGAGAAAATTAGACTGTTATTACCATTTTCACATTATAAAAAAATTTCAATCATTCTAAATGTATTAAGTGCACTTTTGAATGACTTTTAAAAAATTAGATTATAGCAAAAAAAAAAAAAAGAATTGATCCTCATATATTTTCAACAAAAAAGTCATGAAAGTATGTAATAAAATTTGTAACTAGATGTTTGGGTGTAAATAAAATGTTTAATGCATGCATTAGTTGTTTGGTTTTAATCATTATAAGAACAAGTGAAGTCTCACTCTAAATTGACTTTACGTGTATTTGAGTAAAGTTTTATCTTAATTTGACTTTACCAGTAACTTAAGAATCAGTATGTTTTCAACAAAATGAAATATCATCCTAAGTTAACTTTCACATACGAAACTAAAAATAAGTGAAGGTTTACCCCAACTCAACTTTACCTAAAGTTCACAAAAATATCAAAATAGCACATTAATTTTCAAATATTTCCAATTTTTGTGGACAGTAACTATGTTTGTAGAAAATTCTACTACTGTTCTGTGTTAAAAAAAGGTAAATGCTTCTATAAAACTCATCTTTTATGTAAGTTCATTCATTTTTTAATATAATCATGATTAATGAAAAATTTACTCAATCTATTATATTTAGTTTCATTTATGTTATCATGAAACTCTTTTATTTGTCTACTGTTGTTATGCATTTGCTCCATCTGCAAATGTGTAAAATTAATGTAATAAAATAGTTTAGTTCTAAGTATCAATTTTAATGTTATATTTTCAACATTTAAACTATCTAAAATATTATTATTATATGGATAAATAATTCTGTAAATATTATTACATTCTAATGTATACGTGAATGTATTTAAATATTTTTCCTAATTTACATAAATATATGAATCTATTTATTTTTAAACAAATGTGGCCTATGCACATTTAATTTGAATAAAACTCATCTCTTAATTAAACAAATGATCTTACAGTGATTGAATTTACATCAATTATCAATATATATAATTGCTTTTCATATAACATGATTACATAAAAGTGGATCTAAGTGCAGCCTTTAAAAAATTTATAATGTCTTTTGCAAAAACCTCTTTCGGTGGAAGATCATTTGCCCTTCACTTCTTCATCTTCTAAGCGACCTTGCAAAATGTGTGTATTTTACACAGAAAGAAATAGATGAAAATATATAACCATAAAGAGAAAAAAAAATCTATCTTTCATCCACAAGGAAATGAAGTAGGTAACTCGTTCACCATTTTTTTTTGCACAGCCTAATGGGCTATCTAACTTTATGTATTTATATTTTAAATTCAAAAGTTTATGTATTAATATTTTAAATCTTATGAAGTTTAGTTATTTGCATTTTAGACCTTATGCCCTAACGGTTTAAAAATTGCCATTAAAATCTTTTAAAATATTTAACTTAAAAAGTCTTATAAAATATTTAAGGTAATTTGCAGATATACCCACTTAATTTGACATTAGTTGCAGATATACCCATATAGTTTCACGAATTAAATATTACTTTCATCCAAATTGCATACATACTCATGTTAACAACTAACATTTAACGTAAATAAAATGACCGTTAAGTATAGTATGTCATTCCCGAATTGCCCCTTGGACTACGGGCGATGGCCGGAAGAGATCCAATGATAGCTGTGATAAACATTGACATGTTTGAGACCCCCGTAGAAATGGTCATTGATTTGCACGTGTTGCTGGCTAGTTGCTTAGATGCCCATCGCAGTTGTAATTCCGGATGCGGTGTTGGATTAATAGTTTGGTTTGAACACGAGATCAATTCGGTGACTGTGAAGCACCGGATGTATTGGTGGATGAGAGATAATGGAGTAGATTTATTTGGCGGCAATTCAAATTTTTTCCCATTCGGGAAGATGACCAGCAACAGATCAGTGATGGGTTTTATTGGTAGCACAAATCGAATGAAGAAGAAAGAATGAGCAATGATCTGGTGATCGACCATTGCAGAAGAATGAGCAATGATCTGGTGATGACCATTGCAGATCTAAGATTGCTGGAGAAAAGGGTTGGTGGCAAGGAAAAGTTGGGCCGAGTGAAGCAGACGTTGGCCAGAGAGAAGGGACAGCGATAGTGGGCCAAGTGGATGGCAGCATGTGCTGCTGTTTGCGTTGAGCGACAACATCTGGAGCTTGAGAAATGAATTTCCCCTTTTGGTTTCAATAGCCAATTTTAATAGTCCAGCGGACTATTTTAATTTGTGCACGTGCGGTCTGATTTTTACATTAGGATTATTTTTGTCATTATCAAAATTTTTCGCCCATATAATAACAGTTACTGATTGCAAAAATGTCTCATGGGTATACATGCAATTTCAGTGAAACTATACAGGAGCAATATGCAATTTGTAAAACTATATGAGTCTATATATAATTAACATCAAATTAAACCGGTGTATTTACAAATTATCCAAATATTTAAAATGTCATTTACGTTTTAAATCATGTGAAGTTTGATTTAAACTGCCTACCCTCACAGTGCTCACGGAATTTAAAAACATTATTAAACTTTTAATTTGCATATTAAAATTTTAAATTATGCAAAGTTTGGTTTAACATACAAAAGATATTTTAGATATTTTACAAGATTTCAATACTGATTTTTAACTCCATTAGGGCCAAGGGTTCAAAATGCAAAGAACTAAATTTAACAAAATTTAAAATGCTAATATGCAAAACTTTAGAATTTAAAATGCAAATGTGCAAATTATAAGATTTAAAATGCAAATTCCCCAAAAGGCAGGGGAAAAAAGGCGCAATTGAAGTGTGAATCGTAAGATGAAAGTAGCAACTCATGTCCGACCGTACGTCCGGTATGTAAATGTTTAAATTTTCTTCGGACTGCCCTGCAGCCGTTGTGAATTCCGCTTCAAAATGAGGGCCAGTATATTAAAATATAATAATAAGTTATATAATTATTTATCTTTAAAAGAAACTGCATTTTATACTATTTGAATGTTTAAATTAAACTATTTTATTATGTTTGTCTTATACCATCTTCAAATGGGTTTATGAACAAATCTGATTTGGATGTAAAATAGCATGGTTCTAAAAAATAATTTTAAATACAATTAAAGCATTAAAGTTGACAAAAAAGCATTAAAATTTAATTTAATGTCGATAATCCCATTTTGTTGTGGATTGCATTGAAATATTCTATGGGGTTCGCATATCAATTCCGATATTTTTAATTTTTTATTTTTTCATAAACCAGTTTCTTATGTGTATTTAACCCTATATTTTTAAAAAATTTAAAATTGATTTTTTATTTTGAAAATCATGCAGTATTTAAGTCAAAGTTTCACTTCTTAAAAACCGAGATTTTTAAAAATAAAAATTATGAACTAGTAAAATTTTGTATGTGTCAAATGCACCTAGAAAAATATGTTTATAAAAAAACGAAAATTTAAAAAACATTATACATGGCTGATGTGTGATCCATTGCATATAATCAACTCCCATATTATATCATTAGATATACATATATGGAGCTTGATCATACACATCATGATGTATTTTAGGCTAAAATACAACATTCATTTATTTTTGTAATTAGTTATATTTTTTATTTTTTCTTCATAAACATATTTTCTTAAGTATATTCAATCTATATACAAGGTTTTTCCATTTTACAATATTTTTATATTTTTATTTTTATTTTTTAAGTCAAGTTTTTAAGGGGTGAAAAATGATTTAAATGCCCTTGAAAAGGGTATTTTTTAAAAAAATAAAAATATGTAAAAGTATTGTAACATGACAAAACTTGATATACTGATTAAATAAAATTAGAAAAATATGTTTATGAAGAAAAACCAAATAAAAATAAAGATAAGATAAAATAAATGAAGGTTGTATTTTAGCTTAAAATACATTATGGTGTATATAATCATGCTTCTACATATATAGGTCAGAAATAGTACAAAATAAACTTAATAAAATAATCTAATTTAAATATGAATTTTAAAATAATATTTTCAATGTTTAAACTATTAAATATATAATTTTTGTATAAATAAATAACCATATTATTGTTATTGCATTCACATATGTTTAAGCCATATTTTGTAACTGATTTCACCATAACTACGTCAGTCTAGTTGTACTGAAAATTCCCTCCTATAGTATACATATTGAAATTCTTTGGATGCAATTGAACGTTTATATAGTATATGTATTAAAATTGAAGAGTAATCTTATTAGCATGGAGCTAAGCAAATGCTCCGCTTAGCCTACAATAAAAAAAATCATTGACAATAATTTTTTCTTTATATAATTGTTTATCTAAGTATATTTAACATATAAACCAAGTTTCACCATTTTTGGATATGTTTATATATTTTTTTGAGATTTTTAAATATCTACGTGTATATATGTATTTAAAATACTCTTATTTTTAAAAATCTAAAAAAAATATATACAGTATTCAAAAATGATGAAACTTGGTATATATGTTAAATACACTTTGTTATAAACAAGTGTATAAAAAAAGGAAAAAAAATTAAGCTAAACGGGACATTTACTTAGCCCGAGCTAACAGGATCATTCCTCATTAAAATTCTTAGATGCAATTGGTTGTATTATGCATCCACTTGATTTTTTTAAATTTTTCATAGAACCCATGTGTTATTTAAAATTATTTATTTATCTTATCTATAAAAATTCAACCCAATTGAAAGTTTCTATAATCAATAATCCTAAAAATATAATTATAAAGAAATTTGTACATTTACACTTGTTGTAGATTATATACAATTTCAATTAATATAATTTTTCATATCATACAAATATCAAAAGCACAGAATATGTGTTATTGTTGTAAGGATTGTTCTTCAATGAATTAATTCCTTGTCCTAAAAAAAATTATAAGAGAATACGATGGATGACTTAGATATAGAATAAAATTTTAAATAGAAAATTAAAAGCTAACCGGTTGCAGGTTGCAATCAATTGCACTGAAGAATTTCCATATACATCCCATTCAAGTACGTTTGGATGTTAAAATTTTGTATGATTTAACGTCGCACTTTAAAGGAACTAATTTAATTCTCCTGTGTGCAAAACTTATTTTTTAAAATTTTTTATAAAGTCATTAATTTAGGTATATTTAACATATATTAAGTTTTATTATTTTTAAGATGTGTGCATATAAAATATGCCAGCACTAGTCATTTTAAATGACTAAAATACTCCCCTTTTGAAAAATAAAAAAAATATATCTCTAAAAATAGTAAAACTTAATTTATAAATTAAATATACTTAGATTAACAGTTTAATAAAAAAATACTTAGATTAACAATTTTATAAAAATTTTGACAAAATTAATAAAAGTGGATTTTCTACCTTGGTGTCCTAAAGTTTGAATGCATCTATTAATTATATTTTGTTAAAAAAAATGAAGATACTAGCAAGAGTTAAATTATGGTAAGAACTTAGCGGCAAAAGTACAGTTGGCATCATTTATTTTTAAGACATTCGTAAATGTATTTACGAATTTTATTCATAATTATAGTTCTACCAATGCATGCTTTAAAAATATTTATAAAAAATTTACATTTCATGTCGTCTTGAATACGTTTGTCCTCCTAAAGTGAATTGGTAAATTTGTTTAATTTTATCCCTATCTTGCTATTATATATTAAATCTAATTATTCATTATATTTAATATTATTTATTTTGCAAATATCTAAAATCATATCAAATAGAGTTGGATGTGTGCCACATCTTGTAAAATGGTATAAATTTAAAAAATTACTTATATCAATGTATTAAAGTTTTAGAATGTTATAAAATCATTATTTGAAGTAGGATGAATTTTTTAGATGGTTTAAATATTAAATTGAAACTTTGCATGTCTTTATAATGGGTAATTTGCAGATATATTCACATAGTTTGATGTTAAATGCAGATATATCTATATATTTCGCGAATTGCATATTATTCCTATATAATTTTACTAAAATTACATGTGTACTCAAGAACTCACTTTTCCGTTAACTACCGTTAATACATGGACTGATATTTTATGCACTTTGTATTCTACTCACCGTCTTCTTCAGTTCTTTGTCGCCTGCATCTTCCTTAAACTACTACTGTGTATATTTGTTGCATGTATATAAATCATCATACACTGCTAGATCACTAAATGCAGTACTTTATCTTCCCCAAATTTACAGAATCCAAGGCTGCCATGAAAACCATCCTACTTTCAACAGCAACTGATGCTAGGCGACCATCACAATCCCCTCTCAATGTCCAGTCATCCAACAATAGGTAAATCCATCTGTCATCGATACGAACCAAGCCAACATATTCTATCTGGTCACTTGTGTTCCCATTCTTGATGAACAACATCAACGATCGTAACTCTCTTTCATCACTATGAAGCCAGCAGCCATTGATGCCTCAGCAATCTCCCAAGTCCAGTTGGCCCCGATCATTATCACCAATTTTCGGTTGTAACCTTGCTCGGATGCACATGTCCGCCTCGAACCATCATTTAGGCCATCCTATTTCTCCCATCCTGCTGGCCACCGTGTGTAAACCATAGCCTCCTTTGACATCCGACCAAGAACAGTAGCCCTGTTTTTCTCCATTAGTTCTAGCAGTTGCTGTCGTCTTCAATAAGCACGGGCAGCCATGGAAAGCAACATAGGCAGTGTTTTGAAAACCGGACTGGACCGGCCGGTCCAACTGGTCGAACCGCCAGCTTCGCGGTTCGGTTTGGTGCCGGTTCTTTGGTTTTTAAGAAAACCGCGCGAACCGTTTGAACCGGGCGGTCGAACCACGGTTTGGTTCGCAGGTTTAAAAAATAAAAATAATAAAAATAAAAATAATAAAAATATCGCGCGGGGGCCAGTGGGCCCGGCAAACCATCCCTCCCGTCCCACTTCCTCGGCCCTTGTTCCCGCTCTCTCGTCTCTTCCACATTAAGGTTTCGAGAACTCATCGCCGGCGGCCTTTCCCCATTGTTTAGCCGGTAAGAATCGACGTCCGACAAGGCCCCTCTCTAGCGGCACAAACCCATCTCTCCCATCCTGCCCTCCCATGTCGAATCCCGCTCACTTGGCCCCTCTCTCACAGACCGTAGGGTTTTGAGAACCCATCGCCGGCAGCCCCTTTCCCCATCGTTCCGTTTGCGAGAATCGTCGTCCGGCGAG
This sequence comes from Annona cherimola, assembly GCA_030490835.1. Taxonomy (NCBI): domain Eukaryota; kingdom Viridiplantae; phylum Streptophyta; class Magnoliopsida; order Magnoliales; family Annonaceae; genus Annona; species Annona cherimola. Next base: position 76,100,402 of record CM059975.1, on the reverse strand, counting down.
GCGGTGATGCAAACCAAGTGCTTGTCGTTAAGAGCACTGTGATCATCAGTTTAATTAAAATTAACCGAAACACATTAAAGCTACCACTATACGAGTGATAGTGTAGAATAATGGTGAGTCGGGTCGAATCCACAGAGAGGCGATGTAGTTTTGAATTATTTTTAAGAGAAAGAGAGGGTATAGAGAAGAGAGAGAAAGAGAGAAGAGAGAAGAGAGAGAAAGAGAAAAGAGAGAAAGAGAAGAGAGAGAAATAGAAGAGAGAGAAAGAAAAGGAAAGAAACTAAGAGAGAGGAGAGAGAGATGTTAGAGAGAGAGAAGAAGAAATTAGAGAGAGAGAGAGAAGAGAGAGAAAGAAGGGAGAAAAGATTTAAACATAAAAGAAATGGAGACAAGAAGCTAAAAGAAATTAACTAACAACTTAATTAAAACTATTCTAAGAAAGCAATAAAAGCTATGAAATTTAACTATTAAAGCAGGAAAGAGAATTACATTAAATTTAATCTAAAAATTACAAAGCATAAAATAAAGCAGTAAATCTAATCTAAAAATTAAAACTACAAATTAAAATTTAACTACTACAAAACACTACAAAGCATAAAGCAGAAAATAAAATTTACATCACCCGTAAACAGCGAATCTCCACGTAATGAAAACTTTTATTGCTTGGCCCCACCTCCTCACTACGGGTCCCACAAAATGGGTCCCACCCACTTGCTACGGGGTCCCACCAAATGGGTCCCACCCAAGGGGTGTGTGGGGTATGGGGTGTGTCTTTCAAGGCAAGAGGGACCCTCCTTTTATAAGGGTTGGGCAGCCCTCTTTCCGTCAAAAGAATCGATGTGGGATTCATTGGTTGGACGATACTGTAGCTGCTCTCTAGAATTTGTCGTAGCTTTGCTTTCTATTTTGACGAAGAGGAGGAAAACGCAGTGGCAAAATCTGCTGGCTAAAAACGTGATGCTTCGAAATGGGTTTGCGAATTCTTCATTGGCTCTTGTTGCTGTTTGGTTCGTTGGCTACGGCAATGAAATGAAGAAGCGGTGATCGTTTAAGCTGCTGCCTGCTTGGAGAATGACCGAAGAAACCATAATCCATATCTGGCCGAAGATGCAGGGGTGCTATGGATTGCCGTTTCTGAGAAGGAAGCTGAGTTTGGCCATTGGAATGCCGGACCCTGGATTTCCGTGCTGTTGTTTGGATTGGGTTTGGCTGGGAAAAATCGTAGGAATCGATGGGTTGCTGGGAAGTGGGAACATGGACCGTGGCTATGCAGAAAAGGCAAAAAGGAAATGGCCCATGGTCATTCAACGGGATGATGAGAATGCGGCAGCCGTTCTGATTGCTGATAGATCTTCTTGGTTGGAATTTGGATCCATGCTCCACAACCACCGTAAATGAATTGGTCGTGGAAACTCTCAAAGTTGACACCCACTCACCGTAAATGAATTTGGATCTGCTGCTTGGTTAGAGTGGATTGACCATTCAGGCTACTTTTATCCAAGGCACCCAGCTAAATCCTATCGGATCGGGCTGCTCTTTGCTTGGATTTACATGGTTGCTGGTTTTGGAGTTGCCGAAATTGCCTGGACGGCCGTGACAGCCATGGCTGCCGTTCGGGAAGGTGGAGGCCGAAATTAGTGGGGGGGCTGAAACGGGGCTGCCACTTGCTGGTTCCGGTCTGGTGGGTTTGGCAGATGGATTGCCGAATTTGGGGAAAGTGGAGCTGCTGTGATCGTGGTTTTTCGGTGATGGCTGAAAGGGGATTTTTGATTTGGCTGCCGAACGTTTGCAGGCTGCTGATTTTTGGTTTATGCGCTGCTCGGAAATGATGGAGGTGTTGCCGCCGCTCGCCGAAGATGATGGGGAAAACGGTGGCTGCTGGACGGGTTGGAATCGTGGCTGCTTCCATTTTCTTTTGTTCGATTGATTTGTGGGTGGCTTGAAAATCGAATTGGGATTTTGGATTTGGAGAAGAAGCCATTGTCGGTCAAGTTGGGGAAGATGATGGAGCACCGAACTAGTGCTCCAGTGGTGTACGGTTGTTCGTGTACTCATGCTGCAAACAAAAATAGATTTAAATATTTAATTTTTATAAAAATGATTTTAATAAGCTTGCTGATATTTTTAATTTACTTTTTAGCCCTTTTTGAATTTATTTATTTTTATCTTAAAATGTTATAACAGTTTGCTTTATAACCATATTTTAAATTATATTTATAACTATATGTATGATTTTTCTAATTAGGTGATTTTATAATTTTGCATAAATTATATTAATAAGCTAATACACATTTCAACATTAAAATTTAGTCATAATTTTTATATCTTCAAGAATGTTGCAAAATGACCTATTTTTAAAGCAAAATTAAATATTCTATTAAAAATATGATTTTCATGAAATTCCACTTAAAACATGTATTTAATTAACGTTTTAATATTTAACAACGTGAATTTAATATAAAATTAAAGGAAAATTTTTAGACTTATCACACCCCCCAACTTAAACATTGCTAGTCCCTTAGCAATGGAAATAGTTTAATATGTTATAAATTGTTTTTATTTATTTTTTTATTTTTTTTATTTTTTACAAAAATCTAAGTGCACTGCTATTAATGATAGTAAGCTTTAGAAGTAAATTTCTTTAGTGAATATGAGTAAAATATTTTCATGATGCATATAAAAGATTAAAGCACGTGTGTATGTGTACTAATGAACAAATGGGTATTTGATAAATAAGTTATTTTCAACTCATCCAATCTAAGTAATATTTATATCAAAATTATGATAGTGACAGTTAAATTTTTTTTTTTTTTTTTTTTCAACACATTTTTTTTTCTTCCCCTCACCATATTTCAGGATATCTAGGGATTTACTTTTTTTCATTTTTTTTTCTTTTTTTCTTTTTTTTTTCATTTTTTTTAATTTATTTTCCCCTCACCATATTTCAGGATATCTGGGGATTTACAATTTTTTTTTTTTTTTTTTTAACTAACAACTATCAATTGCAATGATATTAAAGATTACTTGCTTGGATGAGAGAGAAAAACTATATTAACATGATACCCACAAGGTTCATTGCCGTGTAAGTGCAATCAGTGCTAATAAAATTTTAAAATCACCATGAAAATATTTTTACAAATATAACTAATTACAGTTTGCTTCTTCACTTAGTACCAAGTACAGCAAGTGTACTTTGATTTATCTCTATTTTTTTTTGGATATTTTCTAGAAATTTTTTTTTTTTCTTATTAATTTTTTTTTTAATTTTTTTTTATATTATATATATATTTTAAATAAATCACGTTAAGCAAACCAGACCCCCCCAACTTGAATAGAGCTATCTTTGATAAACATGCACAAAATATATAAATTCATGAAAATAAGATAGCGGGGAAAGAGACAACCTGGGGTGTAATGATCTGCTGAAATTGCCGCATCTTTTACCTAAAAAATATGAAAAGAAAACCAACGGAAAAGAGATATATACATGTTGGGTTGCCTCCCAACCAGCGCTAAGTTTTACGTCTTCAGCCAGACGTAACGATTAATGTTATCCAATTCCTGCTCTATTAAAATTCTTAACACTATGTAGATTATTTATCATTTTCATATGTTCATGCTCAAGCGTTGTGAAGATTAATGAGTTATCAATGATGTCCAATATGTAGCACTCTTCAATTTGATCATTTATTGAATTCATTGAACTGTTACTTAATGGGAGCATGATTTTATTTTGGGTTAAACAGGATTCCATTTGAATACAACGCTCTTGGAGAAATTGACTATAATTTGGAATATACTGAATAACATCAAAGAGCGAAATTTTAACTTGAACCTGTTTAAATATTTGCATCATCTCTTCCTTTTTCATTAATTCATCTATGCTAATGAGCTCATCTTTAAAAGTACTTGAAATAGCAGGTATGTACTTCTTAAAATTTTCATCAATAATTTCATTTTCATCTCCCCCCAACTTATCCTCAATAAACTCTTTATTTCTCACCTCATCATTAATTTGGTTATGATTTATATCATTCATTTGAAACCTATTATCAATCTCCTCAATATTTTCTTGATTTTTATCTTCTTCAAATTTATCATTAATTAATTTTTCATTATTTTCTATAATATTTTCTTGATTATGAAGAGAGGAATTCTCATTGAGTTTATGATCTGAGAAACCATCACTCCATAATGTTGTAATTATTACCAAATTTTCAGACAATAAATTTTCTGATAGTAATTGATCTGATTGAGTTTGATAATCGAAATGATTTATTGGAGTGATAGTTGATTCATTAGGTTCCTCCCCACATAATGTTTCTACAATATATTCATCATTTATTTTCAAATTATCTTTCTTTTGACTTAGCATTTGGTTGTTAAGGGATTCAACTTCTAAAGCATTTGGAAATGCTAAGTCATTTTCAAAATATGAATTTTCCAATGGTATTGGATCTATTTGAAAATTTGAATGATCAACTAGATTATCAATTTGGTCAGTATGATCTGTCGTCTTAGAAAATAACTGTTGGTCGGAAAGGAATTGTTGATCTAATCTTTCGAATCCTCCCTCTACGTCATCTAAGTGAGGAGGTTGTTGATAATCTACTTGATCTAATGAAAAATTTGAAAAGTCCTCTTGTGGGCAGCAGTCTTGCAAATACATATTTTTATAATGTTCAACTCGATTTACGCACTTTGCAAATTTATTTACTATGTTTTCAAAGCCATTGAGAATAATATTTTGCATGTTTTCAAATTTCTCATCATAATTATATGTTTGATGAAAAGATTGGTTAATAGGTTGAGGTGATGAAAAATTTTCTTCAGGATATGCAGATGGCCCATATGTATTTCCATAATGATTAGATTGATATTGATAATTTGAAAATTGGCTTTGCTCAGGTGGCCACTGGGTTTGTAGATATGGAGGGTAAGGTTGCATTTGTTGATTTGTCCAAGAAGTATTAGGACAACTCATCCATTCTGAGTTATGTGTATGTGAAAATGAATTATAATCAGGTGTATGGAACTTATGAAAATTTTGCACTCGCGCTTGATATGGTAAAAATTGAGTTTCATTAGAATATGTCGTTTGAAAAGGAATCGATGTATTTACGAATGAACTGTTTGAGTTTTGATAGGCAAGTAAATCATTAAGCTTTTGGTTTAATTCTTCCAACTTACCTAACCGCTGATCAATAAAGTTCATGTCCATTCTTTAATTTTAGTTTTATTTTTTTATTTTTTTATTTTTTTTATTTTTTATTTTTTTTCTTTTTAAAGCAGGAAAGAATTGAAATTGGTAATCCAAAGTTCAAGTGCAATAAGTAAAGAAAGCAGATAAATAAAGCAGTAAAGATTATACTATTGAAAGCAAGTAAAGAAAATTTAATAAAACAATTCAAACATCAATACGCCTCCCCGGCAACGGCGCCAAAAACTTGATGCAAACCAAGTGCTTGTCGTTAAGAGCACTGTGATCATCAGTTTAATTAAAATTAACCGAAACACATTAAAGCTACCACTATACGAGTGATAGTGTAGAATAATGGTGAGTCGGGTCGAATCCACAGAGAGGCGATGTAGTTTTGAATTGTTTTTAAGAGAAAGAGAGGGTATAGAGAAGAGAGAGAAAGAGAGAAGAGAGAAGAGAGAGAAAGAGAAAAGAGAGAAAGAGAAGAGAGAGAAATAGAAGAGAGAGAAAGAAAAGGAAAGAAACTAAGAGAGAGGAGAGAGAGATGTTAGAGAGAGAGAAGAAGAAATTAGAGAGAGAGAGAGAAGAGAGAGAAAGAAGGGAGAAAAGATTTAAACATAAAAGAAATGGAGACAAGAAGCTAAAAGAAATTAACTAACAACTTAATTAAAACTATTCTAAGAAAGCAATAAAAGCTATGAAATTTAACTATTAAAGCAGGAAAGAGAATTACATTAAATTTAATCTAAAAATTACAAAGCATAAAATAAAGCAGTAAATCTAATCTAAAAATTAAAACTACAAATTAAAATTTAACTACTACAAAACACTACAAAGCATAAAGCAGAAAATAAAATTTACATCACCCGTAAACAGCGAATCTCCACGTAATGAAAACTTTTATTGCTTGGCCCCACCTCCTCACTACGGGTCCCACAAAATGGGTCCCACCCACTTGCTACGGGGTCCCACCAAATGGGTCCCACCCAAGGGGTGTGTGGGGTATGGGGTGTGTCTTTCAAGGCAAGAGGGACCCTCCTTTTATAAGGGTTGGGCAGCCCTCTTTCCGTCAAAAGAATCGATGTGGGATTCATTGGTTGGACGATACTGTAGCTGCTCTCTAGAATTTGTCGTAGCTTTGCTTTCTATTTTGACGAAGAGGAGGAAAACGCAGTGGCAAAATCTGCTGGCTAAAAACGTGATGCTTCGAAATGGGTTTGCGAATTCTTCATTGGCTCTTGTTGCTGTTTGGTTCGTTGGCTACGGCAATGAAATGAAGAAGCGGTGATCGTTTAAGCTGCTGCCTGCTTGGAGAATGACCGAAGAAACCATAATCCATATCTGGCCGAAGATGCAGGGGTGCTATGGATTGCCGTTTCTGAGAAGGAAGCTGAGTTTGGCCATTGGAATGCCGGACCCTGGATTTCCGTGCTGTTGTTTGGATTGGGTTTGGCTGGGAAAAATCGTAGGAATCGATGGGTTGCTGGGAAGTGGGAACATGGACCGTGGCTATGCAGAAAAGGCAAAAAGGAAATGGCCCATGGTCATTCAACGGGATGATGAGAATGCGGCAGCCGTTCTGATTGCTGATAGATCTTCTTGGTTGGAATTTGGATCCATGCTCCACAACCACCGTAAATGAATTGGTCGTGGAAACTCTCAAAGTTGACACCCACTCACCGTAAATGAATTTGGATCTGCTGCTTGGTTAGAGTGGATTGACCATTCAGGCTACTTTTATCCAAGGCACCCAGCTAAATCCTATCGGATCGGGCTGCTCTTTGCTTGGATTTACATGGTTGCTGGTTTTGGAGTTGCCGAAATTGCCTGGACGGCCGTGACAGCCATGGCTGCCGTTCGGGAAGGTGGAGGCCGAAATTAGTGGGGGGGCTGAAACGGGGCTGCCGCTTGCTGGTTCCGGTCTGGTGGGTTTGGCAGATGGATTGCCGAATTTGGGGAAAGTGGAGCTGCTGTGATCGTGGTTTTTCGGTGATGGATGAAAGGGGATTTTTGATTTGGCTGCCGAACGTTTGCAGGCTGCTGATTTTTGGTTTATGCGCTGCTCGGAAATGATGGAGGTGTTGCCGCCGCTCGCCGAAGATGATGGGGAAAACGGTGGCTGCTGGACGGGTTGGAATCGTGGCTGCTTCCATTTTCTTTTGTTCGATTGATTTGTGGGTGGCTTGAAAATCGAATTGGGATTTTGGATTTGGAGAAGAAGCCATTGTCGGTCAAGTTGGGGAAGATGATGGAGCACCGAACTAGTGCTCCAGTGGTGTACGGTTGTTCGTGTACTCATGCTGCAAACAAAAATAGATTTAAATATTTAATTTTTATAAAAATGATTTTAATAAGCTTGCTGATGTTTTTAATTTACTTTTTAGCCCTTTTTGAATTTATTTATTTTTATCTTAAAATGTTATAACAGTTTGCTTTATAACCATATTTTAAATTATATTTATAACTATATGTATGATTTTTCTAATTAGGTGATTTTATAATTTTGCATAAATTATATTAATAAGCTAATACACATTTCAACATTAAAATTTAGTCATAATTTTTATATCTTCAAGAATGTTGCAAAATGACCTATTTTTAAAGCAAAATTAAATATTCTATTAAAAATATGATTTTCATGAAATTCCACTTAAAACATGTATTTAATTAACGTTTTAATATTTAACAACGTGAATTTAATATAAAATTAAAGGAAAATTTTTAGACTTATCAGGCGGCAACAGCTACAGCGGTTACGCCTCCTCCACCGGTTCTTCCATAGTCCAAGGCTGGCCTGCACCGGCTCTGTCTCCTCTACCGGCTCTGCCTCATCCTCATCGCCGGATTCGACCGTAGAAGAAGACAACAACATCATCCATTTCAAGGGGAAAAAAACTCAGACCCATTAAAATTCGAGGTACCAGTTTTCCGTGTGCGCGTGCATGTGCGTGGATTTTAATTAAATGCTGGCAGTGTGCGTGATTTGAATTGAATGCTGAAGCTTTGCATTTTTTATATAATTTCATTTTGGTTGGATGTAATAAAAAAGCTTGCACTTGGGCCCGAATCCATGAGCATGCGCTGCACTTGCATCTTTATATGTTTTATTATGTGGATATGATATAAAAAAATTTTGCATTGTGGCCCACACTTCATATGACTTAGAAAAATTTAGAAAGGACCAGATGTGTATACGTTATTGTGATTTTAGTTTTATATTATTTAATTTTTTAAATATCATGCAATATTTTGTCATGCAATATTTTAGATGGCTTATTATTTAAATATTTAAATATAAGATGTGCATGCACGATAAAATGTTGTTTATAATTTGACTTATAGGTTTAAAAAAATGTCAGAATCCCAATAAAATCCCTCACCTACTGAGCCAGCGAGTGTCCCAAATATGAATAGTAGTTCCGCATCAGTTGCTATGGAATCTCGTGCATTAAGAGATAGAAATGATATAGGTTAGAATCACGTAACAGAGGTTGAAAAAGGAAAGTATAAATGTTTATATTGTGGGAGAGTATTTAGTGGCAGAGGAATTCACCGTACGAAAAAATACTTAGCGAAGGTAAAAGGTGATGTAGCAGTTTGCAAGAAGGTGTCATACCATATACAACAACAGATAAAAATTGACTTAGATGGCATTACTTCTCAAAAAACTCATAAGCAACCTTTCAATGCCATAGAAGAGAGTTCATTTGTTTCATTACATGTCATTGATGAAGAAGTTGAGGAAGTAAGAGAAGTTAATCAAAATGCAACAAAGAAGTTAAAAGGGATTTCACAGTTCTTTCCAGTGCAAGCTAAAGGAGGAGTTCAACCTTCTATAAAATGTGCTATGGCTGGAAAAGATACTATTGATCAAGCTCATGCTTCTATTGGTCGATAGTTTTTCATTCTTGCATCCCTTTCAATGCAATGAATTCTCTATATTTTCAAGAGATGGTAGACAACATTATTACCATTGGTCGTAGATTTAGAGTTATTACATATCATGATATGCGTGGTTTTATTTTGAAAAAAAATTATCAGGAAATTCAATAGGCTATTAATTCCTAAAAAGAAAAATGGAAAGAATATGGATGCACCATTATGGCTGATGGTTGGACAGATCAGAAGAAAAGAACTTTGATTAATTTTCTTGTTTATTGTTCTAAAGGTACAATTTTTCTTAAATCTGTTGATGCATCTACAGAGATAAAAACTGCAAATATGCTTTGTGATCTGTTTAAAAAAGTTATAGAAAAAGTGGGTTCAGAGCATGTTGTTCAATTGGTAACTAATAATGCATCAAATTATAAGTTGGCTGGAGAAATGTTGAAATACACATATCCATATATTGTTTGGACACCATGTGCAACACATTGCTTGGATTTAATGTTGGAAGATATTACAAAAATTGATGTTGTAAGTACGATGATTGATGATGCTCGTTCCATTTCTACTTTTATATACAACAATAGTTTTGCACTTGCATTGATGAGAAAATACACAGATGGAAAGGAGTTAATTCGGCCCGCAATGACGCGGTTTGCAACTCACTTTTTGGCAATTCAAAGTCTCTTGACATGTAAAGATAAATTAAGAGTCATGGTTGTTAGTAAATAATGGGATGATAGAAAGTGGCGTCGTAATCAAAAGGTGAAGACAATAACCGATCTAATACTTTGTTCTGCATTTTGGTAACGATGTGAGATTATTGTATCAGCATTTGAGCCACTTGTTCGTATACTACGATTAGTTGATAGTGATGAAAGACCTTCAATGAGATATATTTTTGAAAGCATGCGAAGGGAAAAGAAATCAATAGAGAAAACTTTCAAAAAAATCAATATGGATTGTAGTCAAGTGCTCAACATCATTGATACTCGTTGGGAAAATCAACTTCGCCGTCCTCTTCATCTAGCAGGCTTTTATTTCAATCAAATATTTTTCTATCATGCTGATCGGGAGACTAAGTTTCATACATGGTCTGGAGTACTTGAAGTAATTAAGAGACTAAATCGTGAAGACATGAAAGCACAAGTTAGTATCAGTGAAGATGCAAAATTATATCGAGATGCTGTAAGAGACTTTGGGAGGCCAGCGGCTATAGCAACACGTTATACTTTGGATCCAGGTATTCTAAATTTAGATTATAATATTTCTTTTTTTGAAATTTTAATTACATTACTTTTCTATATAATATTTCAGCTCTTTGGCGGGAGTCCTATGGGTGCAATGCTCCAAAACTACAAGTCGTTGCTATTAAAGTCTTGAGCTAAACTTGTAGCTCATCTGGTTGTGAGCGAAATTGGTCTATATTTGAACGTATACACACAAAAAAGAGGAACAGATTGGAGCATGGAAGATTGAATGAACTTGTTTATGTTCAATATAATTTACGTTTGCTTGAGAGGTATGATTAAATTCAATGTGATTTGTGATTAATTTATTTTTTATATGTTCTCTTTAACTTCTATTCTCATTATGTAGGAAGAAAAAAAGGAAAGTTGGTTTCGATCCTATATCTTTAGATATCATAGATATTTTGGAAGATTAGACCATGGAGTCTGAAGACTTTGAAGATTTATTTACTGAAGAAGATATTGAGACTTGGATGCAAATGGACCAACCACAAGCTGCAATTGCTATAGCAGAAATTGAAGATTTTGGTAATATTTTATGAACTTCTTTTTTAATTATTTAGTTTTTTTACTTTCATAACAATTTATTTCAAAAACTAATATTTGATTGTAATATCCATTAATAGGGTCAATGCTAATCCAAGAAGATCAGGAACAAAATAGAGAAAGTTGAGGGAATTCATGAAGATGCAATTGTGGAGATACTTCTTTTTCGATATTTTGAAGATATCAACTTTGAAGTTTTTTTTTTGAATTAGATATCTCAAATATATTTCTATTCAGTTGTATTTTGTACTCACTTTAGACCTAAATCGTAGTTAAACTTTGCTCAAAATTGAACGATGATGAGCAATTTGAACATTTTCAATTACAGTACAATTTCAAATGTTTTTTTTTCTTATTTTTAGGTGGTTAATTTCTTCAAGTAAAGTAAAATTAATTTTTTTCTAAATATCTTATATCCTTCCATTAATATTTGAAATTTCATTGTAGATATTCTGATCAACCATATAGGAACAAAAAAAAGATGAAAGAATTGCACCTATTTCAGGTCAGTGCACTCTTATTTTTTTCTTGATTTGCATGATAATTTTAATATGATGTACTTGAATGTATTGTTGATGCCAAGTGTAATTTTTATATTACATAGAATTTATATATTTAATTTAATTTTGAAATAAGTAAAATAAATAAAATAAAATTATTACGTCATAATTATGTCATGCTGACGTCACGGTTCAAAACGGTTTGAACCACGGTTGAACCGGTTGGACCTGAACTGGACATAAAAATGGTTCAGTTCCTGGTTCGATTTTTAAAACATTGCATAGAGGTCGACAATTGCCGATCCTTCGTAAATTCAGTCCAAAATTGGAAATTTCAGCACCGTGGACGGCAATGTGGGATTCTGTAATAGAGAAGCTGATAATTCATAAAGATTGATTGGTCGCGACACAAATTGAAACATTCCACCCATATTTACTAGCCACGATTCTGCAGTCGAAAACCAATGAGAGAGGGGAAGGCTTGCAGGTGTCTACGGTCTATCCATCAATGGCGTGGATTACACACCATCAATTAATTTCCAGCATGGATTTCAAAATAAAAAATATAATTCTTCTATGTTTCTAAAATTCAACACTAGTTGGACTAAAAAAAAATCAACACTGTTGGTTACTTTCTTTCTCATGAAACCCACCGGAAAAAAACCCTCTCGTTCTGAGGCATAAGGTCATCCATGAATGAATTAACCACGAGTTAGTGCCCATCTTAAGAGAAAAACTACTACTCCGATTGGAAATTCAAGCTTTGGTCCCCGTCATGAGATGGATCTAATAATTCACGCTCCCAAATACTATCTTTGCATTTACTAATTCATTGATCCTAAAATTGAAGGATTCATTATATCTGTAAAAATTAGGAGAAAAAATAAAATTTGACCAGTCAAATGATGACGTGTCCGCTAATGTGGCATGTTGACCATTGACTGCTTGACCAAGTAATGGGCCAGGAATAAGTGAAGTATTAATGAACCAAGCATAATTAAGTCACTTAAGTTCAATAGGATGAGTTATATATAATGTCATAAGTATTTAACTAAACAACCCAAGATGCTTAGGTGGTTAAGGTGTTGGTCATTGGTAGAGGAGGTCGTGGGTCCCACCAGTTTAAAATTCAAATTTCAAAATGAAACGGATTGGATTACAAGCGATCGTTTCTTTGGTGAATCCTCTCGCAGTTATGGGATATATTAGAGAAAAGAGGAGAAATGCTACCGCTGGATAAAGGAAAAAGCCGATCCAATCCATTCAAGTGATCCATTTCATTTTCTCTTTTAAAGAAATGAGGATTTTGCCTCTTTTGCCTTTAATTATGGCATGATTTAATGAGAAGATTATGTTAGTGATTATGCTAATATGTGATTTCATGGTCGTTAATGATGTTGAGATTATGTTATGGACGCCACATAATTATTTGAGGAATGTATTAATTACATTGAAATTAATTATGTGAGAAATTATTAATAATTTGAGGATTTTATTAACATAAATATAATTTTAGGCAAGATGGAAAGCACAATGGAAAAATTATAATTTTTTTGAGTGAAATAAATTAATGTGTATAATTATGTATGTTATATTACGCTTAGATGACCTAAAATTAAAAATTTTAACCAAATTATGGATGAGAGAAATTTTAATGCATTTAAGATGTTAAAGGAGATATATAAAAATAATATAAAAATATTATTATATATATCTTATAGAAATGGCCGAATGGGAAAAATAGGTCACTACTTATTTTCAAGATTTATGGACATTATATAATTCCGTTTGGTAGTTTTCTGAAAATCATGAGCCATTATGGAGTTTCTTTAAAATCAGGAGACGACAGGAGTATCTATAATTTTAGAAGCTGGAAGTGGGTTTCTGGGTCTAGGCTGGATCCAGGCGGAGCCCAGCAGCAAATGAGCCCAGCTGTTGCAATGGGCTTAGAGCATAAAGCTGAAACTCAAGTAGAAGCTCAGGCAGTGAAGCCTAGAGCATGACCCACCAGGAAGCCTAGTCGGCAGGATCACTGGCGACGAGCTGAAGTTGCTAGCGGTGAGGGACACGCGGCACCATTTGGTGCGTCCATCTTCAAGTTGATGTACATTAAGCTCTAAATGTCCGATTTGAGTGATTCGTTTCCTATAAATTTGGACATTCTAAGTTCGATGGAAGGGCTAGATTAGCCAAATGATGCCTAAAAGTTTGAGTTTTAGGAATAGAGGAGTATCTTAAGAGATTTAGTATTCTAAATCCTTATGATAGTCCCCAAACTTAAAAGTGAGTACTTCTAGGAAAAGATGATGACATATAATATATGTTAGAGATTTAAAGAATCGAGTAATTGAGAGAAGTTGACATATTCTTATGATCTTAATTGCATAACATTATCTCATTTACTAAGTTCTTGTGAACTTACTCTTTTCCTTTAACTTTCAGATGACCTAGTGGATAGTGGCCAATAAGATGACGACGGCGTAATGAATTCATCTAAAATTTTATTTATTTATGTATTTATTTTATGTAATAAATGGCTTGACTTGGATGTAAATATTTTTATTGATGTGGACATGGTTGTAATAACTCTATGAATATGATTGTTTTGATGTACTAGTGCATGTTTGGTTACCTCCTTGAAATGATTTTATTCAATTTATGGAAAGACCCTGAAGTTTTAAACGACTCAGACTGAAAATTAAGACAAAAACTTTGATTTTTAGTTCAGGCAATTACAGATAGTATCAGAGCGAATTTCATACATAGAGGTGAATAAACAAGAGGACATAGAAACATGTTAAGAGTAATTTCAATTTATCTTTTTCCTTTTTAATGTTGTAAATAATGATTAAACTGATATTCACTATTTTTATGAACTAAGAGATAACATTTGGAACGAGTTTCCTTGAGAGAGATCCAGAGAAGGGGAAGGTACCAATTAATGGTGAACTTGGAGCAGCATGGGCATGTGCTAGGAGGGCACCAACCAACGTTGAGAAGTTGGATATGGTGAGGGAGGACCTAAAAGAGTCGAGGTTGGCACAAGATGCAATTAAATTTGAGCTACTTCGAGCTTAAGAGATGCGTCAAAATTTTGAGGCCTTACAAGAGGTAATGACTAACCTAATGTTCATGATGTTAAAGGTACAAGAGAAATCGATATCACAGGATGCAGAGTTGGCCATGTTAAGAGCTAAGTTGGCAACATTTCAGAAACCACATACAGAGACTCAAATATCTCCTCCTAAGATGCCTGCTGATGTTTCCCCTGAGGTTTTAGAGCAAGTGCAGAAGGAGACAACTATCCTGTAACCTGTTCCAAGGAAGTGGTATAAGTAAATGGTGAGCAAGATAACTGAGGCCTATGATGAGTTGGAAGATAATTTTGAGTCGATTGACAAAGAGGGGCCGAAGGAACCTCTTGGGGCCCATTATGGGTCTAGCTCATCTGCACCAAATCCAAATCCTCCAGCTCAACAGACGTCTATTCCAAATGTGCCTCCCCATCCATCTCCTCCACCAACACATATTATGCCCTCAAGGGAGCCTACATCTAAGAAAGTCTTACCCAGTTTGGGGAAGCTAGTACCGTGTGCTAAGTGAAGCTTAGGCATGGAGGAAAGTGTGTGCTTCCGCTAAACACTTGTTTTAGATGTATGTAGCCTGGACATCAGATGAAGGACTGCCCACATGAGATTGCTTGCAATATTTGGAGGGCCCCCAGGCATAGGGCTAAAGAGTGTCCAATAAAGGGATAGAGGCAAAGAGGAGATTAAATTGAGTTTTTTTTCTTTCGATGTAATAAATATTTTTGAGTTGTAATAAACTTGCAGTAGATAATAAAAGTTAATTATGATAGATTGTCCTTTTATGTGGATGGATACACTATTTGTTTGGCTATGCATGCACTTAAGACGTTCCTTAAGTTGAAATATTACATCTTTATTTCAGACATGGCCTCTCATGGAAATCCTCTACAACCTAACTCAATACAAAGGTAGGGTTAGGGAGTTAATCCATTATCGATTGGTATGTCTGAAGGGAGTACATCACAAGAAAGAGATGTTCCAAGGTTAAGCCAATGAGCACACCTACCTCAAGGAGAACCATCTCAGAGGATAAACCAATGAACTTTTACCACTTGATGAAGGCTCGAAGTCCCCTCAGAGGTCCGAAGGAACAGTTGGTACTAACCAAAATCTTGGGATGAGACCAACAATTCATGAGTGGATGACGCAACATGAGGCTAGATTCGAAAGTTTCATTGAGAGAATTTTAGCCCGATTAAATAGGATTGATGAAAATCCTCATTAACAAGGAACTAATGCGGTTGGTGGAGACCAAGCCACGACCGTAAACAAACAAAGAGAATGAGTAGTAAGCTAGAGAAAATAACCAAATATAATGGGGCAGGGGGAAAGAGCAACTGAAGGCGGTCAAGATCACCTTAGTGGTTGTCAATCAGGAGTGGGAGAGCAAGCCACTGAATCCCGATCCACCACAGCACTCTCCAGAGACTACTCTGTTAGAGAGGAAAGAAATAGGAAGAATGCTAGTGCTTTTCATCAAGAGCATCCTCCTTTTTCAGGAGGTGATAACACAACAACTAAAAATTGGTTGTTGGTTATTAACAAAATATTAGAGTTCTTTGAATGCTAGGATCGAGAAAAGATGTTATTTGCTCCATTCGAATTGGATAGAGATGCCTACTGTTGGTGGCAAACAGAAAAGAGAATCTTTGAGAGCATGATAGAAGAGATTACTTGGGAAAGATTCTCAGATACCTTCTATGAGAAGTTTTTTCCACTAACTATTCAAATCACCAAAGCTCGAGAGTTTGCACAGTCGAAACAAGGAGAGATGTTTGTGGCTGATTATGAAATAAAGTTTTCATCCTTGATACTATTTTCCCCTAATCTGGTGGAAGATGATGATGCTCAAATCTAAAGGTTCCAAAATGGTCTCAATGAAAGCATTCGAGACATGGTGATGGTCAAACCATACAAAACATATAGCAAAGTGGTGGATTGAGTGATGTGGGCTGAGAAAATAACTCAACTCAGTAAGATGATTGTAAGGAATAGTTTAGGAGAATCTATTGAAGGAGAAACTTCAAGTAAAAAGCAAACACAGACATCTAGAACCTCAACGGTCAAGGGTCTAAGAGCAAACAATCTTATAAGACAAATGAGAGAAAAAAGAAGTGCAAACGATGCAACCGGTTCCACCAGGGACATTGTCACTTTCCGCCAGGCACTTTTCACAAGTGTAGAGAGGTTGGGCATTTACCAGAGAATTGTTGATGGGAGTGGTATGTTTTTTGTCCAGGGCATAAGGCAAAATTTTGTACTGCCACTGGAGCACCAACTCTCCAGCAATCTCAAAATCAGACTAGACAAGCAGGGAGATAAGTGGGGTGACAACAAAATGTGCAAAATCAGGAAACAAGACAGCCGACAAATGTTTTTGCACTACACTCGAGACAAGCTCAGATACCAGCAAATAGAATTACAGGTATTGTAAAGGTTTACAATATTTATGCTAGAACTTTGTTTGATACTGATGCAGATTTGTCATTTATTATATCTGAGTTTGTCAAAGAGAATAACATACCAATGAGACCATTGATAGAAAAGTTAATTATTACATCACTAATGGGAGGTAGTATTTTCATGAGGAGTGCATGCTATGGATGTCCTATGGACATCAACAGACTGCGATGTCAATTGACTTGGTAGTGATGCCCATGAAGGACCTGTATATAATTCTCGGATGAGATTAGATAACCAAGTAGGTAGCACACATTAGTCCATAGACACAGAGGATTACAGTTAGTATACCTAATCAGACGGTTCTGTTTGAAGGAAATAGACAAAAAATGTCATATCTAATCACAGCTATGCAAGCCTTGAGGAAACTCAGAAAAGTATGTTATGAGTTATTTGTGGTGATCATAGTGACAAGTGAGGTTGAAGTAAAACTAGAGGATGTCCCGGTAGTTTAGAAATTTCTCGATATTTTTCCAAATGAATTGTCAGGGTTACCACTGGCATGAGAGATTGATTTTGAGATCGATCTAATTTCGGGAACCAGTCCAATCTCAAAGCCCCATATCGCATGGTGCCAGCAGAACTTAAAGAGTTGAAAGAACAACTGAAAGAGTAAATGGACTTGGGGTTTATTCGTCCGAGTTCATCACCTTAAAGAGCATCTATACTCTCTGTTAAAAAGAAAGATTGTAGTATATGGCTATGCATTGATTACCAAGAAATAAACAAGGTGACAATTAAGAATAAATATCCTCTTTCATGCATCGATGATTTGTTTGACCAACCACAAGGGGCGTCTGTCTTCTTAAAGATAGACTTGAGATCAAGGTACTACTAGTTAAGAGTCGGAGAAGAGGACATACCAAACACAGCTTTTAGCACTCGGTATGGTACTTTGAGTTCCTGGTGATACCATTCGGGTTAACCAATACCCCAGCTGCATTTATGGATCTAATGAACAGAGTGTTTCAACAGTTCTTAGATTGGTGTATAGTGGTATTCATCGATGATATTTTGGTATATTCCAAGGGGAGTAAAGAACATGAGCAGTAGCTGAGAGAAGTATTGCAAGTCCTTAGGGAAAAAACTTTATGCCAAACTCAAGAAGTGTGAGTTTTGACTAGAAAGTGTTACTTTTCTTAGACATGTGATTAGTAGCAAAGAGGCCTCTATTGATCCAGAGAAGATTAAGGCTTAGTATCTTAGGAGAGATCGACTATAGTGATTAAGATAAGAAGTTTTTTAGGATTAACAGGCTATTATAGACAGTTTGTGGAGAAGTCTTCTTCTATTACAGTGCCATTAACTCGGTTAACCCGTAAGAATACCAAATTTATTTAGATAGAGGACTGTGAGAAAAGTTTTTAAGAGTTGAAAAACCATTTAACCATGTCACTAGTTTTGGCCATACCGGTAAGTGGAAAAAGTTTTGTGGTTTATAGTGATGACTCCAAGAGTGGTCTGGGATGTATACTAATGCAACAAGGGAGGGTAATAGCATATGCTTCAAGGTAGTTGAAGCCAAGTGAGTAGAATTATCCTACTCATGACTTAGAGTTGACTATTGTACTATTTGCTTTAAAGATTTGACATCACTACTTATATGGTAAAAGGACAGAGATATTCACAAACCATAGCAGTTTGAAATACATATTTTCCTACAGAAATTAAATCTTCGGCAACGAAGATGACTAGAATTACTGAAAGACTATGATATTTTAATTCAGTATCATCCAGGGAAGGCCAATGTAGTAGTAGACACTCTTAGACAAAAAATGAAAACAGTGTTTGCAACCTTCTTTACCTAACAAGAGGAGTTGCTAAGGAAGTTTGAAGCCTTAGAGATAAAGGTAATATCCTCTCAAGAGGCTGCACAGTTAAGTATTTTGCAGTTGCAATCCTTGTTGGTAGAGAAAATCAAGAAAGCATAGAAGCAAGATTCATTTGTCTTGAAAATATTAGACAGAATGAATCAAGGTGAATCCACTCTTTTTCGACAAAGAATTGTGGTTCCAAGAAAGGAAGAACTCCGAAGAGAACTTCTTGAAGAAGCTAACCAATAGAGATTTTCTGTTCATCCATGTAGTATAGTACCAAGATATATAAGGATTTGAGTCAGAGATATTGGTGGAAGAAAATGCAAGTAGAGATTGCAAGATTTGTGTCTCAGTATATAATTTTCCAACGAGTAAAACAAGAAAAGCAGAAATCGAAAGGGTTATTGTGACTGTTGGAGATATCAGAGTGGAAATGAAAACACATCATGAAGAATTTCGTAACTGCATTGCCAAAAATGCAAAGCTGAATGGATGCAGTATAGGTAGTGCTAGATCGCCTTACTAAGTTTACGCATTTTCTACCTTATCGAATGACCTATCGGATGAAGTAGATGACAGAGTTGTATGTAAGAGAGATTGTTAAACTTCATGGTGTTCCTGCTTCCATAGTCTCTAATAAAGATAGAAGATTTGTGTTTGAATTGCAGACAACTATGGGTACAGAGTTACGCCTGAGTACTGCATATCATCCACAACAGATGATCAATCCAAGAGGACCATCTAGATATTAGAGAACCTACTGCAGGCTTGTGTTTTAGACTTATAAAGTTCATGGGTTGAGCATTTGATAATGTCAGAGTTTGCTTATAACAATAGTTATCAAGCAAGCATTAATATGACTCTTTTCAAAGCCGTATATGATAAGAAATATTGCACCCTGGTGTATTAGGAAGAAGTCGGCGAGCGCAAGATATTACCACCGAAATTGATCGAACAGGCTACTAAGATAGTGTAGTTGATCAAGAAAAGATTGGTGATTGCTCATGATTAACAAAAAAGTATGCTGATGGAAAACGACGCGATTTGCAATTCATAGTCGGGGAAAAGGTTTTCCTAAAGGTCTCGCCTACTCGAAGTGTAATGAGATTTGAAGTAAAATAGAAATTGAGTTGGACCATTTGAGATCCTGGAGGTCATTGGTGGAGTTGCATATTGATTAGCATTACCACCCAACATTAGTGGGATGCATAGGGTATTCCATATCTCGCAACTAAGAAAGTATGTGTCTGATCCGACACATGTGTTGCAGTTTGAGTAGTATCATGTGGAAGGGGATCTAACACATCTAAGCAACTAATACGAATTCTTGACACCAGAGAGAAAGAGCTGAAGGGTCGAAAGATCAAATATGTTCTGGTGCAGTGGAGTAACCACACTGAAAGAGAAGCAACATGGGAACTCGAGGAAAATATTCAAGAAATACGTCCTAATTTGTTTCCATCTTTAATGAAATGCAAGTTTCGGGGACAAAACTTTTGTAAGGGGAGACTGTAATAATTAGGAAAAAAATAAAATTTGACTAGTCAAACGATGATGTGCCTGCTAGTGTAGCATCCTGACCATTGACTGATTGACCAAGCAATGAGTTAGGAATAAGTGAAGTGTTAATGTGTCAAGCATAATTAAAGTCACTTAGATTTAATAGGTGGGGTTATATATAATGTTATAAATATTTAACTCAACATCCCAAAATGTTTAGGTAGTTAAGGTGTTAGTCTTTAGTAGATGAGGTCTTAAAGATTAGTTCTAGTAAATGCATAAAGAGTAATTTTTATTTTTTAGCTCTGTGGGCCCCACCAATTTTCAAAATGAAACGGATCGGATTATGAGCAATCGTTTCTCCCAATGAATCCTCTGGGAGTTACGAAGAAGTTATAAATAAACCGTTTGGGAAGTTGATGCTGGAGAAAGGGAAAAGCTGATCTAATCTATTCAAGTAATCCGTTTCATTTTCTTCTTTAAAATAACTGGAATTTTGCCTCTTTAGCCTTTAATTATGACATGATTTAATGAGAATTTATCACATGATTATGTTAGTGATTATGTTAATATATAATTTCATGGTGTTAATCATGCTGAGATTATGCTATAGATGCTTTGAGGAATGTATTATTTACATGAAAATTAATTATTTGAGGAATTATCAATAATTAGAGGATTTTATTAACATAAAGATAATTTTGGGCAAGATGAAAAGCATAATGGCATAATTATAATTTATTTTGAGTGAAATAAATTAATGTGTATAATTATGTACGTTATATTATGCTTAGATGACCTACAATTAAAAATGTTAGCCAAATTAAGATGTTAAAGGAGATATATACAAATAATATTAAAATATTATTATATATATCTTATATAAATGGCCGAATGTAAAAAATAGAAGTCACTTCCTATTTTCAAGATTTATGGACATTTTACAATTCCGCCTGGTAGTTTTTTGAAAATCATGAGTTGTCATGGAGTTTCTGTAAAATTAGAAGACAGCAGGAGAATCTGTAATTTTAGAAGCTGAAAGTGGGTTTCTGGGACTGGACTGGATCCAGGCTGAGCCCAACATCAAATGAGCCAAACTGTTACGACGGGCCCGCGGAGGAGGATTCAGTTAGCCATCCCTGGGCTTAGAGTTCAGATCTGAAACCTAGGCAAAAGCCCAGGTAGTGAAGCCAAAAGCGTAGTCCACCAGGAAGCCTAGTTGGGGCAGGATCACCAGCGGCGAGGGACACATGACACCATTTGGTCCATCCATCTTCAAGTTGATGTAAATTGAGCTCAAAAGGTCCAATTTGAGTGATCTAGGGGTCGTTTCTTATAGATTTGGACATTCTGAGTTCAATAGAAGGATTAGATTAGCCAAATAAGGCCTAGAAGTTTGAGTTTTGAGGATAGAGTAGTATCTTAAGAGATTTAATATTCTAAATTCTTAGGATAGTCCCAAACGTAAAAGTGAGTATTTCTAGGAAAAGATGATGATATATAAGATGTATTAGAGACTTAAAGAATTGAGCAGTTAAGAGAAAATGTCATATTCTTATGATCTTAATTGCATAACATTATCTCACTTACTAAGTTCTTGTAAACTTACTTTTATCCTTTGACTCTCAGATGACCTAGTGGATGGTGGCTAATGAGATGGTGGCAGCGTGATTGAATTTATTTAAATTTTTATTTATTTTATGTAATAAATGACTTAACTTGGATGTAAATATTTTTATTTATGTGGGCATGGTTGTAATAACTTTATGAACATGATTGCTTGGATGCACTAGTGCAAGCTTGGTTACCTCCTTGAGATGGTTTTATTCAATGTATAGAAAGATCTTGGAGTTTTAAATGACTCAGACCGAAAATTAAGGCAAAAGCTTTGAGTTTTAGGTCAGGCCGTTACAACATCCGTTGCCGCTTGTGACAATCAGAGCTTAGCAATGATTTAAAGCATGAAGATGAGGTTGTAGAGTCTCTCAATGACATTTTTCAATAGGTTATTTTTATCCTATTTCAAAATATAAAGCCAAGTATTAATGGTAGTGGACGAAAAAATGAGCTTAGTGGTACACATGCAATTTGGTAAAATTATATTAGAAAAATATGCAATTCGCGAAATTATGCGGATATATCTACGAATTATCCCTTTATAATAAACAAATGATGCCTAGCTAGGAAGAATTCTCACCTCTGTTATTGGAGGTTCAAATTTTGAATTCTATTACACATACAATGTTAGTTACATTGATAAATTTACTTCCCCTGAGCAAAGATGGAAAAAATATGTATTTGAGATGACTTGAGTTATAAGCGTAAGAAATTAAAAATTGAAAAGGGCATTTCTTCAATACCCATTACGTTTGACCCTAGTCTAAAATATGCTCGCTATGTTTTAAAAATTCAAAATATAATGACTACATATGCATTTAATCTCCAAAATGCCCATTTTGTTAAAGTCCATTAGGTAAGTGAATGTATCCATTTGAATGCTAGTTGTATTTTTATAAATACCTAAAATGAAATAGAAGAGGAATAAGATTAGGGCTTTACAAATTTGAAACAATTAGAGTAGTGATGAATTATGACATTCAAATCTTTCACTTTAATACTAAATTCGATGGGCATATTGGTAATTTCACATATAAGCTAACCATATTAATAAATGTTTATAATAGAATGAGCATTTTTGGGGTTAGATGTAAACAAATAGATATATTTGGAATTTTGAAATATACTGAATATTTTTGAAATTAGGGTCAAATATAATAAATATATTTGGAAAAAGTTCTTTTCAAAATGATGCTAATTATGAATTGGAATTATTTTTCCTCCTATCTAAATATGCGATGATAAAAACTAATGGACAGATTGGATTTGATATAAAATAACAAAATAGAGCCCAAATTGGATGGATGTACTAAGTTATTTTGATAAGATGGATGTACCGGAGATAAATATCATTATATTTTGGGCTTGCTTCTATGAAATTTTTGTAATCTTTTCCATTTTGGTAAAAAAATTACTACATCTATTGCATTTAACATAATTTAATTATCATTAAAACTTTTTTATTTACTTAGTATCACTTTACATGACCCTTGATCTCCAAATGTCATTACTGTATAATAGATAATTTTATAAAATATTACTAATAAAATTATTATTATATTTCAATATATATGTAAATTTTCTAAAGAACTACATATGTAAATGGATCTAAGGAATTTTCATAATTTATATATAAACATTATTCTTCAGCGAATGTGGCAATTAACATATTTAATTTGGATAAAACTTAGTATCCTACTTAAATAACTGATATTAAACACAATAAATAAAGTAAATTTTTCATCAAATATCATAATATTAAAAATGTGAGGGGGTTATGTGAAATGATTTTTACATAATCTGGTTACATAGAAGTAAAACACTTATATCTGAGAAGTGATCGTATTAGTCTGGGCTAAGTAAATAGCTCACTTAGCACCCCATAAAAAACTCATTTAAAATATTTTTTACTTTTTTCTTCATACACTTATTTATTTAAGTGTATTTAATATATAAATTAAGTTTGACCATTTTTGGATGTATATATATTTTTGAGATATTTAAAAATCTTAAAAAATATATACACATATCAAAAAATGATAAAACTTGGTTTATATGTAAAATAAGCTTACGTAAACAAATGTATGAAGAAAAACAACAGAATATTTTAAATGAATTTTTTGAGGTGGGCTAAGCGAGCTCTTTACTTAACCCGGGCTAACAGGATCGTTTATTCTTATATTTTATCAAAGTATTTTTGAAATGCCAAAACCATTAATTTTTAAATGATATTTTCAAGCAATTGTTTCTTAAAAGCATTTCTAGAGGATAATTATTTCATAACTCATAATTATATATGGTTCAGCTCCATTATTACCAAGTTAAGTACAAGTAGTTTCATATAACCCTTTCTATTTTTAATATTTTGATGTTTAATAAAAAATTAATTCTATTTATTGCACTAACATTATTTTTTCTATTATGAGACCAAATTTCATCTAAATCAAATATATTGTTAAAAAATATATATTCATATGTAAATTCTAAAAAATTTAAATTTATTTATGTATGTATTAGCATGTTACAATAATTTATAGAGTTATTTATCTATGTAGTATTGATATTTTAAATGATTTAGATGTCAAAAAAATTAATATTTAGCATTAATTATTTTATTAGATTGGTCTTACACATTTGTAGATAGAGCTATGCACAACGTTACTGGATAAATAAAAGCTTTTATGCTGATATAAATGATGTTCAATATAATAGATAGAGTGAATTTTTCAGTAAAAATTAAGATATTTATCATGTAAACATGATTATACACAGTGTCAAGTTAAAGGGCTGCTGTCATTAAAGAAAGTATCTTTTTAATCAGTCACGCTTCTACGAAAACCCTTTTATATGTAGGCTCCTTTATTTTTATATCTTGATAATTATGACAAATTTACTCTAACTATTATATTTAACATGTAGATATCCTTTCATTTGTTTAGCTTCACAGACATGAGTCTCATCTATAAATGTGTAAATTTAATGTAATAAATGGTTTAATTCTAAAATATCAATTGTAAAGTAGTTTTTTAACATCTAAATCATCTAAAATATCACTACTATGTAGATAAATAATTCTATAAAATATTATTATTTTCTAATATATGTGTGAAAGGATCTAAATATTTTTCATAATTTATACATGAATATATATATTTTTAAGCAAATGTGACTTATGCACATACGTGATTTGGATAAAACTTGATCTTCTAATTAAATAAGTGATGTTAAATGCAATGAATGATGTATCATCAACGTCTTAAAAAATGAGGGGGTTACATGGGCCCACTAAAAGTGGAACCCATTTTTAATTATAAAATTCTCAACAATGACCTACAGTATCTAAAATATAATATGAAAAAGTCAGGTTTAAAGAATTAATATAAAACTTTCCATGTAAAATATCCCATAACTTAACAGAAAAACAAGTCCTTCAATGAGTTCTGAATATGATAATAAAAGTAGACTAGTTACGAAAATAAAAATAATTTAACAAGAAATAAATAAAATCGAAAATAGATAGAGTTGTAAAACGGGCTGGATTTTAATGGTATGCAGACTGTGGGCACCTTTGATTGTAAATTAAAATTCACTCCACCCAATGTTTTTGAAATCGTTTAAGGCGTATTCCAAATAATATGAGATTCTTCGATTGAATTTGTATTTAGGATAATAATGTAATGGTGTGTATTGAAAATGAGTAAAGTTGTATTGAGAATGGGTAAAATTGTATTGGAAATTGAAAAAATTGTATTGGAAATGGTGATATGGATTCAATTTAAGAATCTCATATCATTTGAAACGTGCCCTTTTTTAACTAGGAAAACTTGTGTACCTCGAATTAAAGATGCCCAAAGTCCCATCTAAAAAAAGTATAAAATCAACGCAAAAGGTTTAATTTATATGTCAATTTCAGAGGTGTACATTCAACATTTAAACCATTTAAAACATCATTCTTATCATCTAATAAGTCTATGAGTGTACTTATTTTTTAGGAATTCTTGTATCGATAACTATATAATTTTGTTGAAATTGCAAGCATATCATTACTTTCCAAACAATTGCATGTGTATAATGTTCTGTCAAATGCCCTGGCAACCTTCTGTAACGTTATTTTTTAAATTGTTTTTTGATGAGATTCTGTGACGTTATTCTAGTAGGACATGAAAAGGCAGAATTATCCTTTTGATCGATTAGATGTGGATTAGAGGTGCAAAATTCCTTCCCACGCCTAAAAATTGCCCCTGACGACAGAGGCTATGGAAAATCCACCACCATCGATTTTCATTTTCGAATGGACAACAGGTCATCGACGATTCTTTCTTATTCATGGTTTGGGTTTTCCTCTCAAAATCCTCTGCAGATTGCCGATACTGGATCCCTGTAGCCTCACGCATGTAGTGTTATGTTGAGATTTGCATAAGCCGTCTCTCCGGAAAAATCATAAGCTGAAACACAATTCCCCGGCTCAACTCCTCGAAGAATCTTAAATCCATAATAACGGATGCTGTTATTAAATCATGTGGTTACCGGACTTTCTCATAAGGCTATTTCTTTTTAAGTAATGGAATGTTAGAAAAAAAAATTGTTATGCATAATCTAGAAGATTTTGATACGGTGCACTCGGATGCTTTGACCCATTTTTTAAAATTCGTTTGAAACTTTTTTTTATGAAACAATTAATCTAAGTGTATTTGAGATGTATATCAAGCTTTACTATTTTTGGAGAATAAAATTATAAAAAATTTCATTATTTTTCAAAAATAAAAAATAAAAATCTAAAATACTCCAAAATTAGTAAAAATTAATATACATATTAAATACACTTTGATTAATAGTTGTATAAAAAAGTTTTAAAAAAACTAAAAAAATATGTTAAATGCACCTGGGTGCATCGATGCACCCGGGTGTAAGGAATCAATTTTCTGATCTAGATACCGTAATAATTTACCAAGGTGATTCAATGTAGCAGGGTGCATTGAAATTTCAATGCACTTTTTATTTTTTTGCATTTTTTTATAAAATTGTTAATATAATCGTATTTAATATGTGTATCAATTTTTACTATTTTTGGAGATTTTTAGATTTTTTTGGATTTTTAAAAACCATGGCATTTTAGTAATGCCATGGTTTTTAAAAATCCAAAAAAATCTAAAAATCTTCGAAAATAATAAAAATTGATACACATATTAAATACACCTAGATTAACATTTGTGTGAAAAGATTTTCAAGAAAAATGAAAAAATGGAATTTTGCATCGGGGTGCATTGAAATAATTTCCAACAATTTATATAGACATCTATCTTTCTTATTTCTAATTTAGTCTATTATTAGAATAAAAATTAGAAATTAAGCAATAAAATTTCTATGAATAAAGGACTTAAGCTCTATTAGATGATTTAAGTCTATTTAATATAAAATAATTTTAAATTGGGTCAACGTGTATCCAGAATCCCACAGCTGTTGTTCACCCCTGAATCCTTCCGGATCCAATGTCGCCCAAAGTCGTTGTCCTATCTCCATTTCTCCATTCCAATCTTGCGACTGAAACATTTGGATAGTTCAACTAAAATAAAGGAGAGGAGAGGATAGGATACTCCCAGAAGAAGGATCGGATGAGTCCCAACCCATAGGAAGCACTTCCCTTGGGTAAAAAAAAGGAAGCTAGGCATTTTGGTAATTTTACGGCGAAAGTATAATAACTTAAAAACGTGAGTATGTTTGGTTTTTT
Source organism: Annona cherimola (assembly GCA_030490835.1). NCBI lineage: Eukaryota > Viridiplantae > Streptophyta > Magnoliopsida > Magnoliales > Annonaceae > Annona > Annona cherimola. The sequence goes on along the minus strand of CM059975.1, from coordinate 76,072,810 downwards.
GATAAAATTTGTATTATATATATACAAAATCTCAATCTATTCCATTCATTTGCTAGATGAAATATTAAAATGTATGTGGACATAATTTCTCATCATTTGAAAATTTCTAAAAAAATTTTTGTACAAAAAATTATTTTTTAAAAAGATTTCATTATAATTGATAAAGTTAGAAAATATAAATTTTATTAGAAGTTATTTTATATTATTTAAAGTTAATGTAATCATGGTACTCTAAAAAATAACAAGTTCTTTTATTTTTCTCGAATTTTTGAAAATTTATTAATATTTTATTATTTTCTGAATAAAATCGGATCTAACGGCATCTAACAGCATCTAACAGCATCTAACAACATCTAATTTTTAAAATTAATAAGTTAATCCTAATTTAACACTTGTAATATAATCCTAGGTCCCTTATAATGTCATTTAGACCTTAAATTCAGAATTTGAAACTCATATTATATGATTTAATAAAATCATCATAATCTAACAGCGTCTAACAGCATCTAACAGCATCTAACCGCATCTAACAGCATCTAACAGCATCTAATTTTTGAAATTAATAAGTTAATCATAATTTAAAGCCTGTAATATGATCCTAGGCCCCTTATAAGGTTATTTAGACCTTAATTTCTGAATTTAAAACCCAGTTAATATGATTTAAAGAAATCCAATTTAATCTAACAGCGTCTAACGGCATCTAACAGCATCTAACAGCATCTAACAGAATCTAACAGCATCTAACCGCATCTAACCGTATCTAACAGCATCTAACAGCATCTAATTTTTGAAATTAATAAGTTAATCCTAATTTAACACCTGTAATATGATCCTAGGCCCCTTATAAGGTCATTTAGACCTTAATTACGGAATTTGAAACTCATATAATATGATTTATATAAATCCAACTTAATCTAACAGCGTCTAACGACATCTAACCGCATCTAACCGCATCTAACAGCATCTAATTTTTGAAATTAATAAGTTAATCCTAATTTAACACCTTTAATATGATCCTAGGCCCCTTATAAGGTCATTTAGATCTTAATTACGGAATTTGAAACCCATATAATATAATTTATACAAATCCAACTTAATCTAACAGCGTCTAACGGCATCTAACAGCGTCTAACGGCATCTAACAGCATCTAACAACATCTAATTTTTGAAATTAATAAGTTTATCCTAATTTAACACCTGTAATATGATCCTAGGCCCCTTATAAGGTCATTTAGACCTTAATTACGGAATTTGAAACCCATATAATATGATTTATACAAATCCAACTTAATCTAACAGCGTCTAACGGCATCTAACAGCGTCTAACGGCATCTAACGGCATCTAACAGCATCTAACAGCATCAAACAACATTTAACTGCATCTAACAACATCTAATTTTTGAAATTAATAAGTTAATCCTAATTTAACACCTGTAATATGATCCTAGGCCCCTTATAAGGTCATTTAGACCTTAATTACGGAATTTGAAACCCATATAATATGATTTATACAAATCCAACTTAATCTAACAGCGTCTAACGACATCTAACAGCGTCTAACGGCATCTAACGGCATCTAACAGCATCTAACAGCATCTAACAGCATCTAATTTTTGAAATTAATAAGTTAATCATAATTTAACACCTGTAATATGATCCTAGGCCCCTTATAAGGTCATTTAGACCTTAATTACGGAATTTGAAACCCATATAATTTGATTTAAAGAAATCCAACTTAATCTGAGAGCGTCTAACAGCATCTAACGACATCTAACAGCATCTAACAACATCTAACAGCATCTAACAGAATCTAATCGCATCTAACAGCATCTAACCGCATCTAATTATTGAAATTTTATAAATATTTTACCTAATTTGTGTATTTTGCACTAGATATATAATTAATAATTCATTTCATAACTATGGAAACCTTTCAATAATTTTAAAACTAAATAAATAATAATTAAAAATATTAACTAATTTGAATTAAATAAAATCAAAATTTACGTAAATATATAAAATTGTAAAAATTATTATTTATGCCGCTATAAAACTAAAATTGTAAGAAATTATATATAACTGTAATTTATATTTAATATATAAATATATGTTTCTTTTTGGGATTGGTTAAGTAATCAATTTAGTAAATAACTACGTTTAATATAAATTTTATAATGAAAATTATTTAAATTCTATAATAATATTATTACAAATTATATTATAAAGATATAATAATTGTAATTTTTTGTTACTATTATTAATTAAATTAAACAAAAAATCCAAATTTATTTACTCCAAATGAAGTTAATGTGGACTAATAATTTATCTAAAATTTACTTTGAATTTGAAATTTATACAAAATTTTATGTTAACACCTCTAAAAATGATCGCTTGTGTTATATCTCATGTAAATTTTCTTTAAAAAACAAAATATTTGTAGAAATCAAATATTCGTTTTTGATTTAAACCCGCGGATTTATTTTAAAAAATAAAACAAATCATATATGAACGCCCGTGGGACATATATATTTTCAGAAAACAAAATTTTCATTTTTAGGACGCCCGTAAGTTAGATATATATTTTCAGAAAACAAAATATTCATTGTTTGGATGCTCGGTGGATAGACATATATTTTTAGAAAATAAAATATTCATTTTTGGAAGCCCGCGGGACACATATATATTCTTTTAAAAATAAAATATTTAATTTTTGATGCCTGCGGGACACATATATTTTTATAAAATAAAACCTTCATTTTTTGAGGCCCGTGGAACATTTATATATTCTAAAAAAACAAAACATTCATTTTTGGTGGCCCGTGGGATACATATATATTTTAAGAAAATAAAATATTCATTTTTAGAAGCCGCCGGACACATATTTTTATAAAAATATAATATTCATTTTTTGAGGCTCGCGGGACACACATATATATTTTTATAAAGCAAAACATTCATTTTTTGAGGCCTGTGGGACATATATATTTCAGAAAAACAAAATATTGATTGTTTGGACCCCGCGGGCAGATATAGAAATTAAAATTGTCATTTTTTGAGGCCCGCGGGAGGCATATACATATTTTAGAAAATAAAATATGAGATTTTTTAAGGCCCGCGGGACACATATAATAATAAAATTTGTCCAAATTATATAATAATGTTATTACAGTTTATATTACAAAGAATATAATAATTGTAATTTTCGGTTACCATTATCTATTAAATTAAACTAGTAATACAAATTTATTTACTCCAAATGAACTCAATGTGGACAAATAATCTAATTAAAATTTTCGTTGAATATAAAATTTATACAAAATTTTATGTTATATAACACCTCTAAAAATGTACCCTTGTGTTATACCTCATGTAAATTTTCGATTGACATTTGTTTATTTCATAATTTGCTAGAAATAGATACGGTAGTGCAAAACATTACATTCATAAGTGGTTTTTTAAAAGCAATGCAGCCGAACTAGGGGTGTAAATAGGGTTGGGTTCAACCCGAGCCCGCATCAACCCGAACCGATTTATACCATGGTTGGGTTGAGGTTTTGGAAATTTAGTTTTTAAAAAATGGGTTCAACCCGACCCGATTTTAAAAATGGGTTGGGTTGGGTTAGGGGTCGGTCGACCCGACCCGACCCGATTTCATAAGATATGTATTTACATATATTTATGAGAGTGTATTTCATTCATATTGCTTAGATATTTAAATAAAATTGTGTTGAGTTTGGAAATTTGTTTGACTATTTGGTTGTCAAATGTTGTTTGAATTTATTTGGTTTGGAAATATATTTGGTTAATTAGTTGTGAAATTGTGTTTGGATTATTTGGTTATATTGCATCGTAAATAGGTTGTTTAGATATTTGCTCGCATTGGTGATTTAGAATAACATAACAGGTCAACTGAGAACTTAAGATGTTTGTAGCTTTGATTGGAAGCCAACTAAGAAGGTAAGTAAGACTATAATATTCATTTTTCTATTTTGCATAATTTACTGTAATAATTTTACTTAACTTTCACTTTTTGACTTGCAGAAGACATCGATTGCTCAAAAATACAAAAAACAAAAAAACGAATCAATTACTAAACTTATCCTCCACTTTCGAGCTATGTAGAACTTTTATTGGTACTTATTGTTTTTATAATTATCATTATTTTTATTATTTTAGAAATTCAGGTGAACAAAACTTTAACTAGCATTGATAACATGTGTAATCTATTAGCCCGATTTCTAACTCGAACCGAACCGATTTGAGGTGGGTTGAAATAGGGTTGGGTTAAGATGTGAAAAGTAGGGTTGAAAGTAGGGTTGAGTTGTGATTTTACAAGGTGGGTTAGGGTTGTATTTGTGCCAACCCGAGTCAACCCGACCCGATTTACACCCCTAAGCCGAACTGCCATTTCGACGAATTTGAGCAATTTCGGTCAAAATTGGAGCTTCAATTTTGACCAAGGAAACAACCCCCGTCATGTATCTGTGTATAGTTTACTCTAATGCGGCAAATGACTTAATGAATCCTAAACTCACTTTTGCACACACATTTCCGTTTCTTATTTATTGTATATTAGGCAATACTTTTTCTTTCTGTATATCTATCCAAATTAGGTAATTAATGCCCAAAATACACAAATCAAAAAAGACCAGAAATTTCAATTAAATGGTTATTAAAAAAATATGATTAATTCACAAAAACTTAGCTGGCATGCCTATGGAGGGATCTATCGAAACAGATTTGATAAATATACTTATACACAGAAGATTGCACCGAAGATGTCTTCTTTCGCGTACAACCAGATACATAGCCGGTGTTTTAGTTGCAAATGGTCTGTTTGTTTTTTTCCGTCCGTTCATTCGTTTCACTTTAAGAGTTCGTCGCTTGCTCCAAGGCTCCAACTGCGTACATAAACTTCAAATTTACTTGTGGACACATTTTTGGGATCATTATTTAATATAGGCAAGCTGAATTTTAATTAAATTTGGATTTTCAAATTACAGAGTTTTAGGAAAAAGTGTACGAATTACATAAGTTTACAAATCTAATCGAATATTTAATAAAATAGCCCAAAAAATTAAATTAACTTAATTGGCATGCCCACTTAGGCATTTACCGGAACAGATCTGGGAGATGTATGCATATCATAAAATTTTCAAATGATTTTAGAATGGTGCATTATATCAACTGGTATGAAAATTTTTAAAAATGCCTAGGAAATGTCTCTGTACCGGTGTGACGTGATGTCGTCCGGTTATATAAAACAAAATATTCATTTTTTGAGGCCCGTAGGACATTTATATATTTAAAAAAAATAAAACATTCATTTTTGGAGGCCCGCGGGACACATATATATTTTTATAAAAATAAAATATTCATTTTTTGAGGCCCATGGGACATTTATATATTTTAAAAAAACAAAACATTCATTTTTGGATGCCCGCGGGACACATATATATTTTTATAAAACAAAATATTCATTTTTGGACGCCCGCGGGACACATAGATATTTTTATAAAAATATAATATTCGTTTTTTGAGGCCCGCGGGACACATATATATTTTTATTAAATAAATCTATGATTTTTTGAGGCTCGTGGGACATTTATATATTCTAAAAAAATAAAACATTCATTTTCGGAGGTCCGTGGGATATATATATATATTTTAGAGTCCCGCGGGACACACATATATCTTTAGAAAATAAAATATTCATTTTCAGAGGTCCGCGGGACACATATATATATTTTAGAAAATAAAATATTCATTTTTGGACCCCCGCGAGACACATATATAATTTTATATAAAACAAATATTCATTTTTTGAGGCCCGTGGGACATTTATATATTTTAAAAAAACAAAACATTCATTTTTGGAGGCCTGCGGGACACGTATATATTTTTATAGAAACTAAATATTCATTTTTTGAGGCTCATGGGACACGTATATATTTAAAAAAACAAAACATTCATTTTTGGAGACCTGCGGGACACATATATTTTTAGAAAACAAAATATTCATTTTTGGACGCCCGCGGGACATATATATTTTTATAAAAATAAAATATTCATTTTTTGAGGCCCATGGGACATTTATATATTTTAAAAAAAATAAAACATTCATTTTTAGAGGCCCGCAGGACATATATATTTTTATAAAACAAAATATTCATTTTTGGACGCCCGCGTGACACATAGATATTTTTATAAAAATATAATATTCATTTTTTGAGGCCCGCGGGACACATATATATTTTTATTAAATAAATCTATGATTTTTTGAGGCTCGTGGGACATTTATATATTCTAAAAAAATAAAACATTCATTTTCGGAGGCCCGTGGGATATATATATATATATTAGAGTCCCGCGGGACACACATATATCTTTAGAAAATAAAATATTCATTTTCAGAGGTCCGCGGGACACATATATATATTTTAGAAAACAAAATATTCATTTTTGGACCCCCGCGAGACACATATATAATTTTATATAAAACAAATATTCATTTTTTGAGGCCCGTGGGACATTTATATATTTTAAAAAAACAAAACATTCATTTTTGGAGGCCTGCGGGACACGTATATATTTTTATAGAAACTAAATATTCATTTTTTGAGGCTCATGGGACACGTATATATTTAAAAAAACAAAACATTCATTTTTGGAGACCTGCGGGACACATATATATTTTTAGAAAATAAAATATTCATTTTTGGACTCCCGCGGGACACATATATATTTTTATAAAAACAAAATATTCATTTTTTAAGGCCCGTGGGACATTTATATATTTTAAAAAACAAAACATTCATTTTTGGAGGCCTGTGGGACACATATATATTTTTATAAAACAAAGTATTCATTTTTGGACGCCCGCGGGACATATATATTTTTATAAAAATAAAATATTCATTTTTTGAGGCCCATGGGACATTTATATATTTTAAAAAAACAAAACATTCATTTTTAGAGGCCTGCGGGACATATATATTTTTATACAACAAAAAATTTATTTTTAGACACCCGCGGGACACATATATTTTTATAAAAATAAAATATTCATTTTTTGAGGCCCATGGGACATTTATATATTTTAAAAAAATAAAACATTCATTTTTGGAGGCCCGCAGGACACATATATATTTTATGACATAAAATTATAATTTAAATTTAAATAAACTAAATATATATGATTTTTGGGACTGATTTAATAATTAAGTATTTTATATTAGTAAAAGTATATTTCCAGCCATGTTCGCAGCATTAATTGAGGCCTATTTTATGTGATATGTCGCATCTCGTATAAGTATGCGATATTCCAGCAGATCCATTTACGCAGTTTCATGTGAGCCGTTGGATGACATCTAAATGCCCGCCGCTGCCTCTGCTGAAAATTAGGCTCTTGTTGACATGCATTTAATGCATTCGTGAGCCAGCACAGAGAGAAAAAACCACCGATTTCATACTTAGATTGGTGCTGCATGTGTACAGGTTCATTTGTACTGCTAGAGCACTGCAGGTTCAGTGCTCCATCATCTTCAACGCAAAGGCAGGCATGGCGGACAAACCCATCACCCAGATCCGATGCGAATGGCAAAAAAAGCATGATCAGAACCAATCAAATAGTTAGCAATAAAAAACCATGTAGACCGGTACCGATTTCTTCTTTGACTAGCAAAAAGGACCACGCATCTCAGTGCCTGCAATTTGTCTCTATAATTACTGTATACACCTATGGTAAATCCATGATCTGCACATGACTATTCCATTTGCGGTAATTGATTTACACTCATCCATTGTTGAATCTCAAATCAAAGTTGCAACTTATCTAAATAAAAGTCAGCTGCATAAGCAAAATCATTGGTATAAATCACCCATTCAGTCCGGTTTCGGTGAAAATGTTTGCACATTTGTTGACCGTGAAAATGGTCAATCTGCCGTCCATTTGAGATATGCGGTTGAGATTTACAAGGGCATAAGTGGAATAGAAATTTTTTTACCCGCGTGTAGAGAAGTCCCTCTCCGTCCTTCTTCCCTCTCCCTCTCCTCTCCCCCCTGTTTTCCCTCCCACTTTTCCCTCTTCCCGCTCCCTCTCTTCTCTCCCTCCCGATTTCCCTCCCGTTTTTCCCTCTGTCTTCTCTCCCTCCCGTTTTCCTCCGATTTTTCCTTCTTACCTCTCGCTCTGCTCTCCCTCCCGTTTTTCCCTCTTCCCTCTCCTTCTGTTCTCTCCCTCCTGTCCTTCGAGCCTCATCCCTCCCTTTCCTCTCCCTCTCTCCTCTCTCTCTCTTGCATCTCACTGCCGGCGATCTTCGGTCCCTACTGCTGCCGCTTCCGCCCGCGTCCGCGATCGTCCACCGTGCCTGAGATCCGGCCGCAGTCCAGGTAGGAGTCATCTTCTTCTCCCTTTTACGTCTCTCTCTCTCTCTCTCTCCCCCCTGGGGAGACTAACCGAGTTCTTAGAGAGCTGCTACTGTACGGTTATAAGCCCGATGAGGAGCCATTCCTTTCGATGATTCTGGAAACTTTTCGGGCAACAAAATTGCTGGATCTCAGGACCAAGACAAGGATTTTTATTCCCGATGGAAGGGCAATGATGGGAGTTCTAGATGAGACTAGAACTCTTGAATATCGGCAAGTATTTGTGAAGGTTTCTCGTATTGGGAATCAACAAGTTTATGGCAATCATCCATTAATGGTCACTGGATGCAGCTTTGATGAGGAATCATTTGTGATTAAGGGCAGGGTTGTAGTTGCCAAAAACCCATGTCTCCATCCAGGCGACATGCGTGTCCTACAAGCTGTCGATGTCCCAGCTCTACAGCATATGGTTGATTGTGTTGTGTTTCCACAAAAAGGAAGAAGGTCAGTGTTTCTCCAACTCATCTTGTCTTAGTCTCCTGTATACTCTTTTTCTTGATGATTCTTTTTTGGATGCTCTTTAATGTATTATCTGCTTACATAGTTGATTACAAAAACTCTATTTTAGTTCTCAAAGTATTTAACAAAGTTGGCGCTTTTGCTGAATAGGAGTGGATGTTGGTTGTTTGCTTGTCTTTGCTAATAACTTTTTGTTTTTTAGAATATCAGAATATCAGAATTTGTATGCATTATTTACTCTTAAACTATGAATTTCAATATTTTCAGCCCCATTTGTCTATCTCGTGCCCATTCTTTTGCAAGAGACATGAGTGTGAAAGAGAATTTAATTGGATCCATATCCATAGGTGTTTGATTATGTCCTATTATTAGTTGTTATATACATGGTCAATAATGGCAGAAGCAAACTAATTTATGTTAACAGTTAACCAGTTGAATAACTAAACCTACATGTTTTTTGTGCCAATATGTCCCTTGTATGGATACAGATGGGTTTTCTCTCCTCTATGCTCATTTAAGTCTTTTATCTGAATTCTACAGATACTGATTAAAACTCTTAACCCCAGTGTATATAAATGTTCTGAAGTTGTAAATAGTGATACATTTGCACAAGCTATCATGAAATTATCATCAGGACTTCGCTTTCCTCATTAGAATGGAAATTGTATTTTGTCTCTGTTGTAGGGAGATTTTTAAGGTTCCATTTCCAATCTTATAGTTCCCTTCTTGGCTGACGTACCCTCAAATACTGGCAGATATATTCATTTATTGATTAATTTATATTTTTCCTGTCCGTTATATACAATGTTGATATTGTGGGTATATAAATTTCTTTACGAATTATAGTATAATGTTCATTTATTTTGATGGTGTGTTTATCCATGCTGTTTTACAGTGGGACACAATGTTTATTTCGATTATGGTGTTTCTTTAGTGTTTGTCGAATATTTAAGTATGAAAAATTTACAATCTTCTGAGTACAACAAACAATTATCCTAATGTTAATTCAGAAGATCCATGTGGTCTAGTAATATATAGATACGGGATTTTTTTCTGGCCTGGCTGTAGGTGCATAAGGCTTAGTGCTATTACTGTTCTTTGGTTTTCACTCCGTGAGCTTTTTGTTTTTGTAGCAAAAATCCTCCCAGAAGTCTGATAAGGTTTTACTGGATGCTCCATGTTCAGGATTGGGTGTCCTTTCCAAAGTAGGTTCATAGATCTTGCTCATACTTCTTGACATGATGTTCAGATTGAACTTCTTTTGATGCAAGGAAAATTCATTGTTTCCTTAGTTTCCTCAAAAGTATCAATGTAAACTATCAATACTCTCTCTCTCTTCGACAATTTGCATATGCACTTCTGAGATTTGGTTGTTTGTCGTATTTAATTGCTGCATTGTAATGTTCCCTCCTATTGTCAAGCTTCCATCTTGTGTCTTTTGCTATTTCTGTCCTTGTTAATATATATTAGGAATCCAGAAATATGCGTGCTTCATGGTGGTAACTTATTTTTTGGATGGTGCTGCAAACGATTGGTAGGAGGTTGCTTAATGGAGCTTTGAACCAAATTCTTTCATTTCACTGGCTTAAGATGTTCCACGCATTCAAAATATTGATTAATCTATTGCAAGAATTCAGTATAGATCCTGTTGACAGATATGTGCCTCCTGATTTCGTCACGGATAAGGGATTCTTCTTCTCCAACCCAGTCAAACATGCTCTTGATGCGTCCTTTGCTGCTCGCATGGTCCATCCATAGAACAAACCAATAACCCTCCATAAGCATAGGAAGAATTGTTCATCCAGCAGCATTGGTAAAGCCTTTGTGTTTCGAAATTTTCCGAGAAATCAAACATTATAATGTTTCCACATCTTATGGTCTCCATTAAAATCTCTCATCCTAGGAGTTTTTACAGAAGCAAACATGCAACTAATGACCGGCATTTGTCTCTCCAAAGTGATCGACAGCACCTCTTGTAGAAAGATGTTCCCCACATGACCACATGAAAGGTTGAGCAAAGGCAACGAAAAGTATCTCCACCCTGCGCTTCTGCTTTCAACTTCAAAAGGTGAGAGACCATTTATGAGACGGGAATTAACGAAGACTAATTCATGCCCTATCGTTGTTGGTAGATTGTCGGCATCACCCATTATATGTGGAATTGGGAGGTCTAAGCATGCGCCAACATGTCCCTGGAATGCGACGAAAATACTTTGTTGTATGCTTGTACGGTGTCTCGCAAATGCTTTCGCAACACCTTCACCAGAAAAAGAAGAAGAAAAAAAAAGAGACTTCACAGATACATTTTACGCGACGATGCCGGTTTGATTATACATGCTGCCAATTCAAGTCAATCCGTTCTACGAACTTGCCATGGAACCTTTCCGTTTGGATGCACCTTGAGGATTTTAGAAAATCGAATCCAATAATCATATTTGGCAAGAAATGTTTTGTCAAGACATCAAAGATCATTTACAATAGAGCTCTTCTATAGGCTACACGATTTGTGAGTGCAAAATTATCAAATTGACAGTAAAATATGAAGATTATCTAGTCTCATTGATTTCAGCATTGGAATGCCACGAAAATTTTCATGGTATCGTTCATCTAGACGAAAAGGATACTGCAGAAGGTATAATATTAATCAATAACTGTAAAATTCATTAAGTGGTAATAATGATGATGATGTTGACAACTTTAACTAGTTGGCATTAATCCTTAGAAGATAGCAATTATAGGGCACATGAAGAAGTTCATTTTGGATATATTAGGTTGTTAAATTAGTGATGATTGAAGAAATTGATTCGGGCGTTTTAAAATCACCGAGATGCAACCAGATGGAGAGGTTATATAAAAGGGTTTTTGTGAATTTTTAGCAATAAGTACAACCAACGTATGCCTCAACATGCAAAAAAGCTTGTTCAAGCTTGATTTTAACATTTTCAATCAATTAATTGCTTGGATTAAACGATTTGTCTTCATTTTATTAATAAATCTAAAATTAAATCATACATTTTGTAATTATTCCATACAACATAAACACTCAAACTTATCATTATTAATTTATTAATTCTCCTTTTACTTACTATATAATTTTAGGCTATTAATAAAATTCTATTTTTATTAATTTCATGGCCTAACATTTTTTCATATATGTGCGTCACATACTTATGGGCTGAAATTTAAAAATTGTGGGTATCATAGTACTTTAAAAATTTCTGTCATATTTTCTTTATCAATACGACTTCAAAACTTATCCATTTTTCTATCCCAATTTCTTGTCTACACTATAATTTTGAAGATATGAGATTTAAAATTATTACGAAGAATTTTTGTACAGCAAATTGTAAAATTTTGAAATTGAAAATATTTATATGAATAATGTTTCTACAACAAAATTATATATATTTAAATATCTATAGAAAAATAATTCTACAAAAATTTTAAAATCTAAAATTAGGAAAAAATCATAAGAAGAACATTTCTATAGCAAAATTGAAATTGTAAATTTTATAATAAATACATGGAAAACATTAACATAGTAACTGTACAAATATAAATCATAAACTAATTATATAGAGAATGATGCTATAAAAATACATTAAATTAAAATCTATATACAAATTTATTACATACAATTTTTCTAAAATAAATTTATATATAAAATTCTTAAAATACAAATGTGAAGCACAACTATAAAAGAAATTTATATTCTTGATTTTTAAATAAGTATAGATAGAAGTTCAGGTCATTCATTTGAAGATATGATTTTTCAAATCATTATATGGTATAATATATTTAGAATTTAAAATTTAAAATTTCAAATTTTTAGATGAAAAATTATTCTACACAACTTTGGGAATTTAAATATTAGATTAATTTCAAGAAGAACAATTGTATATCAAAATTAAAACTGTAAAATTTACATTAAATACGTGAAGAACATTTATATCATATATTTAAATATATAAAACTCAAACCAATTATGTGGAGAATGATGCTAAAATTTTTTCTGTATTACTATAATAAATTATTCATCATAACTATTACTGATGCATATAATCTATTATCTAAATACTAATGTATGTTAGTAGATTTTCATAGCATAAACTCCAAAATAATTATGACAATATATGTTTCAATCTAGATTGAACTACGAAATAATTGCATACATTATTTTTGGGTCTAAAAAATTAATTTAGCATTTAACAACATTTTTATTTACTTTTATGCAGTTGTAAATTTTATATGATTTACACAAAAAATAAATCATTTCAAATTTGTGTCATTTTATTCTAAGTTTAATGGTATGAGATGACAAATTAATGACAAATTAATGTATCATTTCAAATTATATGTTTAATGGTATGAGACATAATAAAGGTGGCAACGGTCATTTATTTACTTTCTGATACCACCTATTATAAATTAAATTTCTCTTTATGAGAAATAATAAAAATACACACAAGCATTACAAGATTTATTCATTTTTTGGTCAAAATATGAGGTTAAAAAAGGTGCATAATGAGTAAGGGGATAAGTTTTATGTTGACCATGATTAATATACTTGTTTATTATATAAACATATAATTTATACATTTACGGATAAATAAAAGTATATTAATTACGCATAAATAAACATATAAAAGTATACGTATAATTACTACCTTTCTAATAAATAAAAGCATAAATATTTATTAGTGACTTATTAATATATACTAATTACGTAAAATATCCAATTATTGGATTTGTTTATATTTTAATAAGAATCTATATTTATATTTTAGTATATTTCCGTATTACATTTACAGATAATATATTTCATATAAATTTTATGAACAATCTATAAAATCCATCATATCAGTACATCTGTTTACGATTACTCTATAAAATTCATAAATCATGTAAATATTAGTTTACGATTTTGCATAATTCTTGTAAAATCTGTGTTGTCCATCTAATTGGTGAAAATGAAATGTCATGAATTCTATTTTAGCTGTTAAAACTGTACAACTGGTTTATCATATCAAACGAATATGTATCAAAATAATTTAGTCTATAAAACTCGTAAAATTTATAAAATTTATAAATTTCATATGCACTATATCCGTGAAACTCGAATAACCTGTAAAATTTATTTCATTGGAAAAATGAATACAAGATTATCAGTGGAACACATCATTCCCATAAATTTCATAAAAACTGTAAAAGCCGTAAAATCTGTAAAATCTATATCAACGGTCAAACAAGCTAAATTATATCAGTCGTTCAAATTTATTTCTTTAAATAAAACTATTCTTAATTTTATAATTTCAGTCCTACATTACAGATTATAATTTGGAACGAATATCATTCAATTTAACGTTGGGGATCACTCATCATCTATAGTAATTTATTAAAATCATGTGAATAATCATAAAAATGCATGCACCTCAAAGTGTTATACTTTAATTCACCTACCCCTACTCACGGTTTTTCCACATTTCTACTCTCATGCTCTGAAATTACCTTTTTGCCCCCATTTGCATTTTATGCAAAAGTGCAAACGTTTGCATTTGAACCCGCCTCTTCCAATCACCATGGCAGCCGGCATTGTCAAAAAGTATGCAGATGCATCCAGCAGATGAAATCCAGGTGAGAGAGATGGAAGCTCGTAGGCGCGAGTAAGCCTACCTAAATCCAAACCCATTCGATCGACTTTTCTATTTCCAAATATACCCAAAATCATCACAACCATTCAACGGAAATGAACGGCTGAGATGAGGCTTCCTATGAAAAAAACGTAGGAAGCGCTTCCTATGGTTGGGCCTCAGCATCGGATAACTTTGAAAGAAGATTCTGAACCCAAAGGAAGGATGGGATAACTTTGAAAGAGGATTCTGGCCTTGCGCTTCTATTTCATCA